>CM042189.1:3003-37276 GCA_023539305.1 Ilex asprella | reverse complement strand
AGAGTGTCAAATCCATCACCCAATGCTTCCCTGAGGGAATTGAACAGTGAGAACAAGCCCTCCTAGGGTGAAACCTCAGCATTCCGGCAACTCTTCAGCTCTTCAGCTCTTTAACAGTTCTTGACAAGTCAGCCTCAAAGGAAACCATGTCCTCCATACGTGAGACCTTAGCTTAACATATCACTATATTTTCAGCTTCGCCAAACCCACCAATTTTGCTTTAAGAAAAACTAGAGTACTCCTTAAAGCAAGGGGGCAAGGGAAATATAAAGCAAAATAGCAAGGGGAATATAAAGCAAAGCAGAACATTATGCACAACAACTCAAAAACAACGGGTATTTACATTAGTGATTAACCATCAAAAGTGTTATTTTATTATATTTAATGATTGGTTAATTACATATTATTTGTGATTAAATGAGTTAAATTTTTTTATTTTCTAGTTTGATACTTTTTCTAGTTGTTTGGTTTATTTTGCAGGTAAATTGATTGATTTAAAGTAATAATGGATAATACAAGTGAAACAATCACTAGAAGAAGAATTATAATCGATAAGTATTGAAGAGTCAAGATTGAGATAGGAAGACTTGAAGATAAATCAGCAATTCAATTCTTTTAGGAGTCCAAGTTTGAAGAAAATCAATTTAAAGTTGGATTTGGAAAGTATCCTAGAAGACAAGGATTTGACACATTTTCAGTATTTTGGTCATAAATTTTGACTCAGATATCCAATTGACCTAATTTTTATGGGGTTGGAAAGAAGGCTCCAATGTCTACAAAAGTTTATTTCACGAAAATTTCGTGATTCAGCCTCTAAATATGCAAAATTCTAGCTCGAAGTCTGGACAAATTTTGTACCCAGGAGGCAAAGATTTAATGCACGGGATTTGACCTTACAAGACTTCTATGTGACAAAGGAATTTTTTTCAAGCCAACCTTAGATCTCCTACATATACTTAGGATTTATTTTATTATAAATAGGGGTTCTCATATTAGAGATTAGAATTCTTTTTCTATTTTTTTCTATGAATTTTAGTTTGTCATGTCTGGCTAGAAGACTAAGTTAGGGCTAGGGGAGGACCTCTCAATAAAGTACGGTACTATTATTGAATTTGTGTTTAATGATTTATGATATTTTGTTAATTTAACTTCTGATCTTTTAGGAAAGTTTTTATTCTATAAAAATTCTTGAGTTGTTGTGCCATGTACATCGATTGTTTGAATTTTCCTGCGAGTAAATAACTGGTTATTTCATGCTTGAGGTAATTATCATTATTTTATAAAATAATATAATTGACTGATTATTCAGGTTCCTGAATAATCTTTTGATTATAACTTTAGGTTTTTTTACTTGATTTGTTACTTGAATTAACTGACATCTAATTCTTGTGTCAAGTTAAGATTTGAGTCTTTAATCAATATTGTATGGAATTGAGATGGAGTACCTGATGCTCTAGTATTTTATTTTGTTGTTTTAATTACTTAAATCATTATTCTTAACTCAACAATCTTTTAAATAAATTGTCAACGATTCTTTTTTATTTATTTGTGTGATTGCTGTTGTTTTCACAATTCCCTGTGGTTCGACCTCGAATTCTCGAGAAATTTATTACTTCGCACAACCTACACTTGAGTGATCAATTCTAAAGTTGTAGCAATTAGTAATTCAGAAAAACAGTGTGCATGTACATTTCCCAGTAAAAGTTCAAAAAAAAAAAAAACCCTAAGTCTGTATAAAATAAAGGAACCCTAGGACCCTGTGGGAATAAGAGGAAGAAAGCCTAGTAGCTCAGCAGCTGATGCTTCTGGCAGTTCAGCAGGGGAAGTCTCTGGCAGGCCAGTAGTTGAAGTTTCTAGAAGAGAGGTGCCTGGCAGTTCAATACTTGAAGTCTCTGGGAGACCGAGAATAAGCAAGGGAGCAGGGACCTCAACTCTAGCTAGAGCTCTCTCCACCAGGTCAGTAGAGAAAGGGAAAACATCAGGGGTGAAAAAAGGTGAAATAAGGAGATCAACAGTCATAGAAACTGAGGCATTCTCAGAGGTAAGGGTTACAGGGGCGACTGAAGAAGAAAGAGCATCTCGAGTCATGACCTCGACTAGTGGAATAGGCGCCTCAGTGCCTTCAGGAGCTGCCATAAAAACAGAAGGGACTAAAGTACTAGCCTCAGTATCATGCACCTCATCCCCCTCCTCAGTTGGGATTTCAAAATCAAAATCCAGGTCGGGTTAAGTTTTTTCAGCTTCCTCTTGGAAAACAATCCACCCTTTGGCCCACCGGGTGATAACATCGTCCTTCAACTTGACGATTAGCTCATCCTTCTCTTGAGCAATAGTTCTCTGCACCTCGAGCTTGTGCCGAAGAACGTCGCTCGTCTTTGCCAACACATCATATTCCCTTTTCATGTCATTATAAGAGCCCAAAGCCTCAAAAGTCTCTTGGCTGGCCTTGACCTAGACATCTGTCTTGAGCCTAAGCTCTTTTGTGACCTTCTTAAACTCCTCGGTCTTTTAACCTTCGCCCTTAGCCCTCTCCTTCTCGGCCTCCAAGTCCTTGATGGTAGAAGCTTGTCTCTCCACTTGCTCTTGAAGGTCCCGAATTTGAGCTTGAAGGTCATTGTTAGCAAAGAACAGCTCTGCGACTTTAAGCTCAAACGCCTTTGACGCTTTGGCGGAGTTCTCCAGAGATCAGATCCGACTCATCAAACCCTTCACGTATATGGCCAACTAGGAATATATATGATTAGAAACAAGAGTTAGCATAAAATGGCGGCACAGGGTAAAACTAGAGTGTAACAAGGATGGGGACTTACAGTAGTGGCTCTGTGCAGAGCTGAACTGATGAAGGTCTCAAGAGGCATAGTAACGGCTCTCTGAACGTCAGAGTCAGGAATGATAGAATTAATGACACCAACAGAAAGCTCAACATTGTCGAAGAAAGAACTGGCACCTTTCTCTGCCTTCAAATGCTTCCCTTTCTCAATCTTGGAGCTTGTGGGAGGTAGCTGGGAAAACTTTTCAGATGGCCCGGGAGAGGTAAAAGTTGGCAAAATATGAGAGATCATCTCCAAGGCTCTCTCTGCCTCAACCGAAGAGAGAAAGGTCGAACTGAGCTCAAGAACCTCTCCAGAAGTAGGTAGGGTCCCTGAGAGAGAAAGGGTCTTTATGACTTTCGGAGAGCTCGATGGCGGAATGAGCGCCACCTGAGTCGAAGTAGGTGAAGCAAGGGGCACTCTTAATCTCTGCACCTTAGCTCGGGTGATGGATCTGCTACAAGAACCAGCCTTAGCCTTGCACTTGTCCCCACTCCTGCTCTTCTTTAGCTGAGCGACCTTAGCTTGGAGTTCTTCCAAGGTGGGATCCATTGAGGAAGAACCTAGAAACTTAAAATGAGCAAGTCAATAAGGAATAAGGGGGAGAAAAAAAATTGGGAATTGATGGAGAAAGTATTATATGCTGTCTCCTCAGCACTAGCGACAGAGATTAGAATAGGGGTCTCAATCCTCATCTCTAGAGGACTGAACCCTTGCGATATGAGAACCCAAGGTTTGATGAGCTCAGAGTACTTTTCTGAAGTGCAACCTTCTAAGGTCAGCAAAGCCCGCGTGTCCATAGTGCCAAGTTCAGGTCAAATACCTGAGAAGTAAAGTAAGACAAGCAAAGAGAGGTCAGCATGAAAAGTCGTCGAAGCTTATCTTAGCTCGCTCAAATGAGGACTTACCCAAGTTGTCAGGGGCATTCCAAGACCGAGGGATTGAAAGTGTATCTGAAATATTTACAGGATTGTACTATCACTATCTGTCCCACACGAAGAAGAAAAGCTTTCTCTAACCCTTATGGGAGCTTGGGATATTAGAGATAATTACTTTGGTGTTTACCCGTTTAGAAATGTACAAAAAACTGTCCGAATAAGTGTGCTTAACGTTGAAAAACTTCAGAAGCAATGCACTGGTGGGAACCCCAAGTTTTTGTTTCTTGAAGAAAACAATGAGACCCACCAGACCGCCCCAGAAGTTAGGGGAGAGCTGAGTAGGACAAATGTTAAAGTGCTACAAAACACTCTTAATAAAAGAATGCATAAGAAAACGACGATCGTTCTTAAAAGTGGCTATGAAAAAACACACCTTTTTAGGAATTGGAGAGGCAAATCGGGTATATGTATTAGGGCTCTAGTACTGTACACCCGAAGGAAAACCAAAACGACCTGCTAGAACCTTCATGTAGGAAGGGAAAACTTCACTAGGACCAACGAGCTTTGTAGCTATGTAGGCAGCCTCCTCTGCACCACCAGGGGTCCCTATGTCACTTACCTTGGCCTTACCATTATTCGGGTTTTTGGGCATTGGGGAAGGCGATAAGGGGGCTCTTCAGTGTTTTTTTCGGCATCGACATAATCGACACCAAGGAAGTTATCAATCTCTTCACATACGTCCCCTAAATCAATATCCTCTTCGGCAGACCTGTCTCCCATGAGGAAAACAGATGAGGGAGTGGCTTCGGAAGAGACATACATTACTGGGAAAGAGAAAGGAAGTTTAAAAGACCTGTAGAGATGAGGGATCTCTAAAAAACACTCTCTAAGGGTCCAGGGGGAAAGACACCAACGACCGATGACAAAGACACTATCAGTCGAGTAAGGATCAAGAAAGAGAGAAATGGGACTCAAGGTGGAGCCTCGATTCCTAAAATAGCATAAACAAAAGGTCAAAAAATATAGTAACCACCTCGAATTCGAGGGATCTAGAACGAAGAAGTGAACAAAGAGCAAAAAACGTACCTAATCGAAGTTGAGGAGTTAATCGAAGCTCAGTACGAAAGCAAGCCCCGTGAAATCTTTTGAACCGAATTAGAGGAAAACTACTTTTGATGAAACCCTAGGAGCAATAGGAGATTCGAGGAAACCAGAAATCGCAAGGAAAAAGAAAGGGAAAAGCCTAGAGAGAGGATTCAAAGGGTGAAATGAGTCGTTTCCCATTAGTGCAGGGACATTTAAAGCCTTCGGTACGCGGGTCTCAGAAGTGGGAACGTGCACGAGAAACGAGGGAAGAAATGATTGCTCATAATTGTCAGAAGAACCTGTTCGCACGCGAATCGAGGTCGACGTGTGGAGATCTACCTCAATTCAGCCTCTGCCTAAGCTCGCTTGGGCCAAGGGCTAGGGGGCAACTGATGATACCTAGAAAATTCTAAGTATGAGCTTGGGTACGAAGCTCGGCAATCTAGATTTGGGGTTCCCTCGATCTGCGTTCCAAGTGTGAGCCCACGAAAGACAACTAACAATCATGCGGCATCCCCAAACGGGAACTAGCTCCCGTATAGGCCCAAAACTCTCAACTAACCAAAATCCTCTCCTGAAATCAAGGATGATACTCCGGACGGGAGGCGAAGATTCTGCTGAAAATCCCATGAAATTAAGAGCTAGAACTATAAATACTGTATAACGCCCCTGTGGGAGGGGAAAGGAACCCTAGTGATACCAAAAACATTCTGTAAACCACAAACGATCAATACAAATCCCAAGAGCAAGATCCTCTGTTAAAGAGTGGATTAGTCGAGCTTCTGAGTTCGGTGAACCACTATACCTTCTCTGTGTCATTTTCCCCCTCCCCTTTTTTATCAATGCACCAACACCTCAAGCCTGGAAGCATAGATCCAATTTTGCACATAGAAACCTAAGTTCTGCTCATACTCGTTATAACACCGTCAATTATAGAGTATAGTTAATCAACTGAGTATATGTTTGTTCATCTTACGAAATTTATTCTCTTTTCCAGTGGTATGATATATTATGTAGAAAACACCAGTTACAAGGGATCATGGCCCGAGTTGAGCAAGTTCTCTTTGTTTAGATTGGCTAAACACTACACTGTTTATACATTTATGATGCAACATTTTATGAAACCCTCCTGATTTGTAGAAGTTTTGCTTCCGCTTTGTTATGGGATGTAATCCTTCAGTTTATAACTTCGATTAATAAAATAGAGTCCTCGTATCTTTATGCTATATACAATTTGTTGGTACCCATTCAAATGTGTCAAATGCGTTATGTAATTCTTTTTATATAAGTGAAATACAAGGTGTCTCTAACTCACTTTGAGATAGAGTTTCTCGAAAGTCTTTATGAGATAGCCAAGCAGTATCACGGGTCATCGTGTTAGTATTAAAATATCAGTAGGTAGCCATAGAATGAATCCAAATATCAGAAAATATTATTGTAATTTAGGCTAGAGGGCCGAAGTGCCAATGAGTATTTAGTTTTAAGTGTGGACACTGGACCTTCGCATGTTTACCTGTAAAGAGATACCTGTGGCAGTGGCAAATAATAATTATACATCGTTATGTACCGTTGCTTTCTAAATGCAAATCCTGTCGAGAAATCCTTTTGTAGAGGCGAAGTAAACCACATTCAATATGACGCATAGAGAGTGTTTAAGCTGTACTAGGGTTGATAGCGATTGGACTTGACTGTAACACCCGATTGCAATCTCCGTCCTCTTCTCCTTGATGAGTCTGCTCAATTGCACAAGTCTCTGCTTCATTACTTTTACCCCATAGGAGTATATACATACCAGCAATAACTAGAATGGATCCCAGAACACTGTTTGTATACCGTAGAGCACGTTACGAATGGTAAATGTTGAGCTGACGAACAAAAAACGATTTAAAGAAGAATAAAATAAAACTGCACCTTCCAAGGCGAATCTGTTCATGTAGGATGGAGATATCAAACACAGCAACAAATATCTGTATGAAGGGGCTGAATGCCGAGGTGAAGACAGGACCCCTTTGTTTGACACACCATGACATCACCACATAGCATAGGCCCGATCCAACCGTCCCCTGCATCCACTCATCAAATTAATTTTATTCTTATTAGCTTCGAGGTATTCTTAATTTGGTCCTTCTTCGCATAAAGAGGTAGAACCACCTTTCACAATCCGGGTTATATTAATTTATGGAGCTCAACGTGGTGAACCAAATGGTAAATTTATTTCACAAGCTATCATATGATAGTTAGTGGTCATAGTGTACGTCAATTGAGTGTTGATTATACAAGTATACTGATCTGAAAAATGAAAGTCAAGAACATGCCATATAGCCCGCCTGGTGGAAATGGAAAAAGAAAATACCCTTGGTGTACAAAAACGTTGATCAATCATGGAGAGAATACTCACAGCGTATATAACAGTTGCGATCTCCAACTTTCCCTTCAACACCCATCCAGACATATTCCAGTTCCTCTCAATCATAAGGCTTAAGATGGCCGACTGGATGGCACTGAAGAAGGACATAATAGCAGTGCTAGAATATTGAAATGGGTATTTCTTGCCAATCCTAGCTTGTATAAGGAACCATGAAGACCACATGAGGCTGCCTGCAATCAGAACTACTGAACCAAGGGCCCATCTCTTTGTGCTATGATCTGTTCTGTGAATTATAGCTGTTTGTATTGGCAGGTCCGTTAATGCCATACCTCGATAAAGTGTCAGCAACAAGGCTCCACCTACACAAACCAGTGTGCCTAACACCTTGGCTCTCCCCTTCTTGCTTTTCATGTTTAGTTTCTCTAGCCTACAAGGGTTGTATATATGGAGCAAAACAATATTTTTCTTTTAACCAACTATCAAAGTTCATTAAAAAAAAACAGCAATCAAAGTGGTGCCAACGTTGTTTAGACTTACCCAAATGGCAATGCCATAATAAACGTGTTTACGGGCACCATGTTGATGAAAGTGCATATAAATGTTGCAGATGTATATTGAAGCCCAAGAAGGAAGAAGTATTGAGTGAGCGTCCCCCTGACAGCCATTAACCTTACTCTCAGTACAGAAATCACCCTGGTTAGCTGTTAAGGTTCTTGCTATTTATAATAGCAGTAGCACTGCTAGTATTATACTAACTGTAGATACATGTTACTAAATGAACCAATATGAATGATAGATACATGCTAAGTGAACAAGAACACTATTAACATGGGTATCATAACTAACCCAACCAGTGCGCTGAAAAAGAGAAGACATAATATGGAAGCTGTGAGATTGGGCCTGCTTGTCCTGCAACAAAACCGACTGATTATAGTTGCATGCCATGAATTTTGGACAAAGAGTGGTAAGATTTAATTCAAGTCATTTCTTTTATTTTTTATTTTTTTTTACAACCCGGGTATGCGTAAAGATTTTTGGCCCAAAGAGGGATATGGGAAGTTGATCCGGGAACAGTCCACTTGGCGGGAGAACCAGGACAAACTGGCTGACCACTCGAAGCTGTTCAAGCCACTAAATTTTGCAAGGACTAGACTGAAACTGCAACACTTTTGAATACAGTAAGCAAAGAAGGTGGTCTGGTCAACTCTTTGATGACCCCTAAAAGGAAAAAAAGTTGAGCCAATGCTAGGCTCAGCCACATCTTTCTTTCTTTCTTTCTTTTGCTTAGAGCTCAGCTTAGTCTGGGCGCAAATAAACAGCCAGATTTTCAATTTTCCACGGAAAAAATGGAAGAAGAAAAGGTATTGTATCTAATAGCCAGTACCTTTCCCATAAATAGGCAATTGGAGTCAAGAAAATCGTCGCGATTGATTGTCTGTATGTGACAATGAGTAAATGATCCATTCCTTCGTTTAGGACCCTCTTAAGAAGTACGTTGACAATAGCCAAAGCAAAATCAACAGATACCATCGCAACAATTGGCTTCCACTGCCGAAAACAATTCATTTTAACTATTGAACCTCTCCAGCAAGATGAAGCAAGTACACTCGTCTCGTTTCCAGTTTCTTTTGTTTGAAGGCAACATTGCAGCTTCAGTAAACTTAAGTAGAGGTTATGCCAAAGGTAGAATATTACATAATAAAATTCTCAAAATCACATCAAAGCTTTAAGCAATCTACTTTCCGATTTTAGAATATTGTTCAGTTCTTTCTACTCGTTTTAGATTTAGATCCTTAACGCATCCGTTGCTAATCTCGTATCTCATGCATCACCATCTAGCGTTCTCTTGTTTGATATATTGGTTTGAGAGAATTTGGGAACATGAATTAAGAAATAAACCCCCTTAAACCCATGTTTGACAAGTATAAAATATGAATAAAATTTCAAACCCGGCTCGGTCATGACCCAGTTATGAAACCCAAAGAGGGGGATGATTTTCATATGTGAGTTTGAAGGTTTAACATATGAATAACATTTGTATCACTATACATTCCATATATCTCATATATATAAATTGATTAAGGGACAAAATAATCATTTATATACAAATACATTATATATCCCTGCGCATACCAAACATGGGTATGAATAACATTAAATATTGAATCTCATATTTGAGTCAAACCCGAGTTTGAACAATCTAATCCAAATCTCTCCCAAAAAATATATCAAACAAGCCCTTAGTAAATTATTGCAAGGTGATGATCTGCAAACCACTCAGGCCCTTCCTGAATCATTTAACTAATATTAAAGATGCCGCAGGCATCTTCATAAAGTAGTTTTATACAGAATCAAGCATCATCTTTCCTGCAGAAACAGGACCAGTTACCCAATTCAGTACATAATTGGTAGTGGGAACAATGTGTCTAATCTTTAATAGTAAATCAAGTCGGAAAACTGAAAGATGAAACACTTGCATGCCTTGTTGTGCCATCTTTTCTACAATGGTACATCCTGGAAAGTAGAATCTACAAGGCAAATTCCATCTTGACATACAAGAAACAAATGTTTTGCGTGTTCTGAGACACATATCAGTCCAGTATATGTCATTAGGCTGTGCCTCAATGCATCACTCACATAACCATCTTGCTCTCCAAAAGGAGAGAACTTGCTAGTGAACCATATTGGGATGCAACATTGCATAATTTATTTATCATATTTCCATCATCTTTAATGAAAAGTCCCACGATCAAATCAGATGCAGAAGTTCCTGTCCTAATGTCATTCTGTTAGTTATCGAACCATGTATAAATATTACTTTGGGCACCACTTAAACGTGGCCAATCTGTTTCTATCTACGTGTACCTGTTTCAGAACAAATAAAAACAAGAAGTGAGATAAAGCTGGGATACTAAAGGGTAACAGGGGAGTCAGATGTGCATCGATCCACATCACAAGGACATCAATAAGAACCCCAAAAAAGAAACAATTATGATGTGCGAAGCAGACCGCATAGTTTTTGTCATGAAAAAGATACAACCTTTGAAAACTGGACACAAACCAAGTGAAGGCAATATTAAAACAGGCCCACATGTAATGTTTAAAATGATGTTTCCTTTTACCGTTCATAAACAATAATGGGGTTCACACATAGGTTGGAAGAAATTGCATACATCATTCGTCTGATTTGGATGACCAGTGACACAGAAATCAACACCATTCAACACTCATAGAGATCATCTGCCACTCAAAAAATCCACTGCACACTCACTGATAGATCCTGTGAAACTGGTGATGGTCTGGGAAGATGCAAACTAGCACCCATATTCATCGTGCTACACACTGAATCTCAACATATTGCTATTAAATCCTTGTCAAAAGAAAAAGGGTAACTTACATTCATATCCTCTGAGATTTGGTCAAATAACAGCTAGACCCCCTCAAGTATGGAGAATATACTGAGTACCCCTGTCACTGACGTCTGTTTAATTAAAACAGATGGAAAATACAAAAATGACGATATTTCCTTCATACAGTCAGGATATTTACTACTAACCCACCCAACTACCGCAAAACCCACCAAGCCGACGCAATAGTGTGCCTCCTCCAGCTGACGCCCCCAACCACCACCACCACCACACACCGCAATCCACCGCATGAGTGTTTCTTTTTCTTCTTCTTCTCCTCTCTCTCTCTCTCTAACAAACACACTCCCACACAAAACTCACAAAAACCCACCAATTTCACTGCTACTCAAAACCAGTTGAAACCCCGAATCCATCACCTACAAGTGATACCTGAAAGCCCACTACCACCACACCCTCCAAACCACAACAGAACCAATTGACAAACTGGAAATCAAATTTTTTTACAAAAAGAAATACTATGAGGTGCAGTGAGGGGCGAGGTTGTGGGAAGAGTTGCAGGGGTGGGCCTGTGTGAGGGTCGAGGAAGAGGGTCTATGCAAAGAGGATCTCACACACACACTCACACACACACACACACACATATATATATAGGGCGAGAGAGAGAGAGAGAGAGAGGCAGGAATTGGTGAATTATGGTCGAAGCAATGGGTAAATTGCAGTGGGTTATTTGCGGAACGGGTGATTTTGTGGTTAATGGCTGTGGAAGAGGAGAAGCGGGGGTTGTAGTGATATGTGTTCAATTGTGATACAGGTTGTGTGAGGTGGGAGTGGGTGGGAGACAATGGCGTTGTGTAAGGTGGGGTGGCATAATGATTGGGAGGGGGGGAATGGGGTGCTGTCCAAAGTTGGAGTGAGATAGGAGTGGGAAAGGGTGGCAGAGTGAGTGGTGGGAATGAGGTGTTGATACTTGGTAGGTGACAAGGGCGCTATGCAGGGATATTGGAGAGGGTGCACTGCAGCAGGGAGGAGAGGCTGGCAGGTTGGAGGGTGGGGCCATGAGGGAAGTTGTAGTGTATGTCGAGGTGAATTGGTGATTTTCTTATAATTTTTGTGTTGCAATTATGTTGCCCTAAGATTTGTCCAAATTAATCCATGGGCAAAATGTGTATTTTGAAATAAAATCTGCTTACATCATCAAATTTTTAATATAATGTTAACAATTGGGGAAATCTGTTTTTGACAATCAAAGCAGAAGGGAGTGCAGTGTTATTTACCATACAATGAAGAGGTCTAATTGTTATTTCACCATAACCTCACGAAATTTGAATGTAATTTACCCAAAGAAAAAACAATGAGAATCCAAGTCTAGGAGGAAGCAGAACCCCTGTAAGTTCTATTCCTTGGGTTATTTTCATAAGCTAGCCATTTCAAAAGATTGGAGTCGCTTATAGGAAGGATCCTAGATGGTATGAAATGATGAAACCAATCACTTCAGCATCTCTAAACCAACGCTATTGTCTACATCTGGGACAAATGGAAAAGACCAGTGGCAAACAGATTTACATGTACCACAGAAGCAACTTACCTGCAGAGCTCTTGCTCCAAAGCACCTGACCATCAGTAGCAGTTAGGTGATCATCATCAACGCGCTTCCATGTTTTGATGGACTTGATTGCTCCCCAACCTCCCTTTTTCGATTTTTCTAATGATGCCACAACCACCCTTGCCCTCCTTGCCCATCCAGCCTTCCCATAAGCATGATATCCAAAGCCTCCAGCATAACAGAGATGTATACCAGTTAACTCACCACAGAAGTCATTTAGATGATCATGGCCTGTGAAAACGGCCTTCACATCCCCTGCTTCGACCATGGTTGTGAAGAAGCCAGAGTTTACAGAAGCAGAGCTAATGCCTTCCTGTTTTACACCAGTGAAGTTTGAGGAGTCAAAGCTTCCATATTCAGGCAAGGGAATGTGAAAATACACAAGCCCCGGAGCGGAAGCCTTCTGAGCCTCTGGCTGGTTCATGTATGATCTCTGCATCAGAAGGTCAATTACACAGACTCCATTCATTATGATAAAGGCAGAACTGACTCATTACAAATAAATCCACAAGACTATACTAAAGCTTTAGCTGAACAAAAGAGTGGGACTGTGGGAGTTTAGTACCCGAAGCTTCATGGAAGTCTGTTGAAACCAGAGCTGCTGAGAGGGTTTGATCCAACCATAGCCAGGGATGGCAGGAACAGTGGAATAGTCACCGCTGTCAAGGAAGTACAGATTTAGAACTGATTTATTGACAAAACTGGAATTCTCGACCCCAAGGACTTCCAGGTTGTAGTTCCCAAAACCGTCGATAAAGTGGGCCCCAGGAGGATTAAGTTGAGACAAGGTGTGCTTCATGGCAACAATATGTTTCATCACATCTCCCCTTGAGAGAGTGGATTCTTGGTCATGGTTTCCCAGAACAGCAGCCCATGGGATGTTTGAGGATATTGCTGGGGCAAAGGCAGCATTCATAGATGTTTCTGCATCCGTTGCATCAAATCCATAGATGTTATCCCCTGCTTCCCATGTCCCACCCCAGTAAACATTTGGCAAAGGTTAATAAACAGAATTTGATTGGATATATTGTCAGCTGTTGAAAAATCAGAGAATAATATAATAAATTTTGCAACCAATTGATACGATGAACGCGAATACGATTATACTAGCAAGTAGATAAAACAACTAAAATTATGGGAACAGAATGCCAGGAAAGCTCATCAACGAAAGGCACTGTAGTCACCATCCCTAAGAGTAGACACCCCTTGGAATATGAAAACAGGAACAACACATTATGGCGATCTACACTCTTGGATTCAATTGTCTCCTCCCCCAAACATGCACTCACAAGGGCATGGGCGTCAGAAATCCTTAAATTGTCCCAACATCAAAGAAAATTTATGAAAGAGTAACAAAATCTTTTGAAAGAGTCTAGTCACGTACAATAGGGCGCATACAGCAGAGAGCAGAGAAAAACAAGAGTAGAGCTTCAAGATATTTGATTCTTGAACAATGTGAGATGACAAAATAGTCAAAGAACTGATTGTCTGCTTGTAAGTTCTATTCCAAAACAAATATCCAGACTTCAATATTTTAGCCATGATCGATACTATTATGACTTATATGTTACAGGCGAATGTAGTATATAAGAATAAACTATTCAAGAAGTCAAAGTAAATATTTTTATAATTTGTTGGCTGCCAAATGTAACAGCTCCAAACATACATAAAATAATATTTTTACAATAAACCACTTACAAAACTTTTAAAATAAAATAATTTTGTATTCCGAAATAGACTACTTTAAACTACAATCCCCCACATCATCGAAAATATAGACAGCATACAACTACAGACAAATTCAACAAGGGACACGAGCATAGTTGTTAGTATCGTACGATACATCACGATACAACCCTAAAACGATACGGATCGTAGTTATGTATCGTTTTTGCATTGTATCGTCCGATACACGATACGTTTTTACGATACGTGCAAAATCTGTTTAATTTTTTTTTTTTTAGAAGAACAACGTCGTTTTGTGCCAAGAGGGGCTAATTTTTTTATCCTTATAACCACTGAAACGACGTCGTTTCAATGGCTAGGGTTTACAAAAAAAAATCCATATTTTCTTCGTTGTTCACACATCGCTGGTCTTCGTCTCTTCGACTCTGTGTCTCTGCGTGTTCTTCAGCCTTGAACGACGACGACCGGCTGTTCTTCAGCCTTGGACGACGACGACTGGGTGTTCGCTGGTCTTCAACTCTGGGTGTTCTTCCTTCTGGGTCTTCGCTCATCGCTAGGTCTTTGACTCTGGGTGTTCTTCCATCTGGGTCTTCGCTCATCGCTAGTCTTCGACTCTGGCTTCTTCTTCTTCTTCTTCTTCTACTTCTTCTTCTTCTTCTTCTTCTTCTACTTCTTCTTCTTCTTCTTCTTCTTCTTCTCAGTCTCCATCAAAACTTGTGGCTCCTGTGCTATGTAAGAGAAAATGTTAATTTCTAAATCTTGTATAAAAATTTCTAAATGTTGATTAATTTAAATTTCTGAATCTTGATTAATATAAATTTCTGAATGTTGATTACTTGTCTTCTTCTTCTTCCCAGTCTCCATCTGAAACGGTGGCATCACCAGCTTCCTATTTTCATATAGAAATGACTAAAAAAATTGCTAATGATACCACATGGAAACATTGTGACAAAGTTGAAATTGAAATGCATTTATTGTACAAAATGGATGTTAGAAATTTAGATTAGAAGTCTCTTTGGTGTTTGAAGTTGAATTAGTGAACTATGGTTGTGAACTTTGAATTATAATAGTAGTGGATTATGTTGATGACTTGAATAGTTGGTAGAATATTAATGAAATACTATATTTTTATGAGTGTATGATTTTTTTTTCAAGGTATATATATTTTTTATTATTTATTTAAAATTGCACCGTATCTTACGATACACGATACGATACACTATTTTTAAAATACGATACCCCTTCCGATACACGATTTAATAACTATGGACACGAGATTGATTGTCACTTTGTGCGTCATCATCTTCAGTTGGACATAATTACTCTCCCCTTTCTTCCTTCCATTATGCAGTTAGTTAGAGAATTAATTTACAAAATCTCCCATCATCACCCGTTTTCTCCTTCTTCTTGACAAACTCTTGACGTTCTCTACCACATAAGGACCTTTATTGTGTAATTTAGGTTAAGGTTGTCAGACAAAATAATTGGGCAACAATAATATTTGTTTCTTTCTTTATTTCTTCTTCCTTTTCTCTCTTTGATTATATTTAATAGTGATGATGCACAAATTGGTTTGAACATCATCTGTTAAGTAAACAGTAATAAATGCAGTAGTAAAGTAAAGAATTGTAAAGACACAGGGATTTATAGTGGTTCGGTTAAGTGACCTATGTCCACTTTGAATGGCTAGGGTCGCCGGGGAGTTTTATTACTTCAAGTGTATAGGGAGAGCAGAGAGTTACAAGCTTAAAGAGATGGGAGAGAGTTGTGCTCGACTGAGTGTGATCTGTCCCCAAGTGTTGGCAGGACTTACAATTTATAGTCGTCCTCCTAATAGATTAGGACGATTTAATAGTAACTAAGTGGCTATTTTGATGGAGCTAACGATTTCTTCTCAATGGACAAGGGAGTTATGGTGCTCTCCACGAAATTCAGTCAAAGGATGAGGTGAGTGTTGACTCTTTCCAAGGTGGTGAGGATGAGACTCTTGGATGACCCTTGCATGCTCCCCCGCTGATGTAGCTCCTAAAACCTGACGAGATTGACCGAACGTGGACCACTTTGGGCGCTGGATCTCTTGGAGTTAGACTCTTAATTTAAACTGAGCTTACATCGTGTGCTAGGCCCTTGAGCTTGACCCATCAAATAGTAACAACAGGAGAACTATATGAAAATTGTAGTATTAAATGGGCATCTGCTCTTAATATTGTTGGAAATATCCCATGTTAATATCATAAAGATGATAAAGAATTAACACAATCGATAATGGTCAATACTATTTGCACGGGAGAATTCCTGCAATGAATATGGATAGCGACCTCCTCGATGATGAACCTGAAACAACCAAAAGGTCAAAAAGGGGATCAGGTGAACACCCGACTTATCCCCTCCGAAACTTAAGCCAGTAAGAATTGAAGATTTAAACACACTGTAACTTTTTTCTCAGTTTTGTTTTCGTACCTTGGTTCATCTTTCTGAGGAGTATTTATACCTAAATTAGCAATGAGTGCAAGGACAGAGAGTCTTATCTCGATATTTAATGACTCACACTCTTATCCATGCGTAATGAGTGTTCTCCACTCAGATCCACGTGTTGTTAATGCTCGGGTGATAGGATAGGTGCTCGGGGTCACGCCGAGCACATACGACTATCACTGAACACTCAAATTTCTCTGATCGGTGCATAACACCTATATCCAAATGTTTAATGCTCGGAGTATAGTGCATTGGGGCTTGCCGAGGGCATGTGATCGGTGCAACGATCATTAATGTCTTGCAATCATGACTGTCAGTTTAGGGTCTCGAGAACGCAGAGACTCTTTAATTGTCTTGTCACAGTCAATCAGGTTCTCATTAAATGAGCGGTCATATCTCCTTAAATGTTGATTCCAATCTACTCACTCGGTTCTCTTGAGTAATAATTGTTCGGTGCTATCTCCCGGTGCTTTTTGAGTTTTATAATAGTTGTATCAATCCACGTGTCAACTTGAAAACTACTGAACCGCCTAAAGTCCCGTCACCATTATATGCTCATTAGTTCATATTCAGTTACAAAAATGTGACAACCCCAAACATATCAATTATTCATAAGTTGAAAAAACAAAATAATATCTTAATGACTAAAATCAGTTACAGAATTTTGATAATAATTTTTATTTGAAATTCACTCATTAAATTATAAGCAATAACATATTTTCAGAATAAACAGAAAACAAGTGCGATGCTTTACTCCACTTAGATCAACTCCAAAATAGTAGTAAAATTTGCTAGTTGTGTGATTGTAATTTTGAAAGGGAAGGACACTCTCAGTTAAAGAATTTTGATCATTTTAGGACTTCCCCTTTCTATTGATTTTGTGGTTCTCTACCTTTGGAGTGTGTGCTTGTACTTGTACACACACACACACACACACACACACACACAAAACGAGAGTAAGTTAAGGAGACAATAGGTGTTACATCCCGTTCTGATTAATACGAAATAATTAAATTTTATTGGAGTTAAACTATAATTAGAGATAAGAGCATTAACTTAAATGTAATGAATCATTGGACAATGCTATGTTTACATGTTTGCTTGGTTTGGGTTTATTACTATTTTATTGATAATATTTTGTGTGAGATACAAGTTAAAAGATTAAATTAATAAATAAATAGACAAATGTCCTTAAAAAATGTGTGTTGGGATGTGTTGTGACAAGGAAATAAAAGAGAGCATTTGTAGTGAGTGTAAAAGGGTTAACGTGTAAGAAGATCAAGGAAAAGAAATACACAAAATCAAAGAAAAGATAATAAAATAATACGACAAAGAAAATGGTTGGAGTGGATAGCTGTCTCCTTTATTTGAAGGAGTCATGGAACACGTGTGTAGTGTGTGTGTGTGTGTGTGTGTAGTAATTGAAGAAGATCATTGTGTAGTGTGTTGTCTTAATATAAAGGTTGTTGGTATGTATGTATTGTTTTAATATTTAACTTCTGTCAATGGTGGGAGCAAAAAATTGAGAGACAAACAGAAAGCAAAAATATAAGGAAAAGACCAAGGCAAGCAACAAAAGGGATACAAACATAGCAATGGAAATTGAGAGAGCGAAAAGAATAAAAGCTTTGAGACCAAATGTGGGATCAATTTTTATGGGGTGCATATCTATCGGGGGCCAATTTCTGATTGGGTAAGTGGGGTTATTATTTCATGATATGTTCCTAATTCTCTTTGCAAAAGAGTATTTCTTTTCATCATATCGATTTGTATTCCAATTGATTGACTTGTTATCAATTGAAATTCTGATTGAGTTCTATGAGTATAAGATATAATTGGCTGACTTATTATCATTCTAATGTTCCAATTGAGACCATACGTGTATGCTGAATGGGTCAAATCCAATATGGGTCCGAGCTGACATAATCAAATCTGTGAAGCTGAAGGTTGTTGACTAGTGACGACCAATTTGATGTTTATGCCATCTTTTGAAGTAATTTATACTAGATTATTTGTAATCTTATTAAATTGTGGGCAGGTCATTAGCGGATTGGAGCTAGAATTGTGAAATTTAAAGTGTATGGATCACCTTGGGTCATTTGAACCAATTTTGTAATTATTTACAAGCTTAGCCTAGAGTTGTAAAAAGTGTACTATTGTAAAGCTATTTTATGCAAGGGTATTGACGTGTTCAATTGAGGTTATTTAGGGCTTGGATTATAGTGTGGAATCGGGTGGGGTGTCACAACAACAACAACAACAATTTTAATAGTAATAATATCAATTAAGTAATAACAGAAACAACAACAACAACAACAATGATTCTGATGATAAACAGAGAGTACCGGTGAAAACGATGAGGTGAGGTTTCTCGGCAAGGATCATGCGGTGGACGAAGGCGGTAGTATTGAGGTCGGAACAAGTGGGGAATTGTTGGGGTAAGACGTCCTCACAAGGGGTTGATTTGCCATCCCCATAGTGCATGTCAGCCACCTGCAGTATCCTAAACTCCCCCTTTCCGTCGAAACGCAGCGGTTGTTGTTGTGAAGCAGCAAACACGCGGACCGGAACTGAGACTATAATAAAACAGAGGAGGACCACCGTGCTCGCAATAGCCATGGAAAGAGAAGAAAAAACGAGTAACAGCTCTCAGATCTGATGGATTGCTAAACTACTTAAATATCAATTAAACTGTTCTCTATTATTATATCTGTGTTTGTCTGTCTCAGTGTGGAACTGGAACTGGAACTGGAACTGGATGAACACCACTGCGGACGACGAGCGCCATAGATATCCCTCGCTCTATCTCTCTCACTGTCTTAATCGGTATAGATATCCGCTTTATGCCTCCTCTTGGCTTCTTGTGAAGTGTGAAACCACAGGAATCCTGATGTTTGACATTGGTTGTGGCAAGTGGGCTTAGCTGTCGAAATTTCGCATCAATCAAAGCCAAAAAATATTGATGGTAAACTACGTGTAAATCAATTAAGGGTTTGAAAATGTTATCAAATAATATTTTTGACATCATATTCTTTTTACATACAATCACAATATGACACCAAAAAAAAAAAATGATTTTAATTTTTTATAATTAATAACTGTATATAACTCAATCTAAAATTAATTATTTAAATTCATTTTCTGATATATCATGAAAGAATTAATTTTGAATACCACAACATTATCTGTCAACTAAAGTTGCATCCAAGTGGGGGAATTTACCCCAAACCCCCTCCCCCCCTCTCTCCCCACACACAAACTAATTACCTTATGCGAACTACTGGTGACAAATAATTGCTCTCCCTCCGTTTGCACAGTATAACATGCAAAGCAAAGCCCTACAGTTTCAAATCCATCGCTAATAAACCACATGCACAGACACACCCACCCATATACACACAACCCACATATTATGTTTACCAATCACATGCAACAATAAAAAAAAATGGTGCCCTTAAATTACATCGGAATCTATGCTTCCATACTTTCTTAAAAATAATAATTATAATGTTCATCTGACCTACCGGAATAACTTAAAAAAAAAAACATACATCCCAGAGTGATGGAGAATTAAAATGAACTAAAGAAAAATTGGGATTACAATTACAAACATTGCTTCTTTCGTATCCTACAAAGGCTGTCATGAAGAGCGATGTCTCCTATGACTAACTCGCTTCAAAATGCAAAGACGAAGACGCTGGCTAAGGGCCTCTAGCTTTTCAAATTTATCGCCTTTGGGTTTCTTTGCAACTGTTGAAACTTTCTGCTTCTTCTTGTTCTCTTTTGATTGTGATGAAGAATGCTGAATCTTTCGAAGAGGTGTTGCGAGCACCTTTAGAGTCTACAATTGAATAAAGCAACAAAAGTTGCTCGTCAAGAAGCATAATGATAAAAGAAATATGTGCATCCTAAACTATGAAAACCATGCACAGCAATAGACATGTAAGAAAAGATAGTTGGACTTTTCAGTGTGTGTCTCATTCTGCTGGTGCTCTATATATATACAAATCACAAAACATTTCCATGACTTCAGCAAATTACAATTCACGTGCTGAATAATACCAGTCGACCAGGCACTCTAATACTCTCCCACAAACTTGACTGCAACTGAGGGACATATTTGGAAGATAAAAGAGAGATTTGGTGATTTGGTGATTTGGAAGGCCTTTAGTGAAGATATCGGCAATTTGATTTGTTGAAGGAACAAAACAAACTTGGTGACTACCGACAACAACACGCTCACAAACAAAGTCATAGTCAACCTTAATGTGTTTGGTGTGAGCATGAAAGACAAAATTGGCAACCATTTATGTAGCACTAATATTATCACAGTAGAGATATGTCGGAGAAGGAACCGGAACCCGAAGATCATGAAGGTGGTGTCGGACCCATATACCAAGTGCCCGAAACTTAGGTTCAGCACTGAATCTAGAAATTGTTGCTTGTTTCTTGGCGCCCCAAGAAATCAGATTTGGGCTGAAGAAAATACAATACCTTGTCGTAGAGAGACGACTGTCAGGACAGCCGGTCCATTAGCATCTGAAATGCCGTCCGACAGAGAGATGTAGAGGAACGGTGCAAAGGTATCCCAAGACCAATAGAACCTTTCAAGTAGCGAAGGATGCACTTAACTGCAATTAAGTGAGGAGCGTGAGGGTGACTCATAAATTGGGAGGCTTGTTGCACTGCAAAGGATATATTGGATCTTGTGACGGTGGGATACTGTAGAGCACCAACAATTTGGCGGTACTTCATTGGATTTGAAACCGAAGGCCCGTTGAAGACAGACAACTGGGTACGAGGCATGGTTTACAGTGTAGCATATGCTACGTCGTAAAAGATCAAGAGCATACTTGTTTAGTAGAGATGAAGACCTTGAGAATAAGCCTTAACTTCTATTCCCAAGAAATAATGTAGGACACCAAGATCCATGATTTCAAATTTCTTGCCCAAGATGGCAGTAAAGGATTGAAGAACAGATGATGAATTGCCAGTGAGGATAATATCATTGAATAAAGTAGAAGCACCATGACAGCAGAATTTCAATGATAAGTGAACATAGAACTGTCCGACTCGACTGAGCAAAACCAAACGAGATAAGGAAAGAGCTAAAGTCATGGTTCAAAGTATCAGCCAATATCGATATGAGTCATATCCGACTTGACACCTTCTAAGACGATATTGTTACACGATATGCATAAACTCCAAGTCTTGCACGACACGGCCGAGTCGTTCGAGTTGTATCTAAGTCAATCTTGAGTCGTTGTGTTATCGTCACTAAATCAGCTGATACGGTTCTGCAACGTCACGATATGACCTGAATCTTTTGTCTTATTCAACATTTTCTTTTAGGTCGTATCGCTCCATAGAGCAACACAACACTGCAACCAATGCATCTCAAAAATTTTCGAATTAATGGCCGATACCGCGACCTTGAACCATGACTAAAGCATTTAAACCATGCACTGTGAACTTGCTTGAGGCCATAGATTGCCTTATGGAGTTTGCAAACATGAGAAGCCCTTGAGGATCAACGAAGCCTTGCGATTGATTCATGAACACTTCTTCAGAGAGAGACTCTTGAAGAAAAGCATTTTTCAAATCAAATTGGTGAAGAGACCAACCATATGAGGTAGCAAGACTAAGAACTGTACGGATCGCAGTAGGTTTCACAAGTGGGTTGAAGGTCTTATCATAGTCAAGACTAGGAGTCCAATATCCTTCAAGAGAAGATTTGGGCCTACCCAAAACCCATTATCTGACCCAAAACTTGGCTCAATAGCTTGCCCGTAAAAAGCCCATTAAAACCCAACCCAAGAACCCGACCGCCCAGCCCAACCGAATAGCCCGTCCACCTTCTTTTGAAAAAAAGTAACACACTAAATTTGAAATTTGAAATTGGGATATACTCATTCTATTGTGATGCAGTTCCTCATCTATTTATAAATAAAATTATTCATTATTTATTTTGTCTATTTTGACTCTACTTTTAATTGAAAAATGTAATTTACAAAAATATGAAGTTACAAAAATATCCGTTATTTTTAAATGAAGTTGTATATAAAAGGCCCATCTAGCAGGTCAGCCTGCAAGCCCACCCAGTGAGTGACGAGTTGGGCTTTGGCCCGCCCGATAACTCAATTGGGTAAGGAATTGGGCCTACACTACCCTGACCCAGCCCAAAAAAATATTCTTGGACAGAGTCAAGACCAGGTTGTTGGTGAAAGCCTTTCGTAACAAGGAGAGCCTTATAGCGCTCAATACTCCCATCAAAGCGACATTTAACTAGATTGTCTAGGAACTAGAGACCAAGTGCCATTTTTGAGAAGAGCATTGAACTCCTCAAACATTGCCTTTCTCCATTCTGGAAAGCAAATAGCTTGAGAATAACTTGTAGGTTCAACATCTAAAGTGGAAACTTGAGTACCAAAGGCTTGTGGTAGAGGACGTCGAGTAGCAAAATACGAGCATTCCTTGGGCTTCTTAGTACCATCACAGGATCATGTGATCAAGTGATTCGAATTGGAGGATGTTGATTGCCTGGGAGCCTTTATTAGAAGATTAAATAGTTGCACATGAAGATGAAGGACCAGAAAGTGACAACGTAGGTGCTTCTGGTGGTGGAGGTAGAAAAAAGTGGAATAGAAGTTGAGAATGGCAGTGACAAGTATAACATAATCTAACCCTAAGCCACGAAAAATTGAAGAGAAAAGATCAGTGTTGGAGATGGGTTCATTAATAGCAACAAGAGAATCAGAAATAGATTTTGCCTAGCGAGGGTATTCAGAAATAGTCTTAGTACCCTTCGAGATAGAGAAGAGTTAAAACCGCAGATAAGTAGCATTAACAAGAGATTGTTGGGAGAAATTTTGTTGAAGACACTCCCAAACTTCACGAGAGGTGATACAACCAACAACTTGAAAACTAATCGATTCCATTTATCCTTTGTCCAACCCATACCGAAAATAAAACAGTCCAATTCATGCTACCTAAGAAGCACGAACACGGATACGGGACACAAATACAACACGACATGGACACACTGACACGAAATTTTACAAAAAAGTAGGACACGGACACGGACACGGACACGTTAGCAATACGTTAAATAATATGTATTTTATATATATATTTATAAAAAATCATGTAATAAAATAAAAATATTATCATAAAAATCTTTTAATTCATCATTTCCCTAATTCTAAAAATTTACATCATGATATCATTGCATAAAAAGTATAATATAAGATATACTGATACACATTCAACATTAACATCCATGATTCAATAATTAATGACTTCTACAACTTTTACTTTAAAAAATATTCCATTTCATAATATTAATTTTCATCAAATTCTAAGAGTTTCAATTTTATAATTCTATTTTTTCTTGCATTAATTTCATATTAAAAGACTATTCCATTTGTATATAAGTTCGTATTCGTATCCAAAATTATATTAAATTCGTGTCTTATGTTCAATGTAATGATTATAACTTTTTTTATACTATAATTGTGACTCATATTCCTTTAAAATTATAAAAATAACTCTTAATTATAAAATTATCTAAAAAGTTCTCACAAAATTAAAAATATATTTCTAAACGTGTCCTAAAAAAATTTAATAATAAAAAATCGGACACTCATTTTTAACGTGTCTGACATGTGTCCGAAGCGAGTCCGTGTCCTAGACGTGTCCGACACTGACACTCTGCCCAAAATGAAGTGTCCGTACTTCCTAGCATGCTACTAACCATAAAACTATTAAGGAAAGTCCCTCATCATAGTTGTTAGTATCGTACGATACGCGATACATATTGTACAATACGCGATACATATCGTACAATACGTCACGATACAAGACTAAAACGATACGGATCGTAGTTCTGTATCGTTTTTGCGTTGTATCGTCCGATACACGATACGTTTTTATGATACAATACATATCAGTACGTGTAAATGCTATTTTTTTTTACAGAACGACGTCGTTTTAGATTAGGCAGGTACTCCAACAAATATACGGTCCTGTGTAGTGAAAGAAATTATGTTAATTTATTTACAAAGCCAAATATTTTCTTTTGTTTTTTTGTATCAAAATTTCTAAATCTTGATTAATGTTAATTTTTTAATTTATTTACAAAGCTCAGTCTCTTTGGTGTTTGAATTAGTGAACTATAGTTGTAAACTTTGCATTATAATATTAGTGGACTATGTTGATGACTTGAATAGTTGGTGGAGTATTAATGAAATACTATATTTTTATGAATGTATGATTTTTTTTTCAAAGGTATACATATTTTTTTATTATTTATTTAAAATTACACCGTATCTTACGATATAAGATACGATACATTTTTAAAAAATGATACGCCTACCGATACACGATTTGATAACTATGTCTCTCATCGTTAATGACCATATCTAATTGAAGTTAGCAAAAAGTGATCAACAAGTAAAACAACTTGGGAAAAAAAGCACATCCTTGCAAAGATGTGCTTCAGTGTGTGTGTGAGAGAGAGAGAGAAAGACCTGATTGTTGTCGTAAGCGGTGTTGCAATTTGTGAAAGGTTCGTCATCACTGCCCAAAGACGAGCATCTTCCCCAACTCTCTCTATTTGAGCTTGTATACGAGCAACATTCCTCATTTTGACTACTTGGCTTGTCCTGGGAAGATCAAAATTATAGAACTCAAGTAAAATAATTTCATCAAGAAAATAACAGCCACACTCCTCAGTTCAAGTTTGTAACACCCCCCCCCTCCCCCCAAAAAAAAGAGAAGAGAATAAAAATAAATAACCCAAAGCTCAGAAGCTCTAGCATGTCAGAGAGGACATAACCACTTAGGCCATCTCCAATGTTGACACAAATGTTTACTCAAATTTGAGTTAACATTTGAGTAAAAATCTTAATTTGATATAATACAATCCAATGGACAAACACAAATTTAAAAATAGGTGAAATATTATCATTGGATCTTTTAAAAGAATGAAATCGAACCATTAAAGATTTGGGTAAAGATTTGAACCTCTCTCCATTTGATATAAGTCTGAGTAAAAGATTGAAGGTTGTTTTTAAGTTTATTTTTACTCAGATTTAAATTTGTGTAAGATTTGAGTAAGGATTGGAGATGTCCTTATAGATGTAATTTTACATACATGAATTATTTATTTTACCTGCACACAAAGTTATACAATATAGGCGTATAATTTTTTATAAATGAAAATAGATTGTATATCCATCGTTGTAACACTAGTTTAAACTTGAATCAGTGGGCTACAATCATTCTTGGTATAAATTAAGCACAAGACGCATACATAAATTAGGGTGATTTCTCCCATCCTCCATGCCCCCCTTTTCTTTAGCAAAGATTCATGTCTCCTATTTTGCTCATAAATACAACAAAAACCTGCTGCTAAATTTTTTAGGGTTCCTTACTTTAATTATTTTCAAGTCTTAACTACTGAACTATTCATATCTCAATTTCCATGTTTTGTCAATCACATGTCTTCAAGAGAGCTTAGGCAAAATTAAGATTGTTGTGTTTTTATATGTACACAGTTAAAGGGGTGTTGGATACGTGCAAGAGAGTGACCGAGAAGTGCCGTTATTCCCCATGGACACAAAACCATCTAAAAAGCATCCACAATTCTTGGTCACCACAGCATTGGAGATAGATGAGTCATCCACACATATAGGTACAATCATTGCCAGACCGGATCAAACAAACAGCTTCAGTTAGTATGACGTCGAGTACAAGGTTCAGAGAGTTTGTCCTCATTTAGATAGAAATCAACAATTCTAAAATTCAAGCTCTGATGAATAATTCAAACTAAAATCACCTGCAACTGTGATGGGTCATCATCATTCAGTGTACTGTCTTCATTGACCCTGGAATCCTGCACTTGTCATCAATAAAAGTACAATTTAAAGGAAAATGCAAAATTAAATTAAAAAAAAAAAAGTAACTAAAACTAGAAGGAAAGATCCATACAATCACGCCAGCAACTGGTGCAATCTCGGAAAGAAATTTGCCAACAGAATTCATGGTTGAAATGCTAGGTGGGGCAGATGAAGAGCTTGCAGCATCAGTACCCACAGTTCGAAGACCAGATATTATCTCATATAATAGACTCTGACAGCAAAAACAACACAAAATTTCATGTCAGCTTCCAAATAAGAAACATAATGGGTAAAAGATAGGACTTGAGATCACTAATCAAGCTTGAATAGCAGGTATAGGGTCACGCTGCCTGCAACCAATTAGTAGGAATCAGTCACTGTGAATGGTAATTCCATAATACTGCTGAATTTTATACAATCAACCAGTTGCCAATAAAATGAGAAATTTTAACAAGGTCTGGGGCACTTTTTCTAACATGCCTCATATCACCATAAGCACACAGATTGGAAAGCCATAGACCATTCCAAGGCTTTTTTCTGAGTTTTCAACTTCTGTAAACCCTTTTGATGATTCAATGCACTTTTCGACTATATTATGGTCCCATCACAAGTGAAAATGGTTATTGCATGGGTTGTGATGTTTTTTGAGGACTTGACACAATCATGTGGTACTTAAGTTACAGTTCATCAATTTAGAAGTTTCTATTATCTTTGGTTTCATGAGTGTGGGGAGTCAGAATGACACACCTTAACAGTCGATATAAAGGAAATGGTCTTTACAAAACCCCATCTTCCCACCTCCCTTGATTTGACATTGTAAACTGATTTTCGTATTTGCTACTGAAATAGTTTGGGTTTGAGATGGTTATCATCTGGTCAAATTGGAGCTGGTTATGTTGTGGTGGGTGTGTCGGCGGTGGTACTTCCAGGGATCGTGAAAGTTGTGGCTATGGAGGTGGTCAGTGCAAAGGTGGTGAATGTGGTGCATGTTAATTTTAACCAATGGTGCGGGAGTCTGATTTGGAAGTGAAGGAGAGAGAGAGAGATCTGATTTGCCAACAGTTTTTGCAGAGAAAGATCTGATTAGGTTAAGAAGAAGGTGGCTTATTGCTTTGGATGGGTCGGGCGGGTCGGGTTTGGGTTTGAGTAGTGGAAGTATTTTATGAGTTGTCTAAAAGACCTTGTAGACAATTTTTTTCCGAAAAGAAACAACAGTTTTATTAATAATAACAGTGAGAAAAATGATACAATAACCCTTCGAAGGTTGACAAGTTGTCCAACCCATTGAAAAATAAAAGCAAAGTCAAAACAAAGCAAAAGATGATCGATGAATCTAAATTACAAATCACATGATGCTTTCCAATTCTCCATAATGCTAGAGAGCAGAGTATTATCAAAGTCCTTAGTCACTGATGCCACAAAAGAAGCCAAGAAATGAATCCGATCCCATAGCCACTCAACTTCCTTCCACTTCTCATCTGGCATTTTTCTCCTTCCATAGAACTCAAATAATAGCAAACAATGCACAATTCCAGAGGGTCTTTCCTTTTCTATTTCCTCCAAACACATTAAAATCTAAACAAAACATAGATGACATTGATCTCGGAGCCACCCAACAAAGGCCAACAAAGTTAAATAATTTGTTTCAAAGAGATAGAGCCATAGGACAATGTAATAACAAGTGATCAACAGTCTCACATTCCCTTTTACATATAACACACAATTGTGGAGAAAGATGAGTCATAGGTCTCTTCTTTTGAAGCACATCATTAGTATTAGTCTTACCGTAAGCAATTATCCATGCACAGATTTGCATTTTTAAAGGAATCTTGGCTTCCAAATCTTGAAGGAAGGATGGAATAATGGGAGTGAAGTATCATCAATTAAATATTCAAAATAAAATTTACAAGAGAAGGCACATGAGGACTCACTACTCCAAACTCTTTTATCGATAGAATTTGAGAACAAAGAAACATTATTGAGCATAGAAAGTAGTAGTAACAACTTCGAATGTTCCCTATCATTAACATTCCTACGAAATCCAAAATCCCAAAAAATGGGAAAAGAATAAGAAATTACTAAAAATGCAATGCACTTTCCATGATAACTAGAAAAACGATAAAGATGAGGACAAGCTAGAAAACACACTCTCCCTTGTATATATCCTCCTAGAGACAAACTCTCTTCTCATCTCCCACAATGAACTTCACCCTCTGAGAAAAACTAGGCAACCCTTGAGAAATGAATTTTCATAGATTTCGGAAGGTACCCCTTTTAACTCCGTTAACATCCTACCTATTAGCCTGTAACTCATAGTTGCTCCTAATAACCGTATGCCATAGTGAACCTAGCTCCAATGAAAATCTCCACAACAATTTTCCAACCAAGGCCATTTTTTGTTTCAACAAATTCCCCACCTAAAGCCCTCCCTTAGCTTTAGGCCTAGACACAACATCCCAGCAAACCAAATAATTTTTCTTTCTTCCTTACTTCCCTCATATAAAACATCTCTCATCATCCCTTCAATTCTCCTTACCACCAAACAAGGCATCCTAAAGAGAGAAGAAATAAATAGGGATATTTTCCAACACACACTGCACTAATGTTAATCTACCCCTTTTGAAATAATGACTTTCTTCCGCCCATATAACATTCTCTCTGTCTTCACAATGACAAGATCCCAAAAAGATATAGACATCGAATTACCATATAAAGGAAGATCTAAATACTTAAAAGGCCAATCACCCACAAGACACCCTAAATTTGTAGCCAACCTCTCAATCTTCTCCTGCTTGAAATTTATTCCTACAATTAAACTTTTGTCCATATTAAGCTTTAACCCAGAGACCATATCAAACACCTCAACAATCTTGTCAATAGTTTTAAACTTCTCCTCAGCTCTTGAAGGAAAAAAATTCTGTCATCTGCAAATTGCAAATGAGGCACATATATTCTCTCCCAAACAATTGCAAAACCCTCAACCAAATTACATCTCAATGCCCTCTCCATTAACCTACTCAAGTCATCCACCACCAAAGTCAAAAAAGGAGATAACGAGTCCCCCTACCTCCCCTAGGCTTACCATTTAATATAACAAAAAAATTCATTGACCCTAGACATCCCTTAATCCATGTCCTCCATCTATCTCCAAAACCTTTTGCTCCCACTACAAAATCCAGCACAATGGCCTCCTCCCCCTTTAATCTATAATCATCTACCACCTCATTAGCTACACGCGCCACATCCATTATCTGTCTCCCTTTCACAAAAGCCCCCTGATATATAGAAATCGTATCACTCAAACATTCCCTAAGTCTGGCTGATAGAACTTTTGCAATAATCTTACAAAAGGCCCTGTGGACAATTACGTGCAATGCATGCAAGTTCATTCCAGTATAAAATTTGAGGGAATTGATGGAAGGTTCACATTGACAGATTGACTCAACTTGAAAAGTTTAAAGGCTTGACTAAAACAAAATTTAGTTCAGGGATGAACAGAAACTAGGTATAGTTTAAGGTTTATTTAGGTAATTTGCTTTATAGGAAAAACAAATAAAACATAATAGTGTTTGCAACCAGTATCCAATGCATAAAATTAGTACTGGAAGCAGACAAATATTGCCAACAATATTTCACTGGGACAATGTTGTCCATATCTAAAACCAGTTCAGAAGGTTGGAGAAGAGGAAAGCAAAATTGAATCTTATAAAAAAAAAAATTGTTATGTAGCCAGATTTGTTATCTTAAATGACAAAGGCAAACAATTAGCTATAAAGAAAACAATAGAATAAAACAAAAATTACCTCATCCATACCAGCACTGGCCTTCAGGTCCCCCAAATCATAATATTTCTCTAGGTTGGTTGAATATGCAGAAGGAACTCGAGGAGGGTGAAGGACATTGTAGAAGAAAATAGATACTGAATCATAATAAAATTGTGGCCGAGAGGAATTGTGATCACCATCAAATTTTATGATATTCTTATCCCCCTGAATAGAATCACAAACATTGTTATCTATTTTACAAATTACTACTTTATATGCTATAATCTCCAGGTCTTTGGCAATACCGCATAGGATTTTGAGATGAGGTCAGAGTGATGGGGTTGAATAAACTTGTCATCCTTAGCATGACCAAATAAGGCGGGAATAAACGTTTTTGGTGCAACCTGCAATTGCTCAAGAAAAAATTTAAATCTGACATATTATTAAAAAATACAGCATTCTATACATCTACCTGGAAAAAGATATTGCAAGCATAAATGTATGACTAAGTACATACTGATTGATTAGTTTGACAATTGTGAACTAATCAATCTAAAAAAATGCCAAACATATTAATGTTAAGAATCTCACGCGCAGAGGCAAACCTGAATGCAATTAAGGTCCATAATGTCAAACTTTGCCTTCTTCTGAATTACTCGTCGCATGTATTGAACAGCCACCTTAACCTGAATGGGGGAATGGTACAAACAAATTATAAATACGTCTTGAATGCAATATGTATCGAGTCCACAAGACTACATCTTGAATGCAATATGTATACTTGTATAGGGGAGATCCATTGTACTCTCCGTATATGAAAAGACAGATGCAATCATACAACAAAGAGATTCCTACTGTAAATTTAGGAAGCCGAATTTTGTACACATGCACAAGCTCCATCATTAGATCAAATAAGTTTGAGAAGGCACTATCTAACACCATTCCAGCTATAGAAGGGTCTTCGGCTCCATAGAGAAGGCTGCATTCGATTATACAGAATCAGATCAGCAATTACATAAGGAAAGTAATAATATATGGTCCACCATGTTGATCATCTGATGTCACCAACACAATTCCATTCCAACCAAATGTTAGGAGCAGATTTAATCAGCCCATTCTTGAATCGTACCTTTGATGGTTATTCAAGAATCAAGAGCTAAATTTTCTTCTTTTTCCCCTTTTTTGTTGACTACCCAATAACAGTAGGAGAAAAAGTGAGAAGGACAATATAGAGTACCTAGTTACTGCACCCATAGACCGTCCCCAAAGACCTATGCATGATATTTGTTCATTGCTTCTCAAATAAGACACCACAACCTCGAGGTCATCTTTCTGGCATACAAATGGAAAGAATTTCACACAATTCAGAGAAACCACAACTCAATAAAGGAGAAAGAGCAAAACATACCTCATGCCAACCAAGGCTGACATAATCACCATCAGATAAGCCTGAACCCGAAAAATCAAGAGTGAACACGGTTATATTTGACGGAAGAAGAATCACGGCAGCCTCATTTGCGTCTGCCCTACATCCACTGCATGGTCCACAATAAAAAAAACGATAAAGATTTCCACCTCTTTATATGCAAAGCACTCTTCACAAAGACTCAAAATTCTTTTGGAAAATAATACAAGAGGACTTTCAGAAGAGGGATTCAAGTATTCATTATATCTATGTAACATTCATGAACATCAGTATAGACTGGAGTACACTCAGCCAAGATGAAATTAAGTTTTGCCCTGGTAAAATGTCTGCAATGAATGTGACAAACCTGTTTCCATGGCAGTATATGACACAAGGAAGAGGAGTATCATCTGGGAAAGGGGAAGGAACATAATGACTGCACTGCAACATATGGCCCCTTCCATTCCTAAGCTGCATATTTGAATAATAGGTAGTCCAAAAAACTCAAAAAGCCATTATGTACTTCTTAAAGAAAAGAATAGAGAAAGACTGTAGTAATTGATGTCCATACTTGCCTCCAAGTCTTGTCTTTTGTACTTTTTGCCGGCAAGCGTAAAAGCTTTTTCCCATAAATATTGATCTGGGTTATATTCAGCCCTGTTATCCAGTATAGAGTTGGTTTAACAAGTTATGCAAGCATAGATCAATAATGCAAGTCAATGATGAATCCGATGAAATGAGAAATTTGGATAAGATGATTAGATTATTAACAATGACTGTAAAGGGAAAACTGGTCCAAGGCAAATCCAGAAGTGGAATACTTAAACCAATGTGGATTGCGGTTGTGCAATAAAACGGAAAAACTAATGGCCCTGCATAGATTCATAAATAGTGGAAAATTTCCATGCAGTTGAAACCTGAATAGTTTGCACATCATTTTTGTATAATAATTCATCAATTTAGGTAATGGCACAAGGGCATTATTATCATTATTGTGTATGTTTGATGACATTATCATTAGTGCAAATGACTCAAATAGTATTGCTCACTTCAAGATCCATTTGGGGAGATAGTTTTATACCAAAGATTTAAGCATTTTTCGGTATTTCCTTGGGATTGAGGTTGTTCGGTGAAAGGAAGGTATCAGATTGTGCTAACAGAAATATGTATTGGATTTATTATATAAAACTGGGACTCTTGGTGCACGTCCAGCTGATACTCCCATGGACTCTAAAGTGAAGTTAGATACTGATTGGGTTAAACTTTTGATGATATAGGTAAGCTAATTTACTATTACATGTCCTGATATTACCTATGTCATTGGTGTGGTTAGTCAGTTCATGTACGCTCCTCCTAAACTTCATTAGGAGGCAATCTATCGTATTCTTCGATATCTTAAAGGAGCACCAGAAAAAGGAATATTATATCGTCGTTCATCATTCATCACTATTACTGGCTTTTCTGATACTGGGTAGGTAATTGTGTTGATAGACGATCTATTTCGAGTTACTGTACATTTATTGGTGACAATCTTGTTACGTGGCGTAGCAAAAAAACAAAATGTAGTTGCACTTTCGAGTATAGAGGTTGAATATTGGGCTATGATTCATACTACGTGTGAGATGTCGTGGGTTCATTCTCTCTTTCATGATATGGTATCATTGTGCCCTCTCCTATGGAGATGCACTATGACAACTAGGAGAATATTTTCATTGTCAGTAATCCCGTGTTTTATGAGAGGACTAAACACATTGCAGTGAATTGTCATTTTATTCGAGATCTCTTGATGCAAAAAGAGATTATCACCACATCCATTAAATCTAGTGATCACGTGGGTGACATTCTTATCAACCATTGGCTCGATCGGCCTTCACTAATCTTTATTTCAAACTGGGCATCTTTAATCTTTATGCTACAACTTTATAAATAGCATATAGCATCTATAGATGTAGCTGATCCAGATGCCAGCAGACAGTAGCTACAGACTTGTAGATGCAGGTGATCCAAATGCAATTGCAGCACACAATAGAGTTCTTTTCCTCTCTTTTCTTTTTGCCTAACTTTCTACAATTCTAACTGAGACAACTTTTAAAAAATATAAAGGAAGCACTTTGCAACAACTTTTAAGAAGAAAAAAAAAAGGTAACACAATCTGACTATTCCGTAGTTTTTCAAAGGAAACACCTTCATTTCCTAGGAAAGTATTGAATATTGATTTCCATATATGTTGGTTGTTAGTTAAGTGAAATGAAAACATTTTAGCTATTTCGGAAACAAAAGGAAACTTTGGTACTTGCCTTTTTACCTTATGTTTACCGAGTATTATATGATGTGAATTGCAAGTATAGGAAACATTTTGTTAAATGATTTCCTTTGAGTTCATTTTTTTTTCAAGTGGAGTCCTTGAAAAATTGAGATGACACAAACAAAGATGTTGGGACCCTAGCAACTTTAAATTAGGCACGAATAAAAAAGAGCTAAGAAGAATTAGTTTGACACTTCTTTGGACTACCCAATTGTAAGACTGACCATAAGGTTGGTTGTAGATCAATGTTATTTAGATCGTGGATCGCTTTAGTACGTGATACGACACTTTCTTAGGTACACCGTACGATAGAAGTAGACTTAACCAGTATAGTTTTTTGGGGTTACAATTCATTTTGGAACTCTCATCTAGGTAGTTTTTACTACTATACAACATTATATATCATAGAATATCCATTGAAACCTAGGAAGTACGAATACTTCACAAAAAATATTTTCAATTGAACACAGCAGGACACGACTAGAACATGGTCTGGATACGTCTAAGATACGACCAATAATTGTTTTATTAAAAAAAACAACTAATAACTATTAAAAGAAGTATGATTTCTATTTTTTTTAATATATTTTTTGTTATATAACTTATATACTATGAATATTAATAGA
>CM042188.1:44370267-44384740 GCA_023539305.1 Ilex asprella | reverse complement strand
AGCCATTCAGCCTCGAAGAAATAAGAAGAAGATAAGGGGTCACCAACGCCTATAAAAGCCAGCACTTCAGTAGTCCAAACACATCCCCTCACCACCACCATGAAGCGCAAGAGAGATCAGGAGGGAGTAAGGAAGTCCGAGCAACAAGTGCCAAATAAGAAGGCTAAGGAAAGCCCAGAAATAACACCTAGCCACCTGTTGTTGATAGTCTTCCTGATGCAGCAACTCAATCTTGGAAACTCAGACCCACAGAAACAGAAGAAACTGTAAATCCATGATGTCCACATTTTTATCTCTGAAAAGGCACATTTGTTTTTATGATTTTCCTTGAATGTATTCACAATATCGATATGGTTGAATGAAAGAATGAAGTAATGATTTACTGCTTTAACCATAAGCAGTCTAGGAAGACAGCTTATTAGTTCTGTGACCTCTGCTGACAGAATTTGATTGAAAATTCCATCCAGCAACCAGCATCAACATAATCAACCTGCCCCACATCTTTTATCAAAAACTATCAACCTTCTCCTTCTAGGTACAGGCAATCCAGATTGGTCTTGCTGTAGAAATAACCTTCCTGATAAAGGCATAACTGACTGAGCTGAGAACTCAGTATGTGTAGCAGAATGCACTGCATAGGATGCTAAAAAATCAGCAACTCTATTTCCTTCTCTATACACATGTACAATTTGGTGATGTATCTTATCAAGTAACTGTCCAATCTGTTCCAACAATTTCTGCAATTTCCAAGGCACAATTAATTTCTTCAGAACCATATTAACAAGCACCTGGGAATCAGATTCAATCAAAAGTTTATGATTTTCCAATCCATGTTGTTTAAACATTCTCAATCCATCCAGCAAAGCTCTACATTCTGCCTGCATGTTAGTTCCTAGGCCATAAAAGATAGAAGCAGCTACCATTAAATGGCCATACGAATTCCTTATAATCATTCCACCACCAGATAAACCACTACTCCCTTTTGAGGCACCATCCACATTTAACTTCAGCATGTGCTCAGCAGGAGGAACCCATTTCACCCACTGTACTTTATCAACAATAGAAAAGGCCTTCTCAATTCTCAGATCATTCAGCAGCATCATACCCCTCCTGTCATCCCTTCTTCTAGGCTTAATAGTACATACCTGCCATTTTAATGCACTCATTACTTGTGCAAAAATAGCATAGGCATTAAGATCAACTCCCTCAAATCTCCTCCTACACCTTTCCATCCAAATAGCCCAAAAAATCAGCATTGATACAACCCTTATCAAAGCATGACTGATTGTTTGTGCTTTGAAACTCCTTATCAGTCTCAAGTATCTGCACATAGGAGATTCCCCTTGGATTAAGCTAAACCCCATAAAACCAGCAATTTTTTTCCAAACTTCATCAGTGAAAGAACAACTGATAAATAGATGGGAAGCATTCTCATCACTCTGACCACACAAACTGCATTTACTTGCTAAAATCACTCCAACTCTCTGCACCCTTTCATCAGTAGTTAAAGCATTTCTGAAAATTTTCCAGGCACATAGCTGAGCCCTTGGAAAAACCTTTTGCTTCCATATGCTCTGTACTACTTCATTTTGAACTCCCTTCCTTCTTATCTGATGCCAAGCAGACTTAATAGAGAAAAACCCTGATGTAGTATGCTCCCAGACCCTTACATCTGGTTTGTTAGACAGCATCACACCAGAGTTAAAAATTTCAGTCTTCAAATGGGGTGTTAACCAAGTATTCACTTGCTCCAAATTCCAGCCCTCGCCAATCCACAATTCATTCAGTTTTGGAAAAGTTAGAGGAGGCTCCTCAACTCTATTAAGTAGAGGTGATTCCCCTAACCAAACATCACACCAAAAGTCTACTGTCTGACCATTACCAACCAATACCCTAGAATTGTTTACCACAAACTCAAACCAGGGTCTAAGAATTTTAAAACTCATACCTCCTCCAGATAATCCACATCTCAATAAATGCTTCCCTTTGAAAAATTTTTCTTTGAACACTTTAGCCCATAAAGAATCCCCTTTCAGAATGTTCCATACCTGTTTAATTCTAAAGGCAGACTGGATTTCATCAAAGCTTCTGATCCCTAAGCCACCCTCCACCTTAGGCTTAGCAATATTCTCTAATGACACCCAGTGCCTCCTTCTAATATCCAACTTGCTGGACCAAACAAACCCAGCAATCAAGGAATTCAATTTTTTTAAAATTCCTTTTGGAATATTCATACAAGCAAGCATGTGAATAGGAATGGAATTAAGTACAGACTGCACCAGAACTATTCGACCCATGCCAGATAGCATCCTTGCATACCATCCTTCAATCCTTCTCCTGAATATCTTCACCACCTCCTCAAAATAACATAATCTGGATCTTCCCCTTACTATAGGACATCCTAAGTAAGTAAAAGGACAGCTTTTAAAAGGAATCCCCACCAATTCTGAGAGCATTCTCCTTCTTGGCAAAGGAATCCTTTTAGAGCCATATAAAGAACTTTTCTGCTTACTCACTTTCTGGCCAGAACATTTCTCATAAACTCCAATAAAGTCCAGCACCTTCAATACAGATTTCTTGTCCCCTCTCAGAAAAATCAAAGTGTCATCAGCAAAAAGTAAGTGGCTAACCACAGTTGTCCCTCTCCCAATATGAAAGTGTTTAGCTAACTGCTGCTGAAAGATGTTTCTCAAGCCTCTACTCAAAACCTCCTCAGCAAGAATGAACAATGCAGGAGAAAGAGGGTCCCCCTGCCTTAGACCTCTGGAATTTGAGAAATAACCAAATCTCTGACCATTTAAACATATGGAGAAATACTGAGAGCTCAAACAATTAGAAATGACCTGGGTAAACAGATTGGAGAAGCCAAAACTGCATAAAACTTTTAGCAAAAAGTCCCATTCCAATCTGTCATAGGCCTTCATCATATCCAACTTCATCACCATATTACCACCCTCCACCTTCCTATCCAATTCCCCAACCAGCAGTTGTCCCAGAGCAACACAATCTCCAATACCCCTCCCTTGTACAAAACCATGTTGTTCCTCAGATATAAGAGCAGGCAACAAAGCAGACAGCCTCTCAGTAATAATCTTAGTAAAGATTTTATAAACAAAGTTGCACAAACTGATAGGCCTAAAATCAGAGAAGGTTTGAGGCACGTCCTTTTTAGGGATCAGGACTAGTAAAGTAGAATTAGCTGACTTAGGCATGCTACCTCCTTTCATCAGAAAATTCATGGCTTTCCAAACATCTACCTTAATAATTTCCCAGGCATGTTGGAAAAATTTACCAGATAAGCCATCTGGTCCAGGAGCACTCTCTGCAGCCATAGAGAAAACCACCTTTCCAACCTCCTCCAAGGATACCTCAGCTGTAAGGCCATCATTGTCTTCTTGAGAAACCAGCTTTGGAATAACAGAGAAAATGGACTCTATCAGAACATGATTTTCTGATTTATATAGATCAACATAGAATTGTTCAGCCAACTCAGCTATCCCCTTCTCCTCATAAACCCAGCACCCCTCCCTGTTTTGAATTCTAGTAACCTTATTTCTGACAGCTTTACTTTTTGCAATGGCATGATAGAATTTTTCACCCTCCATGGCCCATCTAACATTTGATTTCTGTTTCCAGTATATTTCCTCCCTTCTCAGAAGGTCATCCATCTCCCTTTTACAGTCTTCAAGTACAGTTTCTTTAGATAAACTATAATCCTGATCCAAATCCAATTCTGCCTGTTGAATTTTTTGCTCCTGGACCTTAATTCTTTCAAAAATGTTACCAAACACTTCCTTATTCCACATTTTCATATGAGCTTTCAAGTATTTCAATTTGATACATAGATTGGACATTGGATTATCAGAGAAAAAACCTTCCCATTTAGACCTGATCAAGCTAAGAAATCCATCATGTTCACACCACATGTCCTGAAATCTAAAATAAGATGGTCTTCTCTGAGCAGGAACATCCATAATTTTCAAAAGCAAAGGGCTATGATCAGATGAGCCCCTAGCCAAGTGAATAACCTCCAGACCATCATACCTCAGATTCCAAGCAACATTGATCAATGCCCTATCCAACCTTTGCCTCATCCTTACATGCCCTGGCCTATCATCACACCATGTAAACTTGTTTCCATTAAAACCTCCATCAATCAGTCCTCTCTGATCAAGGAAATCCCCAAAATCTTCCATCGATCGCAGAGAAGGAAAAGCTCCACCTCTCCTTTCATCAGAACTCAGAATAGCATTAAAATCTCCAACCACTAGCCATGGCATATCAGTAGGAATATCAATTTCCAACAAATGCTGCCACAACGACCTCCTTAGCAAATAGTCACAACTAGCATAGACCATTGAAATCCAAAAGGAAATAGAATTCTGATAAGTCAATTTCACAGTTAGAACCTGTTCATGTTCCAGCAACACCTCTATTTTCACCCTCTCATCCCATAAGGCCCAAATGTTCCTCTCTGCTAAAGTATTATAGCAAAAATGGCTTAAGACAATACTTCTAGCAAATGTAGGCAACCTACTCACCAATGTTTTAGGTTCCTGAATGGCCACAAAGCACACATCATGTATCTTTATAAGCTTCTTTAATCTCCTTCTCTTAACAGCTTTCACTGCTCCTCTCATATTCCATGATAAAGTATTAATCATGAATTACAAGAAAGGTTTTCCTCACTAGAACTTAATCTAGTACAATCCTCTTCTTCATTCAAGTAATCATCAGGAGATCTAACAATACGACTATTTGAACTGTCCTGATCAGAGTAATAACCTCTATCAGGAGGCTCTCTTATTCTTACCAAACCCCTCTGGTCATCCAGGGTACCATCATACTTTTGCCTTACCTCCAACTGATGCTCAACTAAAAAAGAGGAATCCATTGATGGAGCATAAAATGTTCTGCATACCCCTAGATTCTCCTCAACACCATCCTTACCATTAATCCCATCCTCTCCTGCCAATCCCTCTTCTTTATCAGTCACATTTCCAAGCAATATTCCTGTTTCCCCAGTATGAATTCCATTTATACCATCCCTCTTTCCACTTTTCATCCCAACATTATCAGCATTATTAACTAGAATAACAGGGGAAGAAAATGAAAATACCTCCAAGCTACTACCAGCTCCCTCTGATCCCTTTGAACTCTGATTATCCACACAAGCATGAGCCACATGATCAGCACGTAAATGATTAGGATGAATTATTTTATCAGGTTGAGACAAAGTATCAGCTTGAGGAAAATGATCATTTTGAAGTACATGGTCAGATTGAACCAATTGAACAGACTGAGGCATATTAGCCCCTGAGGGTAACCCCTCCATCTCCTCCTCTCTAATTAATCCTTCCTGTACCACCTGCTCAATATTACTCAAACCATTTGCCATTTCCATACCTTCCTCCTCGACATTTAATGCAGCAAAACTATTCTCCACAACTGGATTTGGATCCATAGGTTTTTGCCTATATTCCTTCCTTGGTTGTAACCTCTGCTCATCACTGGCAATTGCTTTCCCTTTCCTATTTTTCCATCCATCATCATGGCCAAGGCCATTAACTTGATTAGCTTTTGGTTCTACAATAGCCACCTCTACCTCCTTCTTTTTCTTTCTGCACAAAACCTCATCATGCCCCTGCTTAAGACAAGCAGAACAATACTTGAATTCCTTCTCATACACTATCCTCTGCCATCTAGCACTCATTCCTCCCATATCAAGCCAGAATCGTCTAGGATTAGTAGCCAACAAATTCATCTCCACACAAGCCCGCGCTACTCCAGGCCTAGATAGATTCAAAGTAGCATTATCAATCACCAGAATCCTTCCAATTGGGCTCAAAATGTCCCTTAGACTCTCTCTGTTAAACAGATGAATAGGCAGACCAGGGAGAGACACCCAGACTGGTACCAATGGAGGTTCAATTCCAGGGTAGAATTCCAGAAACCACTTAAAAAAGCGGAATAGAAAACCTTCTATATAGGTATTGTCCTTAAGCCACACTTTTACATAATCCTCATAGAGAGAGAATCTAATAAGAATGTGCCTAGGATCCAAAATACCTACTGAAAACTCCCCTTTCAACAACCACCTTGAGTTAATAAACTCCTTCACAACTCCCAGGGAAGGCTTACCATAAGCACATTTTCCTATTAACGTAAGATTGAATCCTTTCGAAAGCTCCTGTGTTTCATCTGGGGACCAATACATCCCTGGCTCTCCATTATTGAAAACCACTCGTTTAGAAGGTTTGGATGGAACAGTAGAAGCAAAGGATCCAAATGCAATAGAAGGATTCTGTGTACCATAGCTATGTCGAACATTCCTAACATCAACTGAAGGCTGAATCCCTTGCCCAGACAGAGGGATCTGAACATTCGCTAAAACGCGATCTGGCAGAGGAACATGAGAACTCGAGGAGAGATGAACATTTAGAGCAGTCTGGGGATTTAAATTGCTTTCGTGATTATTCTGAGTATTCGAAGATGTAATAGGAACCTGAATTCCCAATCCAGAAGTCGGGAATTGATTGTTCGCAGACACTATCCCAGTCGAAGTCCCAGTCGAAGGAAAAAACAGCGAAGAAAGGGCCTTAGCAGTCGATTGATTCAAAGGAGGATTTGGAGGCATCGGTTTGGTGTTATTACATCCCAGAGGATCAACAAATGTCATAGAATTCAATTCCAAAGTGGAAGGAAACTGCAAAGAATTTTCCAAGTTCATCGGTTTCTTAAAGAGAGAGGCAAAGTTTTTTTGAATTTTGCCTAAATCCGGTGGTTTTGGTGGGATTTGATTGTGATTTTGATCAGAATTCATGAGAAGACAACAGAAATCAAAGAGAAATGCAAAGAAACAATGAAAATTCGCAGCAAAACAAGCTAGATATGGATTTTCCTTATGAAATTTTCTAGAGAGAAGTCAGAGCCTCTCTCTCTAGAACAGAAAATAACTGCCTCTCTCTAAACCCTAAACCCTAAACCCTAAACCCTAAACCCTAAACCCTAAACCCTTTTTTTTTTTTTTTTAAAGAGGAGTATTATTGATAAAGCGAAGATTACACGAAGCAAAAACTGCAATGCTTAAACAAAAAGTAAAGCCCAAGAAGGCTTTAAAATTTCAAGACAAGACAAAATGTCTTAAAAATATACAAACACTGTCCTTAGCTCCCACAGCACCCAAAGAGAAGGCCACAAAGCAAAGGAGCAGCTGGCCTCGCAAAAGGGCATAAGACCAACAGAACCAGCTGAGAATCCAGCTGAAAACCAGTAAATCAGCTGGAGAATCAGCTGAATGGCCACCATAAAAGTATACCCAAGAAGACTAGCCGAGGTGGATCGTCCGAATGGCGCTATAGGAAAATGGAGGTCAAAGTCATAGCAAAATTCAGCAGAAAGGAGCCTAAAGACCAGCCTTCAGACCCTAAGTCCGCATTGGAAAGACAAGAAAACCCAGCTGAAAACCAGTAGGAAAAGCAGAATAGTCACATGAACAGCAGCATCAGAACAGTCACGTGAACAGACCCTATAAATCCAAGACTGACTGCTGCCAAGGACCCAAAGCTGGAATAAAAGCCAGTAGAAAGAATGGCTGAAGAAGCAGCAGAAGTCCAGCTGAAGATCCAGCAGAAATCCCGCAGAAAACCAGGCGAAAGTCCGCCAAAATTCAGCATCTGAAGGAAGCAAAAATCTTGACAGACAGATGGAATCAAGTTGAAAAACCAGCAAGAAACTCCAGCTGAAACAATATGAAAATCCGCTGAAAATAAGCTGAACCGTCTGGATACACAACCAGCAGAAACCGCACCGATGCACCAGCGGATAGGCGCAAACCAGTTGGAAAACCATAAACAACCCAGCTGCACAGAACCTGTACTGTTCACGTGAACAGTGCAAAAGCCCAGCTGAATGTGAAGAAGACAATAAAAGCCCATCTGAATGGCACAGAAAATGGCCAGAGGACCCGTTAAGAAGCCAAGCCAAGAGCCATTGAAACCAGCAAAAGTACAGCAGAGCAGAAACCGTAGAAATACAAGCAAGGTCAAGAAAACCTTCAAGCAAAAAATCAGAAGAGCCTCTGTTACATCCCCAAAATCAGCACCACTCCTCCTAATGTGTGATAGCAGTACATCCATGTTAACCACAGTCGTCAAAAATCAGAACAGAGCTGCTGCGCAGAATAGGCAAGCAGCGCTGATCATGCCAAACTTTCATCCTAACCTCAGCTGGCAGATGACAATGAGAGAAATTAGAAGACATCCCATCCAACACAGCTCTGTTAGCGAGACCGTCAGCCACAAAGTTCGCCTCTCTGTAAACATGTTTCAACTGGAATTGAAGGCCATCAAGCAGCAACCTTATTTGTTCCAATAGATCCCAATACTGCCAAGCACAACCCACCTCTCCTTTAATAGTTTTAACAATCACCAAAGAATCTGACTCAATCCAAATCTTGTAAACCGACAGCCCATATCTCCTAATCATTTTTAGACCATCTAACATAGCCCGAAATTCAGCAGCCGTATTGGAACATATACCATAGAAATATGAGGCTGCAAGCACGACCCCTCCCCATTCATTTCTAAGAACGATGCCTCCACCAGCCATGCCAGGATTTCCCTTCGAAGCCCCATCAACATTCAACTTCAAAGTCCCTTTTTCTGGGTGCTCCCAGGCCACCCAAAAAGCTCTGATTTTCACCACATAAGATTTAGCGATACCCAACGACTGTATAAACTCTCTCCCCCTATCACCATCCCCCACCTTAGGTTTAATATTTCTTGCGTGCAATCTCAAAAGTCTACAAATTTGAAGGAAAACAGAAAAGGAATTTACCAGCCCTTCACCTGCCCTCCTTCTACACCTCTCTCTCCAAACTCGCCAATAAATTAACAAAGCAAAACTCCTCACTAATCCACATCCAAGAGATTTTTTCCTAAAGATTTTACAAAGCCTCATCAACCTCACCAAAGGCAACTCATTTTCAATAAGTTGAAAACCTGCCAAGGAAGCTAACCTTTTCCAAATTGATTTCACATAAGGACAACTCACAAAAATATGTTCAGCAGATTCCTCATTCATGCCACACATAAAGCAACGACTGACCACAGGAATCCCACACAATCTTATCCTAGAGTCAAGAGGTAAAGCTTGCTTAAGTAGTTTCCAGCTGACCAACTGTGCACTAGGGGCTGTATCAATTTTCCAAATGGTATTCGCGACCTCATTCTTCTCCCCCTTTCTCCTTGCCAACTGCCAAGCGGTTTTAACAGTGAACTCCCCTGACATAGAACTCTGCCAAACCATTTTATCAGCTTTATCCGAGAGAGCAATACCAGAATTTAAGATCTCCCTTCTCAACTCCTCATTTAACAGATGATCAACTTGCTCCAAAAACCAATATGAATCAACAACAAGATCCCCAATTTTTGGAAAGTTTTGAGGAAAGGATTCAATTCTATATAAAAGAGGCCTATCACCCAACCACAAGTCACACCAGAAATCAGTCTGTTCCCCTGTACCAATCAGCATTCTGGACTGCTTCACCACCTTCTCAAAATAAGGCCTTAAAATTTCAAGGCATTTAAAATTACTTTTCCCCATACAGGTAAGCACATGCCTTCCTTTTAAGAATTTTTTCGAAAAAACCTGAGCCCACAATGAAGTCCCCTTCATTAAGTTCCACACCTGTTTCATTCTAAACACTCTCTGTAATTCTTCAAACTTCCTCAGCCCCAAGCCTCCTTCACTTTTAGGCAAAGTAATGTTATCCCAGGAAACCCAATGCCTCTTCTTAACCTCCTGCTTATTAGACCATATGAAGCCAGCCATTATAGCATTTAACTTCTTCAAAATAGCTTTAGGTAAATTCTGACAAGCTAACAGATGTATAGGAACAGAACTCAAAACATACTGAACCATTAGTACCCTACCCATGTTTGACAACACCCTGGAATACCATCCCTCAAGTCTGCTTCTAAACTTCGTCAGAATCTCTTCAAAATATTTAATCCTAGTTCTCCCCTTTATAATAGGACATCCGAGATAGGTAAAAGGACAGGCTTTAATAGGAATCCCAGCCATGCTAGACAATTCCTGTCTTCTACTTACAGAAATGTGTTTTGAACAGAACATGGAGCTCTTTTGAGCACTCACTTTTTGCCCTGAACTTTGCTCATAACTCTTTAAAAAACTCAAAAGATTTCTTAAAGAATTTTTGTAACCTCTCAAAAATATTAATGTATCATCTGCGAATAGCAGATGGCTCACCAGTGGAGATCCCCTGCCCAAGTGATAATTTTTAACCAACCCATTCGCATACAACTTCTTTAGACCCCTACTAAGAACCTCTTCTGCAAGTATAAAGAGACAAGGAGAAATTGGGTCTCCTTGCCTCAATCCCCTTGTAGACGAAAAGTATCCCATTCTCATTCCATTTACACAAACAGAAACAAACTGAGATTCCAGACAATTTGAAATAATGTTCACAAACAACTCAGAGAACCCGAAGCTTGTCAACACCTTAAACAAGAAATCCCACTCCAATCTGTCATAAGCTTTCGTCATATCAAGTTTAAGAATTATATTACCGGCCTCAACCTTTCTGTCCAAATCTTCCACCAATACCTGAGCTAAAGCAACACAATCCCCCACATTCCTTCCCTTTACAAAGCTGTGTTGTTCACTAGACACAATAACGGGTAGCACAGGAGCCAATCGAACAGCCATAAGCTTTGTGAAGATTTTATACAAGAAATTGCACAAACTTATTGGTCTAAAGTCAGAGAAAGACACAGGATTTAACTTCTTAGGGATGACAACCAAAAGAGTAGAATTCACAGACCTAGGCATTTTACCCCCCTTCAAGAAGAAGTTCACTGCTCTTACTAAATCCCCTTTAATGATATCCCAGGTCACTTGAAAAAATCTGCCTGACATTCCATCCACCCCAGGAGCACTTTGAGCCGACATTGAAAAAACCACTGACTTAATTTCTTCCTCGGTGGCTTCTCTAACCAATTGACCATTCATTTCATTCGTAACCAAAGAAGGTATCTCCGAAAAAATGCTCTCCTGTAACACATGCTGCTCTGACCTGTACAGTTCAGAAAAAAAATTCACGGCAACTTCCCCAATCCCCTCCTCTGACTTCACCCATAATCCAGCCCCATTTTGAATTTTATTAATCCTATTTCTCGCTGCTTTGCCCTTGGCCAAAGCATGATAAAAGTGGGTGTTCTTCTCACCTTCAGCTGCCCACGTAACATTGGCTTTTTGCTTCCAATAGATTTCCTCCAATCTCAAGTCCTCATCCAACTCCCGAAGAGCACACTCACAAGCCTGAACATTTTGAGTAGAATTGTCGTGCTCCAGAAGAATCTCCGCTTGCCTCACAGCCTCCTCCTTCCTCTTTATTCTTTCAAAGATGTTTCCAAAAGTTTCCTTGTTCCACTTCTTTAAATGGACTTTCAAATATTTCAATTTTAAGAAAAAATCCTCAATAGGATTGTCAGCATAAAATCCTCCCCAATTTGAAGCAACTAAAGGAAAAAAACCTTGGTCTTCAACCCAGATATCCTGGAATTTAAAATAAGCAATTTTGGGTTGCACAGAAGTTTGAATCCGGAGCAGAATGGGGCAATGGTCAGAACCCCCTCTACCCAAATGCAAAACTTCAGTACCACCAAATCTCAAACACCAAAAAGGGTTAAAAAGGAGCCTATCAATCCTTTGCCACATTCTAGCTTGACCATGCCGATTATTGCACCATGTAAATTGACTACCAGAGAAACCAACATCCTGCAACCCAGCACTTTGGATAAAATCCCCAAATTCTTCCATAGAAACCATAGATGGGAAAGCGCCACCCAAACGCTCTGCTGAATTAATTATAGTATTAAAGTCACCCCCACCATCCAAGGAGAATTCCCAATACATGTCAAAGATAATAAGTGCTGCCACAAAGGGCGTCTCAAGATGTGATCACAGCACGCATATATAATCGTAAGGAAAACAGTATCTGACCCCAAATAAGAAATACTCACTGTCAAAGCTTGCTCATGCTGAGCCATTACCTGCACACTTACTCTATCATCCCACAGTAGCCACATCTTTCTCTCAGCCAACGGATTAAATACATAGTGATGAAAGCCCAAAAAATTTGCAAAATTTTGCAACTTGTTAACCTCTACCTTCGGTTCTTGTATTGAAACCATGCAGACATCATTTATTCTAATTAATTTTTTGATCCTCCTCCTTTGAGAAACTTTACCAGCACCCCTCATATTCCAGTTTAAGAAACTAATCATTGAGAAATATAGAGAGTAATATCCCCTACCTGCTGACCAACCCCCACCTCTGTAGAGTAGACTTCAAGAGAATTTTCACCTATATCCTCTGATTCATCATCCTCCTCACCCAAAGACTTCTTGAATTTATTTATCCTCACACCCACAGAACTCTCACTGTCCGACCAGTACCCTTTGTCAGGGGGATCAGTTTTATGCACCAATCCTCTGTCGTCGTCAGAAATGGTCCTAACCCCCTCAATGAGCCCATAATTATGATCAACAAGGAAAGAGTCTCCAATAGCAGAAGAAGATTTTTTATTCAAGCTACAAATCAGATCATTCTCACCTGGGATATCTGGGCAATGATGGGCATTTTCCTGAGACTCGTTGTTCACATTCAATTCTGGATTCACCTCATTCTCCTCATTATTTATTTTCTGGTCTGATGCTCTGTTTTCTTTATTTAGTGGTATTCCACAAGATAAATCGTCAGTAAGTTTTGCCTGGCCCTTAGATATATTCGTAGCTCCATTGTTCACCCTTTCATTCACCTCAGATATTCTACCCTGAATTTCCCTATCCAACTCCACAGGATCATACAATATATTTTCCTGTTCTCTGTCCAATACTCCTCTATTTTCTTTTCTTCTTTCATTATTTTCCTGGGCAGCACCCTCTACCTCTATCACTTCAATTTGTTCCTGCAAAGTATTAGTTTTCTTCTCACCTACTTCTTCTTTCCCAGACTGTTCTCCTCGAAGAGGACTGAAGAGATTTACCTCATCTATATCAGAACTGTTCGCTCCCATAATTTGCTTCCCTTTATGCTTCAGTATACCCTTTCCTTTCGCAATCTGCCATTCCTTTCCTTTTTTATTTCCCTCCACATCTCTCGGTACTTCAAGAACAACAGTCTGTTTACTGCCTTTCTCACCTTCAGTCGCTTTAGAGACCCCTTTACCTTCCTTCTCAGATTTACTCTTACGACATTCAGAGACACCATGCCCTTGTTTCAAACAATTTTTGCAGTATTTCACTTCTTTTTCATACACTATCCTCTGCCACCTTCCACTATTTCCTCCAAAGTCCAACCAAAATCTAGAAGGATTTTCCACCAATAAGTTAACCTCCACACAGGCTCGGGCCACCCCTGGCCTCGACAGATTTAAGGTTGGATTATCTATCACAAGTATTTTCCCAATCGGGCTCAGAATGTCTCTAAGGCTATCCCTGTTGAAAAGATGAATGGGTAGGCCTGGAAGGGAGACCCAAATTGGAACCACAGGTGGTTCAATTCCAGGCAGAAACTCCGGGAACCACTTGAAGAAACGGAAAAGGAAACCCTCGATGTAAGTGGCATCTTTCAACCAAGTTTTAACATAGTCTTCATAAAGCTCAAATCTGATCAAGACATGTCTGGGATCCAGAATTCCAACTGAGAAATTACCTTTAGGAAGCCACCGTGAAGTGATAAATTCACGAATAACACCAATTGATGGTTTCCCGTAGGCACACTTTCCAATTAAGGTTTGTTGAAATCCTTTCGTAAGCTCCAAAGTTTCTGCCTCAGACCAGTACATACCCGGCTCCCCGTTGTTGAAAACCACACGCTTAGCTGGACGCGCAGTCAAAGCCGAAGGGACAGGTGAAGAGGGCAAAGGGGTTGCCCTTTCCTGTGTCAAAATCAGAGGCGCCGCTGAAACCGACGAGGTCGAAGCAATAGTAGCGACCGCAGGAGACAAGTTGATCGAGGGTTTTTTGAATAAAGAAGCAAAGTTCTTGGTAATATCAGATCTAGGTTGAAGATTGGGAGTCGTAGGAGGTAAACCAGGGGTTTTCGAGAGGTCTTGTAGTGTACCTGGGGCATTTTTCCCATTTTGCCCCAAATCGATAAAGTGAACAGACTTCGAAGGATGCAAGTTCAATGAAATCTTTGGGTTTAAGCTTGAAATAAGGGAAATATCCGGTGGCTTAGGTGGGATTTGACCCAGTTCCAGGTCAGAACCCATAATCAATGCACAAATCAGACAGTAAAAGCCAGAGAGATGAAAAATCAAAGGAAGAAAGAAGAGAGAAGCGAGAGCTTCTCTCACTCCCTAAACCCTAAACCCTAAACCCTAAACCCTAAACCCAAAACCCTAAACCCTAAACCCTAAACCCTAAACCCTAAACCCTAAACC
>CM042188.1:44359319-44370257 GCA_023539305.1 Ilex asprella | reverse complement strand
ACCCTAAACCCTAAACCCTAAACCCTAAACCCTAAACCCTAAACCCTTTTTTTTTTTTTAAAAGAACAGCGCTTTGTATTGATAAAGGGGAAAATTACAAGAAGCAAGGCCGTAAAGGCTTAAGCAAAAAGAAGCCAAGGAAGGCTTTAAAATTTCAAGACAAGGCAGGAAATGCCTGCTACAAAGTGTACAAGTCCCTCCCACCACCCCAACAACACCCAGGTGGAGTCGCAAGAAGGCATGAGAGTAGGAGAACACCAGCAGAAAACCAGTAAAGCCCAACTGGGAAGTGACTGCATTGAAAAATGAAACTAGCTGGAAAGCTCCATCATTGAATCCGCAAAAAAGAGCATGAAAGATTCAGCTTAATGGCAAAAAAGAGGAAAGTAACAGCTGCAAGTCCAGCTGAAAACCAGATATAAACAGATGGAAATGCAGCTGAAATGCAGAAGGAGGGTCAGCAAAAGGAAGCTGAAAATCGTAGAAAACCAGCTGGAAAACCAGCAAAGGACCAGCAGTGCAGAATCGAAGAACCCCACAGCGCAAGGACCCGAAATCCAACTGGAAAAGATGCTTAAAAACCAAAAAACCAGCTGGGAAGACATTGAAAAAAAACCAGATGAAATGCAGCAGCCACTGTCGCGTGAAACAGTGCAAAAAGTAATCCAGCTGAGTGTCAACAGGATTAATAAAATCCACATTTGTGTGCCTCCAAAAATTGCAGAAAAAGCCAGCTTCACAGATCCCCCAGCTGAAAGGCACAGTAAATACCCAGAGTAACCAGCTGAAACTGACCACAAATGCAGCAAAAAGTCAGTAGCAAAAGCAGCGCAGAAAAGACCTTGAAAACCCGCTGAAATGCAGCAACAGAACCAGCTGAAATTGAGCATAATCCCACCAAAAATGGTGCTGCAAGTCAACTGAAAATCAACTGAAAAAAGCCAGCGAACAGGTGCAGTAACCTTCCAGAGACACATCAGAAAAACAGCTGAAAAGCCCACAGCAGTGCACGTGATGACCCCCAAAAGACGACCAGCTGATCCAAAACAAGAAAGGAAGATGCCTGCACACCCGTGTCTCCCAATACACATAGGCACCCAACAGAAATTATGGAAACTTGAGAGAAGAAAAGAGATCATCATCATAAAAACCAGAATGAAAAGAAACCAAGATCAAGGCAAAAGAGGAGCAGAGGCCATCCATTTTTTTCTTGCTGTTTTGGCACCAAGTTGATCCTGCCTCATAATTTGAAATCCATGGCTAGGGATCTTCAAATCATGAGAAAAATCAGAAGAGGCCCCCTCCATGACAGCCACGTTGGCTAAAAAATCAGCTAATGAGTTTGCTTCCCTGTACACATGGGTCAAATTAAAATTTATTCTCTCAAGTAAACCCTTTATTTCATTACATAGAGCCCAATACTTCCAGGCTCTGAAGTGACCTTTCAGCACCATCTGCACCATCACTTCAGAGTCTGCCTCTATTTGGAGGCCATAATCATTTAATCCATAACTATCAAACAATGAGAGGCCATCCTTCAAAGCCCGTAGTTCAGCTTCCATGTTAGAGCAGGTGCCATAGAAGAATGAAGCCGCCAGCACTAACTGGCCCCATTCATTTCTGACCACAACTCCACCCCCAGCCCTGCCAGGATTTCCTTTTGATGCCCCGTCAACATTGAGTTTTAAATTTCCCGGACGTGGAGGGGACCAATTAACCCAGACCACCTTCGGTTTCAAATCCAACCTCACTTCAACCTTTATTGCCTGCAATAGCCCCTTTCCTTTGTGTCCCTCTGTTGCTTTAGGTGTAATGCCTTGAGCCTGTAGCCTAAGGGCAGAGCAAACCTCTAAAAAGGTAGCATGGGCGTTTAAAGAAAAATCTTCAAATAATTTTTTACATCTTGCCCTCCATATTTTCCAATAGACCACCATGGAAACTCCTCTCAGCAAGCAGTGACTCACAGATTGCTTTTTAAAAATTCTTGTCAGCCTCATCATTCTCACCATAGGTGATTCAGCTTCGAAGATTTGAAATCCTCCAATCACAGCCATCTTCCTCCACACTTCGCGAGCATAAGAACATTGAATGAAGAGATGAGTAACTGTTTCCGCATGCTGACAACAGAGGGAACATCTACTGGCCAATTCCACTCCAATCTTTTGAAAGTTTGAGTCAACAACAACTGCGTTATGATGTATTTTCCAGACTAGCAGCTTTGCGCTAGGGAAGACAGACTGATTCCAAATCACAGAGTCCACAACATCAGGATCATTAGGGATTCTGATAGAATGCCAAGCCGATTTGACTGTAAAAACTCCATGCTCAGATAATTTCCAAATCAGGCGGTCCTCTCTATCACAAAGGTGGATGACTGAGTTAGAGATTTCCTGTTTCAGCTGGTCTGTTATGGAAATACCCAATTTATGCCACTGCCACATTCCTCCATCCCAGATCTCAGCCAGCATAGGGAAAGATGAAGGGGACTCCGCAATGCTGTTAAGCAGAGGTCCGTTTCCATTCCAGTTAGAACACCAAAAATCCACAAACCTCCCATTACCAACTAGAACCTGGGAGTTACTAAGCACAGATGAGAAAAAAGGTTGCAGCATACGAAAAATTCGAGCCTTCCCAGTACCACCACATCTCAACATGTGTTTTCCTCTTAAGAACTTTGAACTAAACATTTTTGCCCACAGAGAGTCGCCCTTTAAAATTCCCCAAACCTGCTTCCATCTGAAAGTCGATTGTATGTCCTCAATTTTCCGGATACCAAGGCCCCCTTCATTTCTAGGTCTTGATATGTCAGTCCAAGACACCCACTGTCTTTTCCTCTCTCCCATCTTGCCAGACCACACAAAAGAGGCGATCAAAGACTTCAACTTGGAAAGAATACCTTTGGGTAAGCTTATACAAGCGAGCAAATGCACCGGGATGGCACAAAGAACCGACTGAATGAGGACAATTCTGCCCATGTTGGACAGCAGGCAAGCATACCACCCCTCCATTTTTGCCTTGAATTTCAGCACCACCTCTTCAAAGTCTCTCAAACTATACCTTCCCCTAATCATAGGGCAACCCAAATAGTTAAATGGACACTTTTTAAGAGGGATATTTGCAACTCTTGACAACCTTTTTTGTCTGCCTCGAGGTATTCTTGACGAGCATATCAGGGAGCTTTTTCCTTTGCTTATTTTCTATCCAGACCCTTCCTCATATCTAACCAAGAAGCTCATCAAATTCTCCATAGACAACTTATTACCTTTGAGAAATAATAAAGTGTCATCGGCGAAGAGCAAGTGAGAAACCAAGAAAGTGCCTCTGCCAGCATGGTAGGCTTTTACCTTTCCTTCCTCATAAAGTTGAGTCAATCCCCTACTTAAAACTTCCTCAGCTAAAATAAATAAAGCAGGAGAAATTGGATCACCTTGCCGCAATCCTCTTGAAGACGGGAAATAACCAAACCGTTTCCCATTCAAGCAAATTGAAAAGAATTGATTCCTCAAACAATTACCAATAATAGCAATAAAATTGTATGAAAAACCAAAGCATTTGAGAGTTCTTAATAAGAAATCCCATTCTATACGATCATACGCTTTCATCATATCCAGTTTGACAATCACGTTACCGGCTTCCACTTTCCTGTCAAGTTCATCAATCATCAATTGGGCCAGTGAAATACAATCACCAATTCCTCTTCCTTTAACAAAGCCATGTTGTGCTTTCGAGATCAATTCAGGGAGAAGAACCGCCAGCCTGTTTGAAAGAATCTTAGTAAAAATTTTGTACAGAACATTACAAAGGCTTATAGGCCTAAACTCTGAAAAAGAGCTAGGCTTGGGCACTTTTGGAATCAAGGCGAGGAGAGTAGAGTTGACCGATCGGGGAACCTCTCCTCCACCCAAGAAAAAATTAGTAGCCTCCAACAAGTCCTCTTTAATGATGTCCCATGCCACCTGGAAAAATTTGCTAGAGAAACCGTCAGCACCCGGGGCACTCTCCACAGACATAGAAAAAACAACCTGTTTTAACTCCTGCAATGAAGCAGCCTGAGTTAATTTTCCATTCTCTGCTTCATTCACCTTCTTAGAAATAACCCCAAACAAAGTTTCATCCAACTTGTGTTTTTCTGATTTGTATAGTCTGGTAAAAAAGGAGACACCATTCTGAGCAATTTCCTCTTCGGACTCACACCATACACCATCCTCACCCTTAATTCTCAGCACTCTATTTCTAACTGCCTTCCCCCTGGCCATAGCATGGAAAAACTTAGTATTCCTTTCCCCTTGTAGCGCCCATTTAACATTCGCTTTTTGTTTCCAATAAAGTTCTTCCAGCCTTAAGGTTTCCTCCAAGCTCTTTCTAGCTTTCTCAAGGGCAGAGATGTTATTTTCCGAATAACTTTCATCTACTTTTCTTTCAGCTTCTCTGAGGGACTGTTCCTGTCTTTTTATCTTTTCAAAAACATTGCCAAAAACATCCTTGTTCCAACATTTTATTTTGAGTTTGAGATTTTTCAGTTTGAGGAAGAAATTTTCTATTGGGTTCCCTGCAATCCGCCCAATCCAATTTGAAGCAATCAGTGGTAAAAAGGAAGGGTCCTCAACCCACATATCAAGGAATTTGAAATATGATATTCTTTGTTCACCATTATTCACTTTAGTTTTAAGAAAAAGGGGGCAATGGTCAGAAGTTCCCCGAGCCAAATGCAGAACAAGAGAACTTTGAAATCTATCATTCCATTCAGTATTCATAAACATTTTGTCCAAGCGTTGCCACATCCTAGAACCACCATGGTGTCCATTGCACCAAGTAAAATTACTTCCTTCATAACCGCAATCAATAAGCCCACCCGACTGGATGCAAGCTCCAAATTCTTCCATAGCCAGCATAGAAGGAGACGCTCCACCCATTCTTTCGTTAGAGGTCAACACAATATTAAAATCCCCCATGACAAGCCAAGGCATCGCGAAAGAGGAGGATATTAATTGTAAATGACTCCTTAAGGGTCTTCTTAAGAGATAATCACAGCAACCATAAACAACCGTAATAAGGAGAGGATCCGCTCCCAGGAAAGAAATGGTAAAAGTCATAGCTTGCTCAAAATTTAGTAAGCTCTTTATCTCCAAGTTGTCATTCCATAGTATCCACATATTTTTCTCAGCCAGAGGATTCACCATATAAGAGTTCATCCCAACAGCAGAACCAAAACTTTTTAATTTGGTAGGTGACATTTTAGGTTCAATAACAATCAATAAACATACCTTGTTCATCACAATCAATTTCTTTATTCTGCTTCTCAAGCTTTCCTTGCCAGCTCCCCTAACATTCCACATGAGAAAGTTCATCATAAAGAAATTGGGATATCATTTTCTCTAGGACTTTGCCCAGTACTTGCGTCTGAGGAAACCTCTACTTCATGAATGGCCAAAACAAGCCTTTGAGATTCATTCCCAGCCAAATCTTCTGACATATCCTCCCAATTCTTTGAGCTCTCTTGGTCAGAGCAAAAACCTTTATCAGGTGGCTCTTTTTCTCTAATCAGACCATTTTCATCATCAACAGAATATTTTTGTTCTCCTCTCCGCACATACAGGTGGTCTACCAGAAAAGATGAGGACTCAGCTAGAAAAAATTGCTTATTTAACAGGCATTCTGGAGTGTCATCCACTTGCATTACCTCATTACCTCTAACCCCATGAGATTGAGAACTAGATTCCACTTCATTACAGTCATTCATGGAGTCAGATCCCATGGCATTGTCCACACCATTTATCGGGCTTTCAATCACCATTTCCAGCCCTTGGTCACACTCAACAGCAGGCATAGGAAAATGCGGGGCCTCCTTTGGCTCTTCTCTTGTTTCTCTGACATTTGTATTTGATTTAACTGGTTCATCATCCTGAATCATTTCTTCAATACTTTCTTCCACCTCCATATCTTTGCCGGAGTGCTCGCCTTGTAGCGCTTTAAATTTGTTAGCAGTGTTCTCTCCTCCTTCCCTTGGTTCTTTTTCTTTGTGGCTTCCTTGGGTCACTTGGTGCTTTTCTTTCAAAGTGGATTTGTTGCCTCCTTTCTTTATAACTTTCTGCCATTCCTTTTCCTTACCCTTTGGATCAGCGATCTTTTTAAGGATTCCAGCTTTCTGCTTCTCACCCTCCTCTGGGTTTTTTACCTGATCTCCCCCTGTTTCCTCTTCTTCCCTTTTACTTTTGCGACACTCCTGTTTCTCGTGGCCTTGCTTCAGGCAACCAGCACAATATTTCACCGATTTCTCATACACTATTTTTTGCCAACGTCCACTTGTTCCTCCAAAATCCAACCAAATTCGCATAGGATTCACAGCCAACAGGTTGACTTCAATGCATACCCTTGCAACCCCAGGCCTTGTTAGGTGAAGAGTAGAAGGGTCAATAACAATTATTCTTCCTATGGGACTCAAAATGTCACGGAGACTCTCCCTGTCAAACAAATGAATTGGAAGGCCGGGGAGCGAAACCCAAATAGGGACCACCGGTGGCTCGATTCCTGGCAAGAATTCTGGGAACCATTTGAAGAATCTGAACAAGAATCCTTCGATATATGTTGCATCTTTCAGCCATGTTTTGACATAGTCTTCATACAGGTCAAAACTGATAAGAACATGCCTGGGGTCCAGAACTCCGACAGAAAAATTCCCTTTCGGTATCCATCTTGTGGCAATAAATTCCCTTATGACTCCAATGGATGGTTTCCCGTATGCACATTTGCCTATCAGGATCTGGTGGAACTTGGTGGCTAAAGCCTGAGTTTCATCAAGGGACCAATAGATCCCTGGTTCACCATTATGATATACCACCCTCTTTGCAAGCCTTAGAAGAGCAGCTGAAGGAACTGGGGAAAGAGACCCCTCCGACTGGTTCGGTTTAGCCATGGATACCGCTGAATTTGGAGGGGATGTTGTGGGAGCAGAAGGAATTGAAGAAATATGATGAGGATTTACCGTGATTACCACAGGATTTGAAGGAGAAAAGTTAGAGTTCGCCATGGGAGCCAATGTGTTTGAAAAGGAAGGTTTCTCCGAAGTCGAAGGGGCCGAAGAAAGTGCCGAAACCAGAGTGGGCAAAGCTGAGGAGGGTTTCTTGAACAGGGAGGCGAAGTTTTTTACGATATTAGATCTCGGCTGGGGGATGGGGTTCGAAGAAATCAGTCCAGGATCTTTTGTTTCTTGCTTGCCTAGGTCTGTGATGATATTTGATTGAACTGGGTATATCGGGTTTGTTGAAACTAACGGGGATGATGTAGAAATCTGGATGTTGGTGTTCGTGTTCGTGGGGGGCATACCAGCGGGTTGCACATCTTCCTGCTGTGTTCCTGGAGCTCTTGCTTCATTCGGCCCTAAGGATGGAAAGTGAACCGATTTTGACTGGTGAGGAGACTTTAAGGGATTTAAGGGTATATTAGTGTAAATAGATGAAAGGTCCGGCGGCTTGGGTGGAATTTGAGTTTGAATCTGATCAGAAGCCATAAAGATGAACAGATCCAAGCAATAAAGGCGAAGAAGACAAAAACAGTGGAAAAAAATAGCAAAGCAAAAGGGAAAGTTAGAGAGAAGGAAGAGCCTCTCTCTCTAGAAAACATTAACTGCCCCCCCTAAACCCTAAACCCTAAACCCTAAACCCTAAACCCTAAAACCCTAAAACCCTAAACCCTAAACCCTAAACCCTTTTTTTTTTTTTTTTTTAAAGAAAGAAATTTTTATTCCCAAAATTTGCTGAAAATTACAAGAATCAAATGAAAACTTTTAAAAATATGAGGAGTTGGCTTTAAAACCAATTCCTATTACATTTTGAAAATTTCGGCTTCACTCCAAGGAGCAGCTGGGAGATACTGCCATAAAGTCTTCGAGCTGAGGACCAAGATGCAGCAAATCAATTGGGTGCCTGCTGTGAAGGAGAAGAGGAAGCCGCCGGAATGAGAGTTTGAGCTGAGGGAAGATTGGGTAATAAGATTGCCATTAAGGCAATCAATTACCACCGGAAACCAACCATCGGACCCAAATTCATCGAACCAGTAAGGGGGATGAATCCACTGCGCCAAAATACCTCAAATTAAAATCTGAGACTTCTCAGCAGGTTCAGATGAACCCAAAGACAGACAGTCCCAAAGAATTAAGAAGAAATTTAAGGGTCACCAACGCCTTTAAAAGCCAGCCATTCAGTAATCCAAATTCATCCCCTCACCAACACCATGAAGCGCAAGAGAGATCAGGAGGGCGTAAGGAAATCCGAGCAACAAGGGCCAAACAAGAAAGCCAAGGAAAGCCCAGAAATAACACCAAGACTCCTCATGCAAATGGTAATCCTGATACAGCAACTCAGTCTTGAAGAATCAGACCCCCAGAAGAAGAAGAAACCGTAAATCCATGATGTAAAATCCACATATTCTATCTCTGGAGAAGCCACATTTGATTTTGTGTTTTTTCTTGAATGTATTCACAGTATCCACATGGTTGAATGAAAGAATGAATTCCTGCTATAACCATAAACAGTCCAAGAGGATAGTTTATCAGTTATGTGATTTCTGCTGAAAGAATTTGAATGAATGAATCCATAGAATTTCAGAAAATTCCATCCAGCATAACCAGCATCAACATAATCAACCTGCTCCACATCTTTTGTCAAAAACTATCAACCTCCTCCTTCTAGGTACAGGCAGTCCAGATTGGTCTTGCTGTAAAAGTAACCTTCCTGATAAAGGCATCACTGACTGAGCTGAGAACTCAGTATGTGAAGCAGATTGCACTGCATAGGATGCTAAAAAATCAGCAACTCCATTTCCCTCTCTATACACATGAGCAACTTGGTGATGTAAATTATCCAGTAACTGCCAAATCTGTCCCATAAATTCCTGCAATTTCCAAGGCACAGTTAATTTCTTCAAAACCATATTAACAAGCACCTGGGAATCAGATTCAACCACAAGTTCATGATTTTCCAATCCATGCTGTTTGAACATCCTCAATCCATCCAGCAAAGCTCTACATTCTGTCTGCATGTTAGTTCCTAGGCCATAAAATGCAGAAGCAGCTACCATTAAATGACCATTCGAATTCCTTATAATCATTCCACCCCCAGATAAACCACTGCTCCCTTTTGAGGCACCATCCACATTTAACTTCACCATGTGCTCAGCAGGAGGAATCCATTTCACCCACTGTACTTTATCAACAATAGTAAAGGACTTCTCAATTCTCAGATCATTCAGCAGCATCATACCCTTCCTGTCATCCATTCTTCTAGGCTTAATCATACATACCTGCCATTTTAATGCACTAGTTACTTGTGCAAAAATAGCATAGGCATTAAGATCAACTCCCTCAAATCTCCTCCTACACCTTTCTATCCAAATAGCCCAAAAAATCAGCATTGATACAGACCTTATCAAGGCATGACTGATTGTTTGTAATTTGAAACTCCTAATCAGTCTCAAGCATCTACACATAGGAGACTCCCCTTGGATTAATCTAAACCCCATAAAACCAGCAATTTTCCTCCAAACTTCATCAGTGAAAGGACAACTGATAAATAGGTGAGAAGCATTTTCATCACTCTGACCACACAAGCTACATTTACTTGCTAAAATTACTCCAACTCTCTGCACCCTTTCATCCGTAGTTAGAGCATTTCTGAAAATTTTCCAGGCACATAGCTGAGCCCTTGGAAAGACCTTTTGTTTCCATATGCTCTGCACTACTTCATTTTGGACTCCCTTCCTTCTTATCTGATGCCAAGCAGACTTAATAGAAAAGGTCCCTGATGTTGTATGCTCCCAGATCCTTACATCTGGTTTGTTAGACAGAATCACACCAGAGTTAAAAATTTCAGTCTTCAAATGAGGTGTTAACCAAGCATTCAATTGCTCCAAATTCCAGCCTTCACCAAACCACAATTCATTCACTTTGGGAAAAAGTAAAGGATGCACCTCAACTCTATTGAGCAGAGGTGATTCCCCTAGCCAAACATCACACCAAAAGTCTACTGTCTGTCCATTCCCAACCAACACCCTAGAGTTGTTCACCACAAACTCAAACCAGGGTCTAAGAATTTTAAAACTCATACCTCCTCCAGATACTCCACATCTCAATAAGTGTTTCCCTTTGAAAAATTTCTCTTTGAACACTTTAGCCCATAGAGAATCCCCTTTCAGAATGTTCCATACCTGTTTAATTCTAAAGGCAGACTGAATTTCATCAAAACTTCTAATCCCTAAGCCACCCTCCACCTTAGGCTTAGCAATTTTCTCTAAGGACACCCAATGCCTCCTTCTAATATCCAACTTGCTGGACCAAACAAATCCAGCAATCAAGGAATTCAATTTTTTTAAAATTCCTTTTGGAATATTCATACAAGCAAGCATGTGAATAGGAATGGAGTTAAGTACAGACTGCACCAGAACTATTCGACCCATGCCAGATAGCATCCTTGCATACCATCCTTCAATCCTTCTCCTGAATGTCTTCACCACCTCCTCAAAATAACATAATCTGGATCTTCCCCTTACTATAGGACATCCTAAGTAAGTAAAAGGACAGCTTTTAAAAGGAATTCCCACCAATTCTGAGAGCATTCTCCTTCTTGGCAAAGGAATCCTTTTAGAGCCATATAAAGAACTTTTCTGTTTACTCACTTTCTGGCCAGAACATTTCCCATAAACTCCAATAAATTCCAGCACCTTCAATACAGATTTCTTGTCCCCTCTCAGAAAAATCAAAGTGTCATCAGCAAAAAGTAAGTGGCTAACCACAGTTGTCCCTCTCCCAATATGAAAGTGTTTAACTAACTGTTGCTGAAAGATGTTTCTCAAGCCTCTACTCAAAACCTCCTCAGCAAGAATGAACAATGCAGGAGAAAGAGGGTCCCCCTGCCTTAGACCTCTGGAATTTGAGAAATAACCAAA
>CM042188.1:44347575-44359219 GCA_023539305.1 Ilex asprella | reverse complement strand
CTGGTTGGAGGACTCATCCGAACTTGTCTGGGAATAATAATCAACCCTAAACTTCTGCTCCAACACAATCATACCCACCAGATTTTTAGAATTGAGCTCCACCACAGCAGGAAAAGAAGTCAAATTTGAAGGATCTGCTTTCAAGGTACATATCAAAGAATGAGACAATGATGTACAACATGAAAGTATCAATCTGAAACCTAAAAAATTAAATGGGTCAGCTTGCTAATGCCATTAACAACCGACCTCAAGACACTCTACCTAGTGATACATAGATCAATCTTAAGAGGAAAGATAAGGAGCACTACAATGCTATTACATTACGAAACAAAAAAGAGTTACCTGAGGTTGTTGGTGGAACTCCAAAACAATCACATAGAGATGATAGTGAGGATAAAAAAAAAGATAACAAGAATGTGGAACATGAAAAGAAAGAATAAGATCCAGTTGCATGTTCTAATGGAGGTAATCCGAGACCTATTGTGCCTCCAGTGCCGTTTCTACAACGTTTGCAAAAGCAGAAGTGGGATAAACAGTTCTCTAAATTCTTGGAAGTGCTTAAGAAACTTCAAATAAATATTCCTTTAGCAGAAGCAGTGGAGAAAATGCCTAACTATGTTGTTTTTGAAGGAAATTTTGTCAAAGAAGAGAAAATTAAGCGATTTTGAGACAGTGACACTTATGGAGGAGCGCAGTGCTATTCTTCAAAAGAAGCTACCACCAAAGCTTAAAGATCCGGGTAGCTTTATAATTCCATGCACAATAGACAATCAATTTTTTGGGAAAACATTGTGTGACTTGGGGGCTAGTATTAACTTAATGTCACTCTCAATTTATCAGCAATTGAGTTTGAAGGAAGCAAAGCCTACTAACATCACATTACAGTTTGCAGAAAAATCACTTACTTATCCAAGGGGAAGAGTTGATGACGTTCTAGTTAAAGTGGATAAATTCATATTTTCAGCTGATTTCATAGTCTTAGATTGTGAGGAAGATGAGGAAATACCTATTATTCTTGGGCGACTATTCTTAACAATGGGGAGAACACTTGTCAATGTACAAAAAAGTGAGCTAACTATGCAAGTCGAAGATCAAGAGGTCACATTCAATGTATTTTCAGCTATGAAAATTCCAGAGGGAGCGGAAGAATATTTTCGGGTTGATGTGGTTGACAAGACAGTGAATGAGGTATTCGTAGGAAGATGTAATTCAGATCCCCTTGAGAATGCCAAGCTATATAAAGAGAAGGTAAAAATGTGGCATTATAAGAAGATCATTGAGCGGAAGTTTGAGCCAGTTTTCCTACATAGAGCGTTTGAAGTCGAGGAAGCCAAGTCAAAGTGAACTTTAAATGAGAACACGAATAGATTGAAGTACTATTAGGGTGGCGACATAGATCGTCAAAAGACCTCAATTACCCTTACTGACCCGGGATGAAACATGAAGTAGTCATGCTGATGACCATAAAACAAGCGCTATTTGGGAGGCAACCAAAAGTTTAGCTTTTAATTTTCAGTTTATGTTTATGACAATTTAGTTTTTTTTAGGAGTAATCATGTTATCAGGCAGCACCCCATGATATTCCTCAATAGTTGCAAGTTCAAACGTTCTACAACGGTAAATTCAATCATTGATTATTAAATTTAGATTTAGTTTTAAATTAGTGAATTCATATTTAATTCCAACTGTTTAAATAAAATTGAATTGATACAAAGTTAGTACTTGAAAATTATTAGTAATAATTATCTATGTGAACAATACTTTACTTATCACTTTATTACTTGTTGATTGTGTACACTTGAACGTAAATTGTCAATATCAAATTTGGACAACAACGGGGTTTCTTTACCGAGCTTTTTGACTAAATATGAATAATTTTCACCATACAAATAATATCGTCTCCCAATTTACCGAGTTTATTGATTCAATATGAATCTCACCCTTTGATGAATTAAAGTGGCAAACATTATATGCACGTGACAATTAAATATTTTGGGATGAAGAGCATAATCAATCATAAGAATCACGAGGCATTTATTATTTTGTTGAATCAGTAAAAAAAAATAACCTCAAAGTGTACAATACACAAAGTGTACTAGTGCAATAATACAATATATCAAACAGTCTCCTACAGTTTAGACAGACTATACCAGAATATTATACTACAATCATATTGATGGTGTGTCCAATTTCATCTAGGATTGTGAACCTATACTCCTATTATGTGAGGATCCGATAATCTGGTCTTCTGTGCATAAGTCGAACTCTACACACTAGATTATCTATAATATAAAATATAAGACACACATGCGTACTATATATTAAATATAATGTAAATAATTTACCTATATAGATTCTCAATAAAATGGAAAGAACAAACTTCTATTAATTAATAAAATGAGTTTTATTACAAAAAATAAGCTTTTGGTATACTACTCTATCACTAGGCACATGATGCAGGCGAGGAGGTAGGTGCCAAGGTAACGATGCGTGGGACTGGGCGGACAGGCACTAGTGCAGGGGCATTGCTTGGTGTTGGCATGCTGGCGCTGGGAGCCGTAGGGCTGGGGGCTGGGTGTGCTGGTGTTGGCCACCATGAGGATGGGTGTTGGCGTAGGGCACTCGGACATTGGGTGCTAAGTGGAGTATTAGAAAATCATGAAGAAATGATAAAACTTTGAACGACCATTACTTTGCGTTCGAATGTTTATTTGAGACAATTTTTTTTTTGAATCCGGATATTTTTTTCTAGATCTACTAGTACCAAATTGCCTAAGGCAGTTTCGGCACCAATTTTTTCCAAAAAATGTTTATTTTTCACTAAATTTGAAGTTCAACCACAAATTAGGGAAGAAGTAGAATTTTCTCATATCTACTTTTTGCATTCCCTTCTTCGTGCAAACTCAGCTCGTCTTACCTTGGCCACGTCCTTAATGTTCATGTATTTCTAGGCTTTTGATAGTAATTCTAACATATTTTTTGGTGAGTGCTTCAAGACTGAAAACATAAGACTGGATGAGCGCATGCCATCTGTGAAGGCCGCTATGACGTCTTTGTCATCTCCTTCTTCAATCTGGAGAACTTCTTCATTAAAATAAGTGAGGTAACTCCTTAGGATTTTTTGAGTGGATCTTTTGATCCATCAAAAGCTTCCATAGTTGGTATCTTGAACTTTGGGGGAAGAGGGTAATTGGCCATATATGGCATGAAGGGCTTATCAGTACGCCTCACAGGGTAGTTGATCGTTTCATGCTCTTGCGCCTTCATGGCGTTGTAAACGTCAACGAGTTGGTTTTGTACCTCTTTGATTTTCTCGTCCTAGTGGTTGGGGATATCACGAGTGGGATTATTCATGTAGCTTTTGTGGTCCCTATGCCATCTTTTCCCTAGTCCTCATGGGAAGGAGGGTCACCAGCATGGGAGGGAGCAGACTTGCGAAGCCTAGTAGCCGGAGGCCCTTGGCGCCTTAGGTGAGGGGCATGGGGCACCTCTCCTCCTTCATGATGTTGGGAGACAGCTCCCTAAAGACTTGCAATAAGCATCAACATGAGGATCTGCTAGTTTTGCTTAACTAGCTATTACATGGTCTTTAACAGTTGTTGGGATTTAGGGACAGAGTTCACTAGTGGTGACAGGACCTCGTTGTGATGTGGCGGATCATCTTTCACTTTGTGGTTCATGGATCTGGTTTTGATTGCCATTGAAGGTAGGAAGACTGTAGGGTGAGAATCAAATCAGTTCCCATAGACGATGCTAAACTAATGATGCATAAAACTGATTGTGCACGATCAAATCAATAAGTGTGTGGTGTAAAAAAAATTAATAAATTACTTAATAATACGAGACAAAGATTAGGTGGTTGGGTATGAGTGACTTAACCACAGAAGGTTGCAACGATGGCCGAAGAAACTCTATTAATAAAAGAGTACAAGGTAGTATGTGAGAGAGAGAGAGAGAGAAAAAGAGAGAGAGAGATCAACAATACACTCAAGGTAAAATGTGTGAGATCTAGCCCCATTTGTAGGGGGTTTACATTTTATAGGGTCAAGGTATTAGTTTACTGGAGAGGATAGTTACAATTGAGGATAAACACTATTTTGGAGTCATGACTATCCAGATGATTGCTCTCACACATACATTGACTCTTCTTGGACTCTTGAATTTCGAACTGAACTAAAGTCATGCGCTAAGCCTGACCTATCTTTTGACGGTTTGGGCTCAACCTATAAACTGGGCCCAAGTCTGGTTTGAATTTGGCCTCGTCAAGATTCTTTTTCAAATTGACTCATTGAGGATTAGGATTATTATATGTATAATTTCCATCCTTATTATGATATAAATAATAGATCTACAATGTTTTTTTTTTCATTTTTTAATATATACTTAAGTTCTTGAATAAATACATGAATTACATCCAAATACATTTGTTTACATCTGAAAACCATAGATCTTGAAATTGTAAACATATATATATATATATATATATATTTTGCGATCTCTTGCATGTTTTGATTTGATTACTCATATATTTGGGAATTGTTGAGTTTAGATTGTTTGATATGTGAATTTGATGAAAAGTACGAAATTATCTATTACATGAGTGGCTGTGATGAACATGGATTATACTCGATTTCGTATCATAGAGTTTTAGAGGTTTTTCTACCTCGAGGGGTTTGATGATTGCCTAACACTCATAATGGGGTGTTTGATTTTTGTGAGGGCCAACTATTATTCATTCATGTAGGTTGAGTCTAGGAACTAGTATATTATTTCTAGTAAATGATACGTCGATTTTGATACGTCGATACACGTCTTTCACAAAGTGTTGTAGCCCCACGGGGATTGATTTGAGATGGTCTATGTTTGTGGTGAGTGTGCAAAATAGGTTCGGTGTGTAGATTCATGTTAGTCAATCTATGTATATGAGATAATATTTTACGAATGGTGGTTTTTGTGAGTAACTATATTCTACTATTAAATGTCATTGTTTCATCTCAAAACCATATAAGCTATTTTATAATTGAAACTTATATGTTTTATGATTTCGAAACTTTATTTGGCTTTGAGAGGGTTTTCTACTGGGCTTATTTGTTCATCCTACGATATATACATTATTCAAATTTTAGCTTTGAAGATGGTATAAATCTATGTGAGCAGGTAAATTGGGATGCTAAGGTGGATCATGATGTGGATCCAGATATGAGTGCCTAGAGATGTTTTCTTTAGTTTATAAATTTATGAGTTGTGGTTGATTTGAATAATGTCTTGGAATATTTCCTTTATTAGTTAGTTGGAAGTTAGTTTGAATGATGGATGGTTTTTATTGTTTTAATGGTTACTTTAGTATATTCTCATGATTTGATGGTTGATAGATAGTTAATGTCTCCATTGGGAATTTTGGCGCATTTCGGATTAAGCTGGTGATCCCATCGATTGTTGATTCTCTTATCTCAGTGCGCAATAAGAAACAAACTATTATAGTTAGATCTACTACTGAAGTAGAATACCGTGCTCTTATTGATGCCACATCTAAGCTACTTTGGTTACGATGGATGTTAGAAGATATGAGATTACATCATTCTAGTGCTACCCCATTATACTGTGATAATCAAAGTGCTATCCAAATGGTTCATAATAATATTTTTTTTTGAGCGAAGCAAGCATATTAAGAATGATTGTCACTTTATTCGTCAAAATCTTTTCCAAGGCACTCTTCGGCTTGTTTCAGTTTGCTTGGTTGATCAACTTGCAGATGTTTTCACCAAAGCTCACCTTCTAAGCAGATTTCGTGACTTAATTTTCAAACTCGAGTTGATGTCTGCACTACTACCTTGAGTTTGAGGCGGCATGTTGACATGATTGTTGGGATTATTCATTATTATTGAGATTATGCCATGATTATTGGGATTGTGGGGATCATGCCATTATAGTACATTTATAGACTTTCCAGTCTTGTATATCACTCTGTATAAATATAGAGCCCTTGTACTGATAAATGTATTCTGAAACATACAGTCCTTTTCTCTTGTATCTTTTATAATATGGACTATTATGAATGGGTGGGGTTATTCCCACTCCACTCTCTTTTATTTTCTCTTTATTGACTTTAATTTTAAATTATGTAACTAAGGAAAAAAAATAAATTACTTTTTAAAATATAAATATTATACAATCAATGTTCAAATTTTAATATTGCACATTATTTTTAGGCACATGATTATTGCTAATTTTGACATAAGAAAGAAAAACCCTTTAATAGGCAATCCCACTATTGTTTCTTGCCTACATAACTAAAGGGATTGCTTTATTCCTCTTCTAGACTCTCATTGGTATGTTTTTCCTTATGAATGTTTCCCAGAAATCTTCTCCAAGGAATATTGTATGACCTTTTGTATTATGAGTACATTTTGGACTCTCTCTCTCACACACACAAACCAGACAAGATACTATATTTGGATGAACAAGTGGCAGATATGGAAAATTATACTATGTAATGGTGATATTTGAATTGGAGGCAGAATAGTTCTGGTGCAATCTGTTTTAAGTGCTATTCCTATTCATATGCTAGCCTGTTTAAACATTCCTAAAGGGATTTTGAGGAAAATGAATTCCCTTATAGCTAGCTTCATTTGGTCCAGTAAACTAGATATTAAAAGAAGACATTGGGTTTCTTTGGATAATGTTTCTAAGCCTAAAATTGAAGGTGGCTTAGGCATTAGATGTTTTGGGGATATTCAAGCTGCCTTTAGAATTAAGTAGGTATGGGGTATTCTTAAGGGGCAGTCCTTGTGGGCAAAAGTTTTTAAAGAAAAGTTCTTTAAGGGAAAACATTTATTGAGATGTAGAAATAATGGAGCAGGAATGAGCTTCAAGATTTTGAGACCTTAGTTTGACTTTGTGGTAACCAACTCTATGGTTCTGCTTGGTAATGGACAGAACACTGATCTTTGGTGTGACTCATGGATGGAGGATGGCCCTTTGCTGCATAGAATTGATGTTTTACCCTCTTACTTTTCCAAAGTTATAGGAATTATGGTATGATAATGAGTGGCATTTTGAAGGGGTTGATGAATGGCTTTCTCCTCAGCTGAAGGATGATATTAAAAATGCTGGTGTGCTGCTACCAGGGAAGGATGATAAAAGAGTGTGGAGGCACACTAATTCAGGGGCTTTTTCAATCAAATCTGCATGGAATCAAATTAGGAATCCTAGGGAACATTGTGTTATTGCACAGAATATTTGGAGCCAGAATATGTTTCCTAGTGCTCAGCTATGCACTTGGAAAATCTATAAGAAGGCAGTGACTACGGATGATAGAATTAAGAAGGTTGGGGTAGTTATTGTCAGCAAATGCAGCTTATGTGGTTTGGATGAGGAATCTGATGCTCATATTTTTGTTCTATGTCCTTTTGCCCATTCTGTTTGGTGCAAAATTGCTGTTGTCATGGGATTTAAGATTGTACTTGGAGAATTTCCTATTTGTAGGTTCTTGAGACTGTGCAGGTGCTTTAGAGGCCCTTCTCTTTGCCATGCTCTTATCAGAGGAGTGTCTATGCTTATTTTTTGGGCATTATGGAAAGAAAGGTGCAAAAGGAGGTTTGAGGGATTGAGTTTAAATAGTCATGCTATTTTCCTCCAGGTTGTCAATGCACTGAAATGGCAAGCCTTCATGATTAAACCCAAGAAAGAAGATAATAGAATGGGTAAGGAAATGTTGCAAGACCTTAGAATTATTTCCCCTTTTTCTGTCATCACTAAGGTGAAATGGATTAAATGGGAACCTCCAGATGTTAACAAGGTGAAATTAAACGTTGATGGGGCATCCAAAGGTAATGGCTTGTCTGGTGGAGGGATGATTTTAAGGGACTCAAAGGGGCATGTATTGTTAGCTGCAGCTACAGCTTATGGAATTGGTTCAAACATGAAAGCAGAATGTCTGGCCTTACTGGATGGTTTGAAAATGATAATGCATCATGGTTTGGAATCTTATCATCTTGTTTTGGAATCTGATTCTCAGGTTTTGGTTAACATGGTGATGGGCTTGGTTGAGGTTCCATGGCGATTATCTGGCTTTATGGAACAAATTGCCGATATTCTGGGGACAATGCAATTTCAGATCAGACATGTGTATCGGGAGGCAAATAGAGTTGCAGACTTCCTGGCATCTTATGCAGTGCAGTCGGGTAGATATTCTAATTTTTCTGTTAATGGTATGCTGCCTATCACAGGTAGATTACTCTTACAACAAGATCAAGGCATGATGGCTTCAGCTAGATTGAAGAAGGTTATTGTATGTGAGCACAGGCATGGGATTGGATGAGGTTATGCTTTGACGTTGCTGGTGCTGGGGCAGAGCATGCCTTGTTGATTTCGGTTTCATCTTGGGACGGTGTGTTCTACTCTTGCCTCTGTTCAAAGACTGTTCATATGGTCTGTTTGTTTTCTGCTTATGAGGACTTATGTTCAGCTTTTCTTTGAGGCTTTCTTTGCTGCTGGTCTCCCCCTGGGGCTTCATTGATGATGTCTATTGCTGCCATCATCTTGTGCTCTATTCACGTGACTGTTCACGTGAATGTTCACGTCAACATACTATCTTCCTCTTGCATTTCATGGGATATTTTGATGGTTATTAGTTGGTTTCCAGCAGTTTTTTGGTCCTTTTCAGCTGGATTTATAGCTGGTTTTATGGTCTTTCAGCTGCATTTTCAAATGGTTTTGAAGACTGGTTTCGACTGGGTTTTGGTCCAGCTTTGGGTTCTTGGCAGCTGCACTTTTAGGATTGAAGGGGATTGTTCATGCCACTGTTCTGGCGCCTTTCTACTGGATTTTGCTGCGGTTTTCAGTTGTTTGCTGTCTTATGCTGCTGTTGCTGTTTGCTGCTGATTTCTGCTACTGAGTTCGGCTGTGTCAGCTGAAACTGTTTTTCTGCTACTAATTTCTGCTGCTAATTTTTTGCTGAATTCTACACTATTCACGTGAACAATGCTGTTTTTCTGCTCCAAATGCTGTTTTACAACTTATTTTCTGCTGGCATTCTCAATTTTATGAGGGGACTTTTGGTGCTTCTCTCTTCTGCGCAGCTGGTTTTCAGCTGACTTTCCAGCTGAATTTTAACTGGATCTTCAACTGGATTTTCAGCTGCTTTTCAGCTGGTTTTCCTGCCCTTTCCTACTGTAATTTTGGGTTTGCGTGATGGCTTCAGCAGGTGCTCTACGGTCCTTATCAGATGGCTTTCTGTGGGCTTTCACCTGGATTTCAGCTGTTTCTTTAGCTGTTTTCAGTTGGTTTTCTGTTGGCTTATCAACTGGTTTTCTGTTGGCTTATGAGGTCTGGTTTTCGGCTGACCTCATTTCCTTTAGCCTCTCCAACTGGTTCCTTCTCTTAGGAGCTCACTGATCTTCATCTGGTCTCATGCCCTCCTGGTTCTCCAGCTGGTCCTTTGCTTTTGGGATTTTCTTTGGCTGCTGTTGGGGTGGGGGAGGTGTTCTTTATGTTGAAGGCTTTACCTGCATTGTCTTGAAATTTTAAAGCCAACTTTGGCTTCTTCTTTTTTCTTAAGCTTTGCTAGCCTTGCTTCTTGTAATCATCGACATTATCAATAATATTTCTCTTAAAAAAAAAATAGGGTTTAGGGATTTGGCTTGATGGGGACTGTTCACGGTACTGTTTCCGTGAACAGTCAAGGGACTCCTGCGTTGCCTTTTCAGCTTGCTTGGATTTTAGCTTACAGTCAATTGGGCTGTTTTCTACACTGTTCACGTGGACTGTGCTACAGGTTTTCGTGACAGTTTTCGGCTGGCTCTTTCTCTCCATTTTTGGGATCTTGGCAGCAGGTTTTCATGACATTTTCCACTGTCCACGCGACGGTCCACGTGCACAGTTCTGCTGCTGCTTTTGGTTTCACTTTGGATGCTCTCTTTGGTTTTCTAAGTGCCATTAAGCTGGGCCTTTTAAGCATTTCTTTGGGAACACAATGATGATGGATGATTGTTTTGAGCCACCTCGGATCTGTACAACTGGTTATCAGCTGGATTTTCTGCTGGATTTATTGGTCTTCCTACTGGGTTTTCATCTGATTTCAGATGGTCCTATGCCTTTCAACTGGTCATTCATTTCAGCTGGGAAATTTGATGGTGGCTCAGCTGACTTCAGATGGTCTTTCAGCTGGTATTCTAATGGTTTCCAACTAGAATTTCATCTGATTTTGAGTTGGCTTTTAGGCCTTTTGCACCATTTTGATTGTACTGGCTCTGCTCATCTTGTCCTAGGTCAATGTTTCTTTTCTTTTCATTTTGAAGGATTTTCTTGCTTGTTTAAGCTCTGCTCTTTTGCTTCTTGTAATTTTGTTTTTTATTAATAAATTTTTTCCATTTCAAAAAAAAAAGAGTTTAGGGTTTAGGGTTTCGGGTTTCAGGTTTATGGTTTAGGATTTGGGGTTTAGGGTTTGGGGTCTGGGGTTTGGGGTTTAGGTTTTCGAGTTTCAGGTTTCGGGTTTAGGGTATAGGGTTTTAAGGTTTAGGGTTTAGGGTTTTAAGGTTTAGGAATTTGGCTTGATGGGGACTGTTCAAGATACTGTTCCCATGAACCGTCAAGGGACTCCTGCGTTGCCTTTTCTACGTGCTTGGATTTCAGCTTATAGTCCACTGGGCTGTTTTCTGCACTGTTCACGTACACTTCGTGCTGCGGGTTAAATCTGTCCACGTAGTGATAGAACCTGGCGGCAATGAATGCAACTAACTCTTTGCCTTATCACGAAGTGTGAAAGGCAAAAGTCAGAGTCTAATCGCATCTTCAGAAACTCCATTGTATTTGAACGTGCCATAAATCTTCAGAAAACTCACCAAATGATCGTTTGGGTCATCATTAGGCAAACCCCCAAACTGCACTGAAGTTTGAATCATTTGGATGGTACCCCACTTAATCTCAAAACTGTTTGCTTGAATTGCATGCCTTTGAATGCTCGATTGTATTTCCATAACAAGCAGCATAAGATAATCTCTTTTCGATTTCTGTTCTTCTTCAATCATAGTTTCTCGGCTCTTTACTTCTTGACAATGTTTTCGTAAGTTTCGGCAGCTTTTCTCGATTTTGTCTTCGTACGATAATGGCTCCTGACCTTTAGATCGTGTTAGAATACAAATTCAAAAGTGCTTATGAAAACAATTAAAACAGAAAATTAAATAAGTTTAAAATAAGATCAAATTGATTGAAATTAATATTGAAATAATTTATAGAATAAATCTCCGTCAACGGCACCAAAAATTTGTTGCCCGAATTTGATATTGACAACTTACGTGCAAATATACTCGATCAACAAGTAATAAAGTGATAAGTAGAGTATCGTTCCCGCGGAGAATTATTACTAATAATTTTCAAGTACTAACTTTGCATCAATTCAATTTTATTTAAATAGTTGGAATTAAATATGAATTTACTAATTTAAAACTAAATCTAAATTTAATAATCAAGGATTGAATTTATCGGATAAAAGAATTTAAGATTACAACTTTTCCTAATGTTTCATATAAATCTTTTCACTCTCTTTCCAGTTAATTGATCAAAATAAGTTGTTAATTGAGACTTCAAAATTATTTATCAAACCTCTTCCGATAGTAAAATAAACATATCTCTCCCACTTAAATTA
>CM042188.1:44269560-44306571 GCA_023539305.1 Ilex asprella | reverse complement strand
TCATTTCAATTCATTGTCTTTCCTCCTCTCATTGTACGATGGTTCGGTTTGACTGGGTTGAGAGTGGATGTGGTTGTGAGTCTTTGATATCCCGTAGGCCTGGTCACGGGTTATGCCTGGATCCTCATCATCTCGGCTTTAGCTTCCCACGAATCAATCGTTCATCTATGCACCATTGGAGGAAGGTTTCGAGTTGAATTGGGATTCTCATTGGAATGACCACTTTGAATTAGTCAACACTTGGTTTCATTTCATTATCACAACACAAACCACCACCAAATTCCAAAACAAAATGATTTTACACTTTTCTTTAATAAAAATCACTTTCATGATGGTTCACTTCCTTCCCTGAGGAGACAACCTTGGAATACTTTTTCAAGTAAAACACGACACTCAAAAGACTCCTTGCGCTTGAAGAGAACTTTTGTTCACGCACACACACACACACATTTCATTCATCACATTCCATTTTCTCCTTGTCCCCAAGGGTTTCTCTCAAAAATGAATCACACTATGATTATCCTGGCATGCTCTCCATATGTATATGTGAGATAGAATATTGTGCTTAAACGAAAAATACTCACATATAATCCAAAAATGAAGCACATGTATAAAAAAATTAAACAACCTTGGGATAATCTCATGAAATGAATGTTAGGGCACTAGATAGCAAAATCAACTTCTCTTTTTCTTAAAAAATTTGCATCCCTCATGCTTCTTTAGATCATTTAAGACTTCACAGGTTGTAATGAGGCCTTGGGGTGATATTGAGGTGAGGGAAACGAAGGATATATGATAACAAAGAGAGTTGTTCCGAGTGAATGACCTTTATTTCAAAAAGATCTCCCTTTTTATGAGATTTTTAGTCTAACACCATCACTTCACTCTTTGCTTCTTTTTCTTTCTTTTCCTTAACATTCTCCTTTTTGTTTTTCTTTCTTTTCTTTTCTTCTCACCCCTTTTCTTTCTTTTCTTGGATTCCTCATTTTATTTTTTTATTTTTATTTTTTTTAACTCCTTGAGTTTTAATATCATTCATCCCTTTTGTTTGAGTTTCTACACCATATTTTCTTCTCTTTTATGATTATTCATACTCAACACTAGGAACAACCAAGGTATGGTAGATATTTATCATTTTCATTAACTTTGTCAAATGTATGGCATAGAATTAAATTCAATTAAGGCTTAATCACGACACTAGGGATAATATTTTCTCAAGAAGAAGGCTAAGACTCAAAATATTCAAAACTGGTCCAAGATCACCTCTAGATAAGCATAGGGGAACATTGTACACATCAAGACAAAGTTAATTAACTACCCAAATGCACCTAACCAAAACAAGCATAATGAGATTATTGAACAAATGTGAAATTTGAACAATTGTACCTTGAGCAAATATAAGTTCCTTCCAACAAGGATTGACACTAAAACTCACATGGGTTCCTACTCATCTCTACTATTCATATCAAGCACTAAATGTGAACTGAATCCATAAATTGCCAAAATTATAAATTCATGATGCACTTATGGTTGAGTTCAAAAGCAAACACGTATGTGATACTCTTAGCAATAGAATATACTTCTATAATGTGCTCATGTATTCAAAGTTCAAAATAAAGATCAAGTAATCACAAATTTCACAACAATTAGGGTAAGGGAATATAGTTCAATATTGGATATTTTTCACAAAAAGTGTCCAAAATTTTCACATTTTCAACTTATTATATACAAAAAGTGGTAGAACATATAAATTGTGCACTTCAACCCACAACGTGAACTGTGCATTGTTCTCAATGCACAAAGAATCATGCAATGAGAAAAATGGAAGTGACATGAGAAATAAGATACCCTTATTTTTTTTTATTTTTTTTTGAATCTGGCATTTGAACATAAAATTCAAAATTATTAACATACCATTTTTCAAGGATAAATGAGTATGTAAATATTTTTTTTTAGCATTAAATAAAATTTAAAATTATTAGCATACTCATTTATCTATGAAAATTGAAGGAAGTCTAGATGCACTAATTGAACTTGAAAAATTATAACGTCTCAGGAACAAATCCCTACCCACGCTACATGTTGGTATTTTAGGACATTCTTTACTCGGCCCACATCTTTATTTTTGCACCTCTAGTAACAAGATATTTATACTTTTTACAAACATTCGGACCATTTACCTTCGTCCTCAAATATACACTTTTCCACAACTTTGTCAAAAGAAGAAGAAAAAAAAATCTAATCCGAGTCATCGCTTGTATCTATGTCATTATTAGTGACCCTTCCAACTTCTTGTCACACATAACGTGTAAGTCCCAGACTGGCATAGGATGGCGTGTCAAAAAAATCCTTACTCTGCCCATACACTATCCAGTTTAATCGATCAATCGCACGACCCAAAATTGGTTACACTGATTATGTTTTTTCATGTGAAATATCATGTCATATTGGTAACAAGCACTCAGTTGTTTGGAACAACGACGTTTAACAAAAAAACTTCTGTCACACAATGATTTTGCTTGTTGCTCTTGGATTTTAATTTTTCTCACATCTCTTGCTTTTCTCATTATCACAGCATGCATATCAGATGAAAAAGTGCGCAAAACGCTTAAACTCAACCAAAAAAATTTATTATCCATGTTTGCTAGATTGAAAACACCATATCTGATTCTTTAACATCTGTCAGTCACAAAAATAATTAAAGTTGTATTCGACATGATCATAAAATATAATCAATAATACTGTAAACATACGCAAATATGAAACTAGAACAAACTAAAACTATAGATCACAACACCCCCCAACAAACTGAAACTATTTCCCAAATGATTCGAATTTACCAGAACTGTAAATAGAATTAGGGTTTGAGAAGTAGAGATCCGTTCATCTGCCAAAACCTACAAAGAAAATATCCAATTTGATAATCATTCTTCGAGAAGTACTGCTAGAAGAAGAACAATCATGTATAAATACATACATATAATAAAAATTATTAGACAAATGATTGTGTCTTCTGGGAATATGGTCATGGATTTACAAGGGGTGGGTTATTTTTACAGAGAATAGAGAAAAACAAAGAAGAAGAAGAAAGAAGAAGGGGGACCAACACCGGTGGATGGAAAAAAAAAAGAAACAACTTGGAGGCCTTATATGGGCGTCCCATTTTTATTTTTTTATTTTTTTTAAGTGTCGGTAGAAAATAAATATTCGCGGAGGAATATTCTTTTTTTTTTAGTGTCGGCAAGAACAAATATTTTCAAAGGAATATTCTAGATCCAACATTGGTATAACATGCAAATGGTGCACCTCACCCCCCAACTTGATTAGCGCATTGTCCTCAACGCACAAAAAGATATGAAATATAATGAAGGATTGTAGAAAGATGAGTAGGGATAGAGGACACCTTGCATTTGGAGCTTTTGACAAAATACCAACATCTGAAGCTAGGAAAAATAAAACTATACAACAAAAAAAAGTAAGTGACATGAAATAAAAAATAACATAAACAAATAAAGGCAACTGCACATTAAAATAATAATAATAATAATAAATAAATAAATATAAACACTAGTTACTCCTCCACCAAATCTGGAGACACCAAATCCATTAAATCCTCCTCCATCATATGTCCTTCAAAATTCTCAAAGAATGGCTTAAGTCTTTGGCCATTGACCTTGAATGTTTGGTCATTCTCAAGGTTTGTGACCTCTACAACTCCATTGGGGTAAGCCACCTTGACAAGATAGGGGTCATCCCAACGGAATCGGAGTTTTCCTTGGAAAATAAAGAGGCAAGAGTTGTATAAAAGCACTTTTTGGTCGGGTTCAAATGACTTCCTTACAATGGATTTATCATGAAAGATTTTAGTCCGTTCCTTTGAAATTTTGGAACTCTCATATGCATCTCGACGAATTTCTTCCAATTCATTCAGCTCTAACTTCCTATGATCACCGGTCATTCTCAAATTAAAATTTAAAGTCTTAATGGCCCAGTAGGACTTGTGTTCCATTTCAACTAGTAGGTGGCAAGTCTTTCCATAGACAAGTCGGTAGGGAGACATGCCCAAAACAGTTTTAAAGGCAGTGTGATATGCCCATAAGGCATCGGTCAATCTATCGGACCAATCTTTCCTATTTGGGTTAACTATTTTTTCTAGAATGTTCTTGATCTCCCTATTGGCTAGCTCGGCTTGGCCATTTGTTTGTGGGTGATAGGCAATGGATATTTTGTGAGTGACGTCATATTTGAACATTAAAGATGCAAATTGCCTATTACAAAAATGTGATTCACCGTCACTTATTATTGCACGAGGCATTCCAAACCTTGAAAAGATGTTCTCCTTGAGAAACTTGACTATAACCCGGTGGTCATTAGTCTTGGTCGGGATAGCCTCCGCCCACTTTGAGACATAGTCTACTGCCAGAAGGATGTATAGATAACCAAAAGACATAGGAAATGGACTCATGAAGTCGATGCCCCAACAGTCGAATATTTTTATGGCAAACACGGGGGAAGGGGCATCATATTTCTACGGGTCACACTACCTAATCGTTGGCATCTGTCACATGCTTTACAGAACGAAACACAATCTTTACTAAGGGAGGGCCAGTAGAAATCTGATTGAAGAATTTTGGCGGAGTCTTCTTTGCTGAAAAATGTCCGCCGCAAGCCTGTGAATGGCAAAATGCTAGGACATCCCGTTGTTTGTTCTCAGGTACACATCTACTCATGACCTGGTCAAGAAAATATTTGAACAAGTATGGGTTGTCGAAGTAGAAGTACTTCGCATCTGCCATGAATCGTCTTTTAACTTCAGGGCTCCATAACGGCAGTAGCTGTTCTGTTGCAAGGTAATTACAAATATCAGCATAACAAGGACATACTGAATGAATTGAAAGCAAGTGTTCATCGAGAAAAGAGTCAGGGATCGGAATGTGCTCGTCACCATCCTACACCACAAGCCGAGATAAGTGATCCGTCACCACATTCTCAACTCCTTTTTTGTCCTTGATAGTCAAATCAAATTCTTGTAGGAGGAGGATCCACCTAATGAGTCTTAGTTTTGATCCTGCTTAGATAACAAGTACTTCAAGGCAGAATGGTCAGTGAAGACAACAATAGGCGAACCAATGATGTATGAAGCAAACACTACAGCTAACAATTCTTTCTCAGTGGTAGTGTAATTCATTTGAGCCTCATTAAGTGTTTTGTTAGCATAATGTATCACATATGGTCTATTGTTCTCCCTCTGACCAAGCACTGCACCGACCGTGTAATCACTCGCGTCGCACATTAGCTCGAATGGTAGATCCCAATTGAGCGGTTGCATGATAGGAGGCGTGATAAGCATGCTTTTTAATTTTTTAAATGATACCTCACACTTATTCGATCACTCAAAGGGGACCTCCTTAGATAGCAATTGGGTCAGGGGTCGGGCCAATGCACTGAAATTCTTAACGAATCGACGATAAAAACCTGCATGGCCCAAAAATGACCAGATTCCCTTGATGGTTGTCGGCGTGGGGAGGTTGGAGATGGCCTCCACCTTGGATTTGTCAACTGCAATGCCCCTTGCCGATACTATATGGCCCAACACGATTCCTTCCGTCACCATGAAGTGACACTTTTTTCAATTCAACACAAGATCCTTTTCTTCACATCTCTCCAATACTCTCCCCAAGTTTTTCAAGCATCCGTCAAATGAATCACCAAACACAAAAAAATCATCCATGAAAACCTCCACTATCTTCTCCACCATATCGCTGAAAATCCCCATCATGCACCGTTGAAAAATCCTCGGAGCATAATCCGAACGACATACGGAGATAGGTGAAGGTACCATATGGGCAGTGAAAGTGGTCTTCTCTTGGTCCTCCAATGCGATCTCAATTTGATTGTAGCCAGAGTACTCATCTAAAAAGTAATAGAATAGGTGCCCCACTACCCTTTCCAAGACTTGATAAATAAATGGCATTGGGAAATGATCTTTCCTTGTGCAAGCATTAAGCTTTCGATAGTCGATGCAAACTCTCCATTCGGTTATGACTCTTGTAGGTATGAGTTCATTTTCCACCACTGTGACACCGAATTTCTTTGGTACTACTTGTATGGGACTTACCCACTTGCTATCGGCTATTGGAAAGATGATCCCCACATCAAGTAGTAATAATACCTCATCCTTCACTACCTCCTTCATATTGAGATTTAATCTCCTTTGAGGTTGTTGAGAAGATTTGGTATCCTCCTTCAGGTAAATACGGTGGGTGCAAATGATAGGGCTTATCCCATTGATATCCACAATGGTCCACCCAATTACTCCTTTGTGCTTTCTCAATACATTCAAGAGTCTTTCTTCTTGGTCCGCATTTAAGGCTGAGCTTATGACCACATGAAAAGATTCTCCTTCGTCAAGATAGGCATACTTCAAATGAGAGGGCAATGGCTTTAATTCTATGTTTGGCTTTTGTTCATTTGACTAAAAAAATTTCTTTGCTTGTTGGGGTAACTCCTCGTATGTAAGGATCCAACTTCCTATCCCTTTCAACTTTTCTACTTCCTCTTGTTTTTCCAACTCCTTGAGATCAACCAATTCATCCTTCTTGAATTTTAACATCCTTTTTCACTCCAAATGCTCCTCAACCAAGGTGTCAATTCTATTGATTTCACTTACATCTTCATCATCACCCAGTTACTTTGCCAAGTTAAAAACATTGAGCTCCATTATCATGTTCCCAAACGCCAACTTCATGAGACCGCTCCTGCAACTTATCACAGCATTAGATGTAGCAAGGAAGGGTCGTCCAAGTATAACGGAGATTTGGGAACTAATATTAGCAACAGGGTGCGTATCTAACACAATAAAATCAAAGAAAAAGTAAAATTTATCTATTTGAATCAAGACATTTTCCACTACTCCTCTTGGGGTACGGATACTACGATCCGCCAATTGAAGTGTAATTGATGTGGGCTTCAACTCTTTAAATTGAAGTTGTTGATACACTGAGTAAGGAAGAAGATTGACACTCGCCCCCAAGTCAAGCAATGCTTGTTTCACCCGGCAATTTCCTATGGTGATGGCAATTGTTGGACAACCTAAGTCTTTGAATTTTGGAGGAGTATTGGTCCTCAATATCGAGCTCACTTGCTCAGTCAAGAATGCTTTCTTTCGAACATTCAATCTCCTCTTCACTGTGCATAGATCCTTCAAAATTTTAGCACACGATGGTATTTGCTTGATGGCGTTGAGGAGTGAAATGTTGATCTTCACTTGCTTAAACATTTCTAACATATCAGTACAATTAGCCACATTGACAGGTGACTTCAAACGGCTAGGGAAAGGGGCAGGCATGGGAGGAATAAACATGCTATCATCAATCACATTTTCTTTATCAACCCCCTCTCCTTCTCTCTTTTCACTCGTCACACCTTCTTTGGCATCACCCTCCTTCTCTTCTGTTATTGGCAATGTGGCTTTGGGTGAGACTTTCGGCACCACGGTCTTTTCAAATTATTTGTCACTTCGAAGGGTGGTGACCACTTTAAGTTGCTCATAACTCGTGTTGGTGGGCTCGCCCAACTCAACCACATGTTGGCCTTTAGGGTTCTCTTGGGGTTGAGCAGGGAACTTTCGTTTCTCTTGTTGAGATAACCCTATGGCATTAGTGATCTTAGTGAGTTGGGCCAAAATATCTTTGTTGAATGTGGTTTGGCTTTGGATGAAGTTATAGAGGACATCCTCTAAATTTCTCTTGTGAGGAGGTTGGTATGTGGATGGATTGGACGATCTTGATTGGTTAAAGTTTTGTAGAGGTGAATTTTGGGAGAAAGTTTGTGAGGGTGGATTGGATGAATACCCTTGCGGATTGGACCAGGGGTATTGGGAGCTAGACGCTTGCCCTTGACCTTGGTAATGAGATTGGTATTGACCTTGCTTAGGAGGCACGAGAGATGTGAATGCATTAGAACCATGAGGTGTAGGGTTCTTATTTCTCCAACTGAAATTAGGGTGATTACTCCACCCCAAATTGTAAGTGTTAGAATTTGGAGAATATGATTGTCTCGGCTGATTGAAAGCATGAACTTGTTCATGGTATGCTTCCGTAAGCACTAGAATTCTCGAGCACTCCGATATGAAATGCTCGAGACTCTCACAAATAGAACAAATCTCCTTGTTTCGTGACACATGGGACATCTCTCGTCTCTTATTCAGCTCGACTCTCTACTTTCCTAGACAATTTAGAAATTTGTGAAAGTAGGTCTTCCCGGTCTCTTAAATCGTACATCCCTCCCCCTTTTTGGTTGGGCACTCCCTTGAGGCAAAGACCTTGGTACATCGGTAGGGTCAGTGGTGTGTCATGATTGTGTATTTTGGGTCAATGTATCAAAATAGTCTAAGGCCTCATCAGGGTCTTTGCTCAAAAACTCCCCATTGCACATCATGTCGATGAACTGTCGATGGCCCGGTGTAATTCCTTCATAAAAGAAACTCACCAATTGCCATGGTTCAAAGTCATAGTGTGGAATGGATTGTAGCAACTCCTTGTACCTTGCCCAACATTGGTAGAATTGTTCATTGAGATTCTCCGAAAAATTCTGAATTTGCTTTTTTAAAGTAGTGGTTTTATGCACCGGGAATTTTTTTTCAAAAACACGAAGATCATTTGTTCCCAAGATGTTACGCTTCAGAATCTCAAGGATTGAAGCCACTTTTTTTCCTTACCACTCATGGAGAAAGGAAACAATTTCATCCTTGTTGTCTCTTTCATGTTATGATTAGGGGTAAAAGTTGCAACTATGTCTTCAAAATCCCTTATATGCCAATATGGGTTCTGGTTCTCAATTCCAAGGAATTTGAGAAATAGTTGCAACATCCCTATTTTGACTATGAAGAGATGGGCTTGGACCGTAAGGAGGATGCAAGAAGGAATGGTGTTGCGTGTTGGTTTAAGAAAATCTCTCATTGACCTCGCCGGAGGATCAATGTGGATGTTGTTCTCTTCATTCCTATGTGGGGGAAAATGCACTTGTGGGTTTGGCACTCTAGGTGGTTGCAATCCCCCACCCCCTTGAACATTAGGATTAGCAACAACGTTATTCAAATTGTCACCCGCATGCTCGTCTCGCCCCACATGCAGCAAAGGATCAAAAATTTAAATTATACACAAACAAGAATATATACAAGGACAACGTACCTCAGCCCATGATGCAGATCACGGGACTTACCTCCGTCGTCCAGAAATCACCTCCTTGGTTTGACACTTGCCTTCCCTGGCAACAGCGCCAAAAATGCTTGATTTATTTTTCTGTTATTCCTAACTTACTAACATCTCCTTCAATGTATGTATGATGTATGTGTGAGGGAGAGTGTCACTCTCCCTTGGGACGATGTCAAAAGAAAAGGCAAGGAGAAAATGGAATGGTATGAATAAAATGTGTGTGTGTGTGTGTGCGTGAACAAAAATGCTCCTCAAACGCAAGGAGTCTTTTGAGTGTCGTGTTTTACTTGAAAAATTATTCCAAGGTCGTCTCCTCAGGGAAGGAAGTGAATCATCATGAAGGTGATTTTTACTAAAGAAAAGTGTAAAATCATTTTGTTTTGAAATTTGATGGTGGCTTGTGTTGTGATAATGAAATGAAACCAAGTGTCGGCTAATCCAAAGTGGTCAGTCCAATAGAAATCTCAATTTAACTCGAAACCTTTCTCAAATGGTGCATAGATGAACGATTGATTCGTGGGAAGCTAGAGACGAGATGATGAGGATCTAGGCATAACCTGTGACCAGGCCTACGGGATATCAAAGACTCATAACCGCATCCACTCTCAACTCACTCAAACTGAACCATCGTACATCGAGAGGAGTAAAGAAAATGAGTTAAAATGACATACCCAAGAGGAGGTCTCCCTTGGATTAGCCAACTAAAAGCTTATCTACTCATGATTAAAGTAAAGACAACAATGAACTAGGAAGACATTATGAAGAAATAAAGGTTAGAACTAAGCATAAACGAAATGCATCAATATAAACGATCTTCGACAAAAAATGAGTGAATCACGTTCCACTCTTCACGACTTTGGTAAAACTCTAGAAAAGTGGAAGAGTTTCACTCCTCTAAGGGAAGAAAGAAACTCCAATAATAGAAGTAAAATAAAATAAGACTTAAATTAAAAGAAAATAATAATTACTTGGCGAATATTCCACAACCAAGAGATGATAACACAATAAAAGAAAACAATACTACTTGACGGGTATTCCACAACCAAGAGATGATAATATCATAAAAGAAAACAATAATACAAAGAAAGTAATACAAACTTGGAGGGTTTTTCACAACCAAGAGAAAAGCTAGCAAGCATACAAAGAAAACAAATACAACTTGGAGGGATTTTCACAACCAAGAGCTCTAGCAAAAATTATTTATTTTACAAGCCACAAAGGGGTGGTATTTATAGGCAAAGCCTTTACAAACCCCAAGGGATGACATTCACAAGCCCAAGGGATGACATTCACAAGTTTCCAAAAATTGTCATTCATAAGCTTTCAAAAGTTGTCATTCACAAGCTTCCAAAAGTTGTCATTCACAAACCTCCAAAAGATGACATTTAGATTACTTTAATCTCACTTTGTTTAGAGCTTTAATAATTGTCATCCTAAAATTTGTAGCTTTGTCACAATTGGCTCCCTGGTAGTTTGAAGCTTTGACGCATAAAACCCTGAAAAGAACAACAATTAATGCATTATCCCTAATTCACACACTAATCTTAATAGGTCAATTTTGAGTAGTTTAACTTTATTTAACTAACACAATTGACCTATTAATTTAATTAAATCATGCATTAATTATGATTAATCACCACCATTACCCCGACCAGCGAGGACCACCACCACCACCCCCCAGCGACCACCTGCTCGTCCATCTGGTAAGTGTGCTCCCTTACTATTTTATTTGTTGTTATTATCTGTTAATTAGCTCCCAATTCAGTTAAATTTATTTGTTGTAATTTATTGTGATATGTTAATTAGCTCCCAATTGGACTGATCATCAGTTAAATTGATTTGTTGTGGTGACATTGTGATATTTCTTTGGTGGTGGTGGTGATATTGTGATAAATTTTGTGGTGGTGGTGGTGATATTGTTATATTGTGGTAATGAATTTAATAAAACAAATTATGGTGATATTGTGATATTGGATTTAACAATTATTATTTTTTTGTGTGTGTAAAACTTACCATGGTTTAATAATAGCCCTAGCTTTACTAGTTGATAGTATCGTTGGTCCTACGCCTTGATTAGGTGAGACTAATGCCTTCCGTGTGTTCTCGGGTTCGTCCTTATTTTATTTTCATATGATGCATCTTGATCTTTTGTGATATTCATCATTTCTTAGACTTCACTATATTATAGCAAAAGGATCAAGTCTCAGCATATATAACTCATACCAAGATGGCGACAGTTATATGACAAACGTTGTAACCTTGAAGTATTTTGTCGTTGACATGGAATTGCAGTGCCACAGGCACGTTCGACTGATATTTACAATCCACATAATTCAAACAATTATGACGAAATCATATCAAGACTTGAACATGAAAATCATCAAATGCAGCGTCGTCTTGATCGTTTTCATGCACTCGATTATGCAAAAATAGAGCATTTTGATCCTGAATATGCGAAAATTAAAATTTTAGAGGATTCGTTACTTGTTTCTGATCCTGAGCTTTCTGATTTCTCTGATTTGGTCAATGATGCGTCGGACACTTTTATCCCATCATGTTTATGTATACGTGATAGTCATTTATTTCGTTTTGAATATCAACCACGTTATTGACATCTTTTTTTAAAATGTATACGTTTTGAATAACTTATATTTTTTCACAGCTGATTAAACATTAATATCGACATGATCAACATTACAAATAAAATATAAGTATTTTTAAATTATCACAATTTATTTATTGAATGTAATTAATTTTTAAAATAAAAAAAAAACTCAACTACTCAAAAAGAGAGGGAGCAAAACAATTTTAGGTATCATTGATAGGGTTTTTTATTAAACAAACATTTAACATTTTACACAAAAAATAAAGGCAAAAAACCTGTCACTTAACAACCGGTGTTCGATATTTTAAAATATTATTGTAAGTCAAAAAACAATTTAGGATCATATTACAATTGATTAGAATATCGATGCATTTATAAAATTAAAATTTATTTCATGGATTTATGATATTTTATATAAAAAAAATATGGTAAATTTCATACTTAGTCCTGAATTTTACCTCCAATTTCAATTTAATCCATGAACTTTCACTTGTCTTATTTTAGTCCCTCAACTATCAATGATTTAATTGAAATACAATAGATAATTGACGGATTACATTAAAAGAATTAAAATTTTAGGGATTACATTAAAATACGAGAGAAATTTTAGGGGTCACTTATGATAATTACCCAAAAAAATATTAATTAATTTGTTTATTTAGGCATTAGATTTTGGACTGATGTCCTTTTAGTTAAATAAAATATAATATTAATATAATAAATATTGTATAGGAGGCTTTAGTTAATAAAATATTAATATAATCAATTATTTATTCAAGCATTGAAGATCAGTCCATTAGTTTGTGAAAGGGAAATGCGCTGAGTACAAATGCGTCATTTGGATTGACGCGGACAAATTTAAATAATCACATCAGTCCAACTGACATTTCTTATGGATCTATTCGCTTCTATGTGAACGAAAAAATGTCAATTAGTCTGACGTTTTTAGGATAAAAACGTCAGACCAAATGCCGTCTTTTGCCCAAAAAACGTCAGACCAACTGACGTGTTTAAAATGGCCTGGGTTTAGGAAATACTTTGAAACCAAGCCTTAGTTAAGACTTTTTTTTAAAATCCAATGGGATGGGTCAAAACCTCCAGAAGGAGAATACGCAGGAAAGAGAGTAGGGGAGATGAAGAGATGGAGCACTTGGGAGTCTGCTTGTCGTCGATTTGTCAACACGGAGAGAGAGAAAGAGAGAGAGAGAGAGAGAGACAAAATTAGGAGGCGGCTGATGATTTAGGTTCAGTTCAGGATAGGATAAGAATGGAATACTTGTGTTTTTAGAGGGTAAGACTGAAAAAAATATTTTTTAAATATACTGATATTTTAAAGTAGTATAGATATAAATATAAATATCGATAAAGATGAAACGTTAATTCATGAATAGTAATTAGTAGCAAAGTGCTTTATTATGATGATTTCGTATCACATGAGGTTTTACCCCAACCCAAGGGGTTTTCAAAAATTATTCACCAAAAAAGGTTGTTTTTAAAATATTTCTCAAACCTAGGGGCTTTTAAAAACATCATTTGGTCTAACGTTTTTAAGTCAAATGACATCAGTTAGTCTGATGTTTTTGGCCTAAAAACGTCAAACCAAATGACTTTTTTTGCCCAAGCCCAACAACTAAAATGGTAGTCCAGTCCAACATACTATAAAAACGTTAGACCATAAGACGTTTTTTATGGCCAATAAAAATGTCAGATGGTCTGACGTTTTTAGTAACCACGTCAGTCCATCTGACGTTTCCTATACACACTACATTGATCCTTGAAATTTGTTTGCTCTTTGTTTGGTCACTATAATTCCATCACCCTTGCTAGCTAGCTGGTGTTCTTGTTTGATGCATAACATGTATGAAATTTCATCACTTATCTTAATTCTCATACTAGGTGGGTCCAGTATCTTGGTCATTATCCAATCTCATAAACTAGATAGAACTAGGATTAATAATTTTCTATTCTTCTAAGTTGCATGATATTTATTAAAAAAATTACATATATTTTAGAAATAAATTTTCGTTGGTCCAACTGACGATTTTAGAGGATGAGTTTTTTTTCATTTATTTAAAAAGTTAATTACATTCAATAACTAAATGTTGATCATTTAAAAATACTTAAATTTTGAACATATCAAACTTTAAAAATTGAAAACGTATACATATAATTAGTTGACATAAAAAATTTAAATCCAACTAAGTCTTATGCTTTAAAAAAAGGCCCCAAAAAATTTAATCCCAATCAAAAAATTATAAATTCAATAATATGGACTTGCAATTCAATTCATAACATTATAAACTAAAAAATTAAAAACTTTAAAATAAATAAAAACATATTGAAAAATCAACTGATATTTACTCACATCCATTATTTCTTCTCTCCTCTCTCTCTTATCTCTCTCTCTTAAAAATAAAATGAAAGTATCACATCCTCCGCTGTCACTTAAAAAAAATAAAAAACTGTTTTGATTTTTTTAAAATAATACTAAAAAGTAAAAAAAAATTATTTAGTATTACCAATGTATGCCTCAAATTACCTTAAACCTCTCTTGATTTTATCATATAATTTTAATCGCATACATAAAAATAAATAAAAATTTATTTTTAATGTTGATGATGTCGACAATAATATTTATTAAGCAATGTAAAAATATAAGTTATTTTAAACATATACATGTAAAAAAATCATGTCAATAACGTGGTTGATATTAAAAACGACATAAAGGATTATCAAGTACGCATGAACATGATGGGATTAAAGTGTTAGACGCATCATCTTCCAAATCAGAGAAATCTTAAAGTTTGGGATTAGAAACAAGTAAGGGATCCTCTAAAATTTCAATTTTGGCATATTCAGATCAAAATACTCTTTTCTTGCATAATCGAGTGCATGAAAATGATCAAGACGACGCTGCATTTGATCATTTTCACGTTCAAGCCTTGATATGACCTCGTCACGATTGTTTGAATTTTGTGAATTGTAAATATCTTTCGAACGTGCCTTTGGTACTGCAATTCCATGCCAACGACAAAATACTTCAATATCACAACGTTTGTTATATAACTGTTGTCATCTTACTGTGGGTTCGATATGAGCACCTGAAGGTGGATAATCAGTTGCAGGACCAACTATTACATGTCCAACTTGACTGAATGAGTGATAAGGATCGATCGGCTCATTGTGGAATGCATGTTTTCGTCTATACCACGTTACACCATTGGAATCAGTATATGATTCAATAGAAGGAACTTTGTTCAGTGATGTTGATTTGTCTGTTGAGCGTTCACGTTTGTGATGATAAATTACAAATGACTTAATAAGGAAGGAATGAATGAATACTCAATAGAAGTAAGATTCAAGGAAACATATGGCTTCATCAATAGACTTCACAATGCACACACTCTAATTTTTAACTAATTCATACCAGTCTAGTTATCCACTCCAATGCATTAGTTTCAAAGATTAATATTCTTTCACAATTTTTGCAGATTTTATAAAAATTAATCAATTAAATACCATTGATCAAGCATTTACTGTTGTAGATGAGAAGACCAAAAAACTCTTCTATCTCTACCAAGATATAGATAGCATTTACAAATGACCAATGAATAACATGACAAAGCAACACTATTTATATTCATGCATGGAACTAATACTGATATACTGAGATGAAAATTGTAAAGTTAATTCATGTCTCATTCATTTGGTCATTAAAGACCAATTCAAATAAAAATGAGGAAGGAATAGCCAAAAAAAATGAGCAAAACATAATTTAGTTCATTTAAAACGAGTATTTATATATAATCGACCAAGAGAGACTTAAAAAAAATTGAAAAAAAAGGCCCATAAATTGAAAAAAACTCAATTAGAATGAGATTGTTCTGGACGATTTTACTTTTAAGGCTCTTGACACTGGTTATTTAAATTATGACATTGAAGATCAGGTTGATATTTCTAGGGTTCCATAAATTTCACCTCCTTCATAAGTTTTATACTGTTTTATATAAGTACAATTTAATGAAATAATTGAGGATACATAATTTATTTATAAGTTTACTCATCTTCGAGGTATCTATTTAAATTGGGCGATGATCTAAAACTGGAGCATAAATCTATTTAAATTGGTATTTTCTAGTACTTTCAGTGCCTTTATAGTTCTATTTTTATAACTAGCTTCTATTTAAATAAAGGCAACCAAGAGAAACTTAAAAATAAATTGAAAAAAAAAATCCATAAATGTGCAGAGCTGCAAACTGAATAAACATAGTCCAGCATAATCCAAACACCTAAAAATATAAAGGCACCCAAGAGAAACTTGAAAATAAATTCAAAAAAAAATGTCAATACATACATTATACATACATTATAAGTCTAACCTATATAGGAGCAGAAAATATTTAAAACTTACCAACTGTTGGAGATGTGGTGGAGGTCGGCTGATGGAGGTGGTGGTTTTCGTTGGTGGAGGTGGGCTGGTAGAGGTGGTGGTTTTTGGTGAAGGAGGTGGACTGGTGGAGGTGGTGGTTTTCGGTGGTGTAGGTGGGCTGCTGGAGATGGTGGTTTTCGTTGGTGGAGAAGGGCTGGTAATGGATGTGGTGTTTTTAGTTGGTGGAGGTGGGCTGGTGGTTTTCGTTGGTTGAGGTCGTCTGGTGGTGGAAGTGGACTGGTGGAGGTGGGAGTTTACGTTGGGGATGTTAGTTGGTGGTGGAGGTGGTGGGTTTCATTGGGGATTTCTATATGGTGGTTTCGGTTGGGGATGTCAGCTGGTGGAGGTCGACCGATCTCGCCTAGGGCTAAGCCAGAATTAGGGAAAGAAGAGAGAAGGAAAGAAGGGGGAAAAAAGAAAATAAAATAAATTGATTCCGGACACTAAAAACGTCAGACCGTATGACGTTTTTATAAGAGATTCGAAAAACGTCATACAGTTTGACTTTTTTATGGTGGACTGGACTAGCGTTTTAGTTGTTGGCCTTGGGCCAAAAAACATCATTTGGTCTGACGTTTTTAAGCCAAAAATGTCAGACCAATTGACGTCTTTTGACTTAAAAACATCAGATCAAATGACATTTTTAAAAGTCCTTGAGTTTGGAAAATATTTTCAAAACAACCTTTTTTTGTGAATAATTTTTGAAAACCCCATGAGTTGGGGTAAAACCTCCGTATCACATAGGCTTAGGATAAGTGGAAACTTTTCTTTCACAAAGCAAAATAAGTAGAAAAGTTTCCCTTCATCTTTGAGGACTACTGGAAAAAGGTTCATGTTGAACAAGGTGCATTGCTTCTGCATGGCTTTCCAATTTAAGAAGACTAGAACAATAAGTAGCCATCGAGTTCACTCTATTCCTTTCTTCTTCTTCTTCTTCTTCTTCTTCTCTCTCTCTCTCTCTCTCTACATATATGTATGTTACATGTATACTAGCAGGCGGTGTGGGAATTTGATTGTAATGGGTTACGGGTTACCCCTTGGAATCTAGTTCTTTGTTGCGTCTGGGTGCAACTTCTTCCCTTTCCTCTACTGAAAGGACATTTCTCTGCGGTGCATATATTCAAACCGCTTCGTATAAAGTTGGAGGAAAGGGAGATCCAAGATCCTGAGAATTAAAGCGGCATGGATTATGGGTTGTGCATGTTTAGGAGGCTCTTCTTGGTGGTCATAATTGGTAGAAGTTTAGTGGTGGAGGTGGAGGGCCTTGGATGCAACTGGGGAACGCGTGCAACACATCCACTCCCACCGAACATTGTGGTCAAGCTAATGAAGGAGAATGGATTCGACAAAGTGAAGCTCTTTGAAGCCGAGCCCTGGGTTATGAAGGCTCTTGGGAACTCTGGCATCCAGGTTATGGTTGGGATACCCAACGACTTCCTAGCCTCGCTTGCAACTAGTGTTCGAGTTGCTGAGGATTGGGTGTCACAAAATGTATCCTCCTACATATCCAAAAATGGGGTGGACATAAGGTTGGTCATTTTATTTTTTCTATAGTGCCTTTGATGTGCTTATGTATGTATCATGTTATGTTCTTAAGATGATCTATAGCTAGCTAGTTCATCTTTGACAACACATCCAAATGGTGGAAGGGTGCATTTTTTTTTTCATATACATACTGTACTTGTAAATAATCTATATAGGATATAATGATCCGTTGAAGATAATATGGTTCAAATATTAACCCCTTTTTCATATATAATAACAATAGTCATGTCCTGCACAGTTGTACGTGTGTTCAATTTTAGAGTGAAATTAATGGATATATGTGAATTATAAGAGATGAATTATCCACACTATTATAGGTGTGTTCAATTTTGGAGTGAGATTAAGGGAGGTAATGAGAATTATAAGAGATAAATTGTGAGAATTATGGGTAGTTATAAGTATTTAAAATTAAAGGAGAAGAGGGATATTTTAAGGGTATTTCAAATATGAACATTAAACCCTCTTGGGTTCTCTTTTAATTTCCTAGTAGTAGTAGTAAACGAAGGAAGAACGATTAAAACAAATGTAAGTAGATGTGCTCCCAAACAAGTCACGTGCAAATGCTGAAAAAGGATAATAGATCTATTTTACGTGTAATTTCAGGTACGTGGCCGTTGGAAATGAACCTTTTCTAAAGACATACAAAGAGAGTTACCTTGGAACAACATTTCCGGCTCTCCAAAATATACAAGCTGCCCTGATCAAAGCTGGTTTAGGGCGACAGGTCAAGGTTACCGTCCCTCTAAATGCAGATGTCTACCAGACAGACAGCGACCTACCCTCGGGTGGTAATTTTCGATCCGACATACATGATCTCATGATCTCCATCGTCAAATTCCTAAGCGACAATGCTGCTCCCCTCACCATCAACATCTACCCATTCCTCAGTCTATATGCCGACCCCCATTTCCCAGTTGGCTATGCCTTCTTCTCTGACAATTCTTCTCCTGTTGTCGATGGCCCCATCACTTACACCAATGTCTTTGAAGCCAACTACGACACCCTCATTTGGGCTCTTGAGAAAAATGGCTTTGCATCGATGCCCGTCATCATAGGCGAGGTCGGGTGGCCCACGGATGGTGACCCTAATGCAAACATAGGCTATGCTCGTAGGTTCAATCAAGGTCTCCTCAACCGCATCATTCAAGGCCAAGGCACCCCCAAAAGGCGAAACCCACCAGACATTTACCTGTTCGCACTCCTCGATGAGGACGCCAAGAGCATCCAACCTGGGAATTTCGAGCGACACTGGGGCATCTTTAAATACGATGGAACCATCAAGTACCAACTGGACATGGGAAACAATAGAACTCTAGCCCCTGCCAAGGGTGTCAGGTATTTGGCAAGGCAATGGTGCATTATGGCACCTGAAGCAAGCAATTCCGACCCCAATCTGCCACAGAGCATCAACTATGCTTGCACCTACGCGGATTGCACGAGTCTGGGATACGGATCCTCGTGTGGCGGGCTAGATGTAAGAAGCAATGCTTCGTATGCTTTCAACATGTATTATCAGACCATGAACCAACAGAGAGGTGCATGTGAACAATTCCACAACTTGTCGACGACGACAACCATTGATCCATCTGGAGGCGGTGTTTGTAGATTCGAGATCATGATCGACCTGGGAAGACATGAGCAAACTCAAAACCCAAGCACATCGTCAGCTGGAAGAAAGCGAAGACCAGTTACAAGCGTAGCGTTTCTATTGGCATTGATCATTGGTGGTGTTCTCTGAGCTCTAAAATTGTCCACATTCCATTGACTTTGTGCCAGGAGATGGGAGTCAATGTGTTTTCAAAAGGTCCGAGGGTCTCTTTATTATTAGAGCAATCCAATCCGTAGGGAATGCCAGTGATATTTGTACCATAGAAAAGACTACACTGTTTGTGTGTGGTCCTTTTCGGTTTGGGGTTTTATATCCTTATGGTGGTAAATCGTTAAGGATTGTGTGATGAAAGGTGATGTTGTAAGCAAGTTTCATTCCCTGAACTTCTCATTTGTACTTATTCATATGCATCCAAATAATCTATGTAATAATGAGGGACAATGAATTTTGAATTTTTAGAGAAAAAGAAAGACTCAAATTGTTCATCTCAACATTATTAAGCCAACAACGGGTCACAATGAGTCTTAAATTTTATTTTTTCATCCAAAACTTTTCATTTTTCTTACCATTAATCATGTCATAGTTATAATTGTCTAATCTATTAATCATTCAAATCTCTGTCTCTCTCCCCATATCTCCTTTTAAATTCACAGCAATCAGGCGATTTTCTATCTCCTCTCCCTAGCGCCGTCAACCTCTTTTTTTTTTTCTCTGATTCGAGTTAGTTCCTATCTATAAGTCCGAGTTAGTTCTTATTATGTTTATCTCTGTTTGTACACAACACGACACACTGACTCACTCACACCAACACGCACACACAGCCCTCACAAACACTCTGTCTGTCATATTTTTTGGTTTAAGTTTCTTAAAATTGTCTGTGATTTGTTTTATTTGAGTTTGTGATGTGTTTGATAAGCGCAAAAACAGGCCATCGCAAAATTTGACCCGCCTCCTGGCTCCGGTGTAGATTGCCTTATGAATCCCACCGAAACAAGCCACCGCGTCTACTTCTGTCGATCGTCTCTGCTCCTCACAGGCATGTCTCGCTCCCTCTATCTCTATCTCTGCGTTCATATCTCTCTCTCTCAGTCGCCCACCACCCCCATGCAACACCCGACCTACAGCCAAGTCAACTCAAGGCCACCACACCCGCCCCCTCACCACCACCACATACCCGTCCTGCACATTAACTGTTCGTTGAAATGCATAAAACACCCTCACATGTCCACCCTGCACACGCACACGTGGATGTGTGCACTGTGTATTGTGCCGAAATTTTGCTTTAGTTTTTTTTTTTTTGTTGATCATATTCATTTTAGATATTTGAGTGTCTGGTTTGTGGTTCACACACAAAAATCACTTGCTGCTTATTCCTGTCAAAGTTTACATTAAGTTTCTCATTGACAAAATTTTCTGTTTGGTTTCGTAAGTCCTTTGCTGTAAATGAATTTTTCCAATTGAATATCATGACTAGAATCATAATTCAAAAACACTATCCTTGGTTGAAGTTCAGCTGACATTTCTTAAAACTATACCTATGGGGCATACTGATGGGCATTGGTTTTCATGGCCGATTTTTTTTTTTCGTTGTTTGTATGGACTACATTGAACTATTTTATATTTTATATTTTCTTGAGCACATGGAAAACAAATTTTTTCCACTAAAATATATGTTTCATTAATGTATAGTATCCTAAATTTATATTTGATGGTACTCAAAATACGACTAAAGTTGAGCTCGGACTTTAAACTTAGTTTGTCTAAGTTTATATCATGCACCTCATGGCAAGCTGTTAGGGCTGCTCAGGTCACTCTTCCCCAGCAATGATGCCACCAAGGTAACAGGAGGTTAACAGCTAGAAATCGTCTAGGTGTTATACATAAAACGTAACTGTCTCACATTCAGGCAAGAAAGTCACAACCGCCAAGACTCCATCCACGACAGCTGCATAACAAACGCAACAATTACAAATGGGGGGCAAGAATCACACCAAGAAATTAGACAAAGCCCTTGGAGGCTATAAATAAAAGACATATTCCTCACAATGAAACACAAACAACTAGCCTAAGCAAATATTCTGTGTAATCTTTTCCCTTTATCAGTAAAACCATCCCCAGGAGCAAGAGATTTCTTTGAAAGTGAATTAATCAAGCTCCCGAGCTGGTGAACTACCATAAACTCTCTGTTTGCAATTCCCCATCTCCTTTGTTCAACTCCTAAGAGCCTAAATGCTTCGACTGTGTCATCTAGTGATTCATTAATCCCTAAAGGTCATAGCTTTGATCAATTGTGCAACACACATAATTAGTTGTTTTCATCTGTTGGAATGACTTGTAAAATTCTACTGACACCTTCAATAATTGATGGGTTCTACGCACAACATGAGCAGAAATTAGATAAATCCTCTACATTTACAGAACCAATAAGAAGTCACAACTGGAAGGCAGCATGAGAATCCCATGTGTAATCCTGATGCTAATCCCCCAATGGTAAACCCTCCTCTCCTCCCCTCCCCGTCCAAATGACGAACTTGAGGCTCTTCAACAAGCCAACCAACACCTCCTCCAAGAAAAGGAGGGCTTATTAAACCTTATTCGCGCCCAACCTCCCTAGAAGGCACAACTAGCCCTGAACAATCTCCTGCGAGGAGAACATCAACGTCCCAATCCCTTAAGGGACTCTTAAGGGATATTACGGAGGAAAATGAAGACTACCAATCAATTGATAATATCTGTCGTTGAATTCAAAGGAACGAATAGTTTGACTAAGAGAGAGAGAGAGAGAGAGAGGGTGGTCGATTTGTTGATTCGTTCAATTAAGAAAGTGACTGCTTCGTTCGAGTTCGACTGAGAAAAGAGAGGTTGATTCGTTCTGTGGAGAGAGAGAGAAAAGGGTTAAGAATCATCATGGACACCGGAGAGGGAGAGAGAGGCAAAACACATAGAACAATTAGGTTTAGGGCAAAAAATCAATTACAAGAAGCAACCACTCAAATGTTCAATGAATGGAAAACAATAATTTGCATATAAAGCCACATACCCACATAAAAGCCATAATAAAAGCCACATGAAATGCAAGTGATAAATGCGTAAAGTTTGAGGGTTAAATCCATGAAATTAGAATTTTAGGGATCAAAGTTTTACGAGGGATAAACTAGGACCAATTATGTAATTTAACCACCCCCCTCCCAAAAAAAAAATGACTCACAAAATGAATCTGCTGTGGAGGTGCCATTTATAGTTCCATCATTGTCGTCGTTTCTGCTCCTCCTTCCCTGTCCATTTGATGAAATATTGAGGAAACTCAGCTGGCCATTCTTTTGCATACATTTCAATTTGTTACACTCTATTTCGCGTTCGTTCTTTGAATTTGTTGAAGAGGTGGTGGAGGCATTCCTATCCGATGCATATACACAGATCATTAATTGTGCGTTTCCTTTTACTTTTTTTTTAGACATTCCTTCAAATTGGAAATTTAGGGCATAAAGATATATTACTTCCTTTTTTTTTTGAAATTCTGGAAAGGAAGTAGATGTGTGGGAGATTTTTCTCGTTATGGTAATGATAAAGAGGCAAAGCTTCCGATTGTTATCGAACCTAATATTATTACTACCGTACCCTCACCAACACCAACGCCAACACCGCTTTTGTTTTAGGGGTGGTTGTGGCAGTGGTTTAATGGCCGCCGCGTCCTCTTTGCTCGTTGGCAACAAATACAATGATCCGTTCCTCCTATTGCCAATTTACAAGGCTCAGCCTGCCTCCAACCCTCATGCAACTTACCCATCTCATCTAGGAAAGCTTTCGTCCTTGTCTTCGTCTTTTTCATCGAGTGATTCAATTACCAATGTCGGAAGATGCATGAATTGGGGCCTGAAGGCTTATTCGTTTGACAGTCTTGAAAGGCCTGACCATAACATTAATGGTAACAGTGCGTTGCGGAGGGGTCGAGCGTCTACTCCGTGCCTGCCTCACTTACTTCGTGATTCGGAGATCGGGCTTGAAGATATCCGCGATACTAGATCGTTCAATGGTGTTATTGGTGATGCTCCTCCTCCTTCTCCTTATGGTGGCGCATATTACAGGGGAAGCTCCCTTCGATTCCCCTCGGACCATCCTCTGCCCGACAAAATCGTTGTCGCTGTTGATGTCGACGAGGGTACTTATTTCTCTTTCGGTAGAAACGAAAAAAGAATTGTCGATATAGCCTTTCTCTAATGGTTAATATGATTGATGATATTCTATATTCCCATCCCCACCCATTGACTCACCACTGAATATGTCCGCAAAAGGATCAAAGTCGTTTTTTGGGCTGGTCAAATAGTTTGCAAAGTCTGTTTTTGACATTTGCCCCCTTTATTGGAAAGTTCTTCTGTTTCGTGGTTTGACATCAGAAGCACAAGCACTCACTTTAAGGATTCTATTTTCGTCACAAAATGGCCTATGATCAGTTTTAATATTCTGCTTGGATTGCCGATCGTATGTTACTTCATTGTTTTGGATTGTGAAATAACAGTCAAATTAGTCAGTCATATCATGATCATTATCAATTACTTGAGAATACTTACATCCTATCTATCCAAGGTAGAAAGCTGTTACTGTCCTGCTCATGCATATTTCTTTTTTCTATTCTTTGGCATGCAGTTCTAGGAAACTTTGTGTCAGCTCTGAATAAATTCATGGCGGATCGTTACTTGTTGAATCACTCACTCTCTGAATATCATGTCTATGAGTTTTTCAAGGTATTATTTTCTCTCCTTCGATAGTTTCTTGTGGTGTTATGAACTAGCAGATTTTTTTTTTAATAGGAAACATGACTTCTTGTATTAAACAAATTTCAAAATCATTATCACTACAGTTGGATAAGGAATCCAACCAATAAAAAGAAATACAAAGAAAAGAAATACATAAAAACCCTATAAAACGCATGCAGCACTCCAGTCTGATATGATAGCTAAAAGCAGGATTCTTCTAAAGTCCTTCGAAACCGAAGCCCAACAGAGAAAAATATACAGCATTCTAGTTGGTTTGTGTTCCTGTTTTCCCTTTTATCAGTGGAATATTTATCCCAACAGAAAAAACATAATGTATTGGGTGTCAAGCTCTACCCCAAGACCACTATGGATAGAGTTGGTTTCACTATCTGCCTGCTGCATGATGTGTCTGTGTTTATGTGTCTTATGTGTGCCTGTCAGTGTATGTATTTATTTGGCCACATTTATAAAAAAAAAAAACAGCTTGTTACGGTCAAAATAAAATACAGATCTCAGATTGACCAATATGAGGAAAGATTTTATTATTTGATCTTTTTGCCAGTGCCAAGTATTTGGTGATAGCTGGCCTGAGGCCTAGCGGCCAAGCATATACGACCTAGCTAACAGCAGGAGCTGCCAGACTAAGAATTATGGCCCAATATCGAATTATATTTGTTTTGTATCTGGACTTCCTGTTATCTGTGGTCGTGCAATGTGAAATGCATTAGTGTGTCCTATGTGGAAACTCATGAAACCTTTGGCGAAGAGAGTTATGTTATGGTGTGTATATCCTTTTGGGCTCCAATGGCAGTGTTGGACTATCTCCCTCTACATTTTCAAATAATAACATATATGCACGTTTCTTTGTTAGGGGTGGGGGGTTGACACATTTATGTTATTATTTAAAAATGTATTTTTATTTAATATATTGTGCTTTAGCTCGTATGTGTGTCAAAGAATCATAAGTGGTGGGTAAACTAGTTTGTAAAATGTTACTCAAAAAGCTGGTAAACTGGCTACCACACTTCTTTATTGCACATTTCTAAAGTAGAAAAGGTGAAGAATTTTGTGTTCATGATCATAGGTGTTGTTCCTAGGCTAGTATTTTCAATCATATCAGCAGTATCTGGCATCTGTAAGGCGAGCTATTCTATGCATGTGGGTGCCTCAGGCATGCTGCTTCTTACAGTTTCTTGTTTTATTGTCGTTAGTATATGAGTATCCCCCTTAATGTTTAACATTATTTTATCTTTACTAGTCATATCTTCATTTGCTTGTGTGCTTCTTATCAAAAATAATTTTATTGTATGCTGCCAAATAAAACACTTTGGCTCAACCGAAATCTACGTTGGCCTGAGCTCGAAGACTTATGAAAACCTATATCCAGCTAGGGAGGTGCGTGCTCTCTGAGATATTTTAAACTTTAAGACTTTTGCAATGGTGGAATTCTAACCATGCATGCATTGATTCTTCAGCGTGCTCTATGTTTTTGACTGTAGATTAGGGTGCTATTTCTGTTGGCGGGGATGATGAATTGAACTGTATAACAAATTGCCTATATTACTGAGCAGAAACACATTAATTGTATGTATTCTGATTACCTTTTTATTTCTGCGACAGATATGGAACTGTTCCCGTGGTGAAGGTATTACCAGATTTCTCGTTTGCTTTGGGTGAATTTTGTCACAGCTAAATTCATATCCGCTCTTAATGAACAAATCATTTTCATCTTACCAAATTTGGAGGACCTCTCCGAAGATTTGAAACTTTAAATATTAACATGACCGTTGTTTCTTTTGACTATTTTGATTACATATTTCTGTTTCTACTATGCTGTTTATTCAAGATGAATGTCTGGATGATTACTTGTGATTTCTATTTAGGGGCTATACCTGAGTTGAGACCCAGTACAATTTTGTCGAATCTCCATTGCAGGATATGATAATAAGGAATCTATTCAATTACCCATGAAGTTTGCATTAAATAAAAAGATGTTACAGGGAATAACTTGTCTTATTGTGAAAAAAAATTATTTGGTATTGTAATAATTTGTCTTGTAATTGCTCTTTGGGAATCTGAAAAGCTTCATAATTCAAGTACAACAATGGATATCATGATATGTAGGTTAATATATCTGTCCGTTACTACATCATATGCTCTGGTTTAGCCATCATTAGGCCACAATGTATATCATCTCAGGGTCTGATAACTGGTTGAATGATAATGATATTGTTCTTATTGTGACAGCTGACATCCGTGTTCATGAGTTTTTTAAGACATCTTATTTTAGGATGGGAATCCATCCAATTCCAGGTGCTCGGCAGGCTCTTCAAAACTTATCAAAATATTGTAGTTTGTCCGTAGTGACGTACGTATTCTCAGTCACACAGGTTTTTGGCTTACATATTATTAAACCTAAACAACGGTTTTTTGATCAATTTGAATCTATTCATCTATAGGTCACGGCAGAATGCAATCAAGGATCACACAATTGAGTGGATTGAGAAGCATTATCCCGGACTCTTTCAGGAGATTCACTTTGGCAATCACTTTGCTTTAGATGGACAGTCTAGACCTAAATCAGACATTTGCAGGTATTATGCCTATGAACTGCTAATTCTTAAGAAAAGCACACCTGAAGCTAGGTAGCTTGTTTAAGTGCACAGCTCTTTTGAGTCTGCTCTATGTGTGAACGAATAAGGATGTTGATGCGCCTAATCTGTTGTTAACTCTAGATAAAATTATTCCATACCTATTATTTGATGAGGTTTGTGATGCTGCTCTCTGTCTGGCAGGACCTTGGGAGCAAAAGTTCTGATAGATGATAACCCAAGATACGCCCTTGAGTGTGCGGAAATTGGAATAAGGGTTCTACTTTTTGATTATGAGAATTCGTATCCTTGGTGCAAGGCAGAGTCTATTAATCTACACCCCCTGGTCACTAAGGTTCATGATTGGGAAGAGGTGGAGCACCAATTAGTTTCATGGATCGTTTCATGAGTATTCCGTCCAATAGGGTAGATATAAGTGATACCACGAATTTATATGGTATCCTGAACTAATTTTCTCATTCTTCGCCCACTGTGCTGAAAGAGACCAGCTGGATAGGGTTTTGGACTACAAATTGCAAACAGGAATGTAGAAATGAAGGAATACATTGTGGTGATTGTGATGTCTCCATAACCAATGAGGCAGCTTTCAGATGCCATTGGCCACAGTAGATATATACAAACCATGTGTTTGATATTTATCAATTGCATTGCATGATAACTAGTGGATGTAAAAGTTGGACTCTAGCCCGTATGCCTTGGTTTGTGGATGCATGCATGTTTTTTTTTTTTTTGGTTTTTTGTATCATCGGCTTTAGCATATATACAGTCACAAGAGGCTTGACCAGTGGTGATGACATTAGTCCTGTTTTCCAGAGTCTTGATGTTTGCAATTGTCTCTCCAATTCCACTCGTAACAACAACTTTATTACAATTAATAAAAACCAGCAGTTACTTGTCGAGTATATGACATTACAAAGCATATCATGACACCTGCATCCGTACAGCGACAAATAGGAAGGAATACACTTCCAAGTTACTCAATTTTCTCCAGCATCTTGAAACCATAAGCCTGCAATATATCCAGTGCTGCAAACCACAACCAGATAATGAAGAGCGCAAATTTATGAATGAAGTTTCATGGTACTCCCCGCAAACAGCAAAATTTGCGGATGCATACATTTGAGGAATGGTAGGTAGAAGTAGAAATAGAATGGTATGTTATTGATTCACAAGGTTAGAATATTTCATGGAATGTCAGCCCCCCCCCCCCCCCCTATTTTCATCGCTTGCTAGGGCTATGGATCGCCTTATAAATGTTCCTTGGGGAAAGCCACGGTTGGACATGGACAAACTTGGAGTTTGTGTCCCATGCACACTTACACCATTGGCATGGTGGTAGTCGAATTTGAAAATCATGGATTTTAATCAACTATTGTCTAACAAAAAAATTCCAGATTAACCAAAGAACTGCACCACATTACCTGGCAAATAAACTTCTGGATCAATGGGCCTTAAGACACCACGTGTTTTGATCTTGTTTGCAAGTAAGAGCTGCAACAATGGAAAATGAACGTCAAAAGAGTACAAGAGATCATTCAAAAAAAAAAAGAAAAAGAAGAAGCAATAAGTAGATACCAGAGCTCCAATGGCTGCCGGAATCCCAACAGTAAGAGCCATGGCAGTGGTTTTTTTCCCATTCTCAGTCCTCCCAAATTCAAGTAAAGTAGCACGATGGTTTTCCATAGCTCGGCCATCAAGGAAATCTACCTCCACTTCATGGTGTAAAAGCACCATGTCCTGACCATAAATCACATCAGTTGGATAGGATATATTAAGACTTTGACCTGCACTGCGTTGTGTATACCTAATATCTAATACTCTTAGTAAATGGCGAGGGGGATTTGGTGTCCACTCTACATGAAATATCCATAATAGCTATTAGACCAGTAATACTTTTAGGGTACAAAATGTTGCGTGAATAAAAAGCATGCTCAGAAACTAAATGTGATTGAAGTACATATGTGAAGATGGATGAATGATAAAACTAAATAAAACATAATTAAGAATGAATATGATCGTGAAACAGTAGAAGGAGCCCGACAGAAGATAAATGAAGAGAGAATCGACTTGAGTAATTTGAACACGTTTATGACAGACCTATTATTTAATCTACCAACAGTAATATGCAGGATAACCATAGACTGAAATTAAACTTTATGAAATCTGAAGATTTAATGGAAAATGTGAGCACAGTAGAAAAACAACCTATAGCCAACCCCAAATAATCAGCAAAAGTCTTTGTCGAGTTCAAGGATCAAAAATCCGCTTCGACACATAGTTTTGCTTAGCTTGGAAACAAAAAGTTTCAAAATGTCTCAGAAACAAAATAAAAATAGATTTTTTTTTTTTTGGAAATTTTGATTCCAAAACATTAGCCAAAACATCCTAAAATTCTAAAACATAGCAATTTTAATTTTCCAACATTGCTTCATTTCAGATTCCACCAAAAGCCAAACGCTGTAGTGAAAACGAAATGACATTTTAATTTTTGAGCTAAGTTGATTTAAGTTGAGTTTAAATGATATAATGCTTTCAGGAAGAATCAGGATGATTTTCTCTTGCAGCATTATAGGATGATTTCTCTCCCCAAAGCAGGACTGAATTTCCAAAAATGACAGTTTGCCTCTACAAAACTGGGGATATTGACACCCTTAAAAAATGTCATCACCTCAAGTTTTTCTTCCCTTCATTCTTTTCTCTTTGCCCCCAATTAAATCAGAAGAAAGAAATAGTTTCCGATGCAAAATAGTGAAAATAACACTGATCCAAAATATTCTATATGGATTTATTAGGCCTTAAGTGAAAATGGAAGTAGTTTTGAGCTGTCAGATAACACAAATTTGAACTTTACCTGTTCTGTTCCTGAGTACGCTAACCTTTCTTCCATGAGGAGGCAGGTAACATCAAATGCAGTTTGGCAGGATATAGGTATTTCTCTCCGCTCATGAAATCCCAAAAATCTAATCCAAGTTTAAAGAAGAATTCAAACAACTTAATCACTAAATTATCTACGGCAAAAGGTGAGAGATTTGAAAAAATTATACGTGGCTTGAGTTCCAGCATTAATTTATCTTCAGAAAAATTACCCATAATGTCTTTTCTCGGTAAGTGGAATACCAATAATGCCATTTTAACATACCTGATCGTTTTGGCCGTCTTCATTGCAGTTCCTCTCTCTTTGCAAAGTCTGAGTGCAACAATCCTTTCTGTGATGTTCTCTTCTCGCATCATGGATTCAAACAAGTTCTTGCTTTCAATTTGCAGAAGTTCAAGTAGGAATGTTTCATATGTGGGTCTTTTCTTATTTTTAAGAATCGGAAGAGGTTCAGTATTGAAGAACCCTATTCTTGCCAACGTCCCCATTATCTCACCAAAACCTGCACAAAATATATGATTGCACAACTTTCATCATCCCTTCAAAATCCAAGATGATAATTTATTATTTTTTTGGATAAGAAACAACATTTTCATTTCATTGAACGATATAAATGTACATAATTGGATAAGAAGTCCACCAAAAAATACTAAGACTCCATACCCAACCCTCTTTACATTGTTATTTTCCGCAAAATTGTTTATCTGCTTTGATTGCTTATTTCTGTTTTTTAAAGCTCCAACAGAAAACCTTCTTGGACCAACCTTATTTTTGACAGTCATGTTAATCTACTCAGTGGTTTGGTTATTCCACCTAAGACTCAAGATAAAATAGCATAAAGCACAGAAAAATATCACGCCTTCATAACGGAGGGTCCCACGAAAAATGGTTGTTGCTTCATGTCCTATTCCATACAGGTCCCCATAAACTAACGAGTTGCGATTTGGAAGACACTCCAATGCAAAAGCAAGAAGATCAGGTATCCGAAGTCTTGAGGCTGACTCATATAGACAGTCCCCTGCAAGATAACACAATCAATGTGAAAAAATAAAATAAAATATAGGTATTACAGTTTTTTTGGAGAAAAACACATCCAACTGGAGGTGGTAGGAGGTACCTGTACCATTTATGCCAATAGCTAGTAATTATAAACATGGAGTCAGAGGAGCCAAAGGACGGTGCGTCCAGGGTAAGTATAGTAACCTTACGATACATTGGAAGTTACTAACTTAAGATGCCTGAGGTAAATACTGAAGTATATAGTGCATTATTGCTATTCCGTGCAATCCTTGAGTGATAAAGATAAATGCAAAAACTCTAATGAACATGTCGAAGACATTTATGACAAAGATGATGAAAACAATTTTACTAGACACTCGCATAAATGTACCCCACAACTCACCGTTAACATGTATGGTTTCTCCATAATATCTGTAAGTCGCCGGATTTCTCCCAGCCCGTATAGCTCCTGCTGGATTCCAACTGAAACAATCTTGTATTAATCCAGTATCCGCCTTCATGCTGCTCTAGGATTTAAAGCTAATAGTAAACAGAAAACACTACAATATTGCAACATAGAGTTTGATAATGAACAAGAATTCTATTGCCTACAAGATAACACAATGTCCGGCCCATAAAATATACATTTATTATTTATTCTGTCCCCACAGGGATATGACAACCATAATGAACATGCATACCAAAGAACTCGGAATCATTCAGAACTGAAGAGATAACCACAATGATATGGTTACATTTTCTGTAGACAGCAGGAAATTATGACAAAGTGTCTTTGGTATTATCAACAGTAAATAAAAAAGGGCTAACAATCAATTGGGTCCACTGCTCATAGAATGTTAATCATAAATGAATCCTTACTTGTCTTAACTAGACTTAATACCAGAAGTACATCATTTTTCATGATGGTAGAAAGGTTGGAACAATTTAAACCGCAAATTTCATCATAGCATCCTAGTTATGTGCAACATAAAAGGTGTTGTTATTTGAACTTCCAATTATGTATTCAGTCCTCCATGCATAAAAGCCTCACTTGATTATCTTACTTAGGAGATCAAGGTAAGGATTTTGTTTCCCCATAGTATATATATGTGTTTACATGTGTGTATGAAACATGATTTACCCTTATTATTATTAAAATCAACTTCATACTGCATGAGTTCCCAAAGGTTCAAGATCTTGATGTGTAAGGTATACCTGAATTTGTAAGCTAATGGGTTATTTGCATCTGCTGGGGATGGGAGACCCCCACAATACGAAACAAAAGATTTGATCCTCCCGTTTTGGGCATGTGCTTGGTTGATTATCTTCATTGCCATCATATGATCTGAATTATTGAATGGGTATCATTAATCAATCAATGCTTACACAGCCCCAGGAAATAAAAAAATTAATATATAATAAAGTTGCCCAGAGATTCCATTTCCAGCTTCTTGGTTTTGGCATCCACTCCCATAATGGAAGATGAACACATATACTCAAAACAATGACATAGACTGGAGAGATTTTTTTTCTCTCTTTTGTCAGTGATGACAAGGAAACGTATACGGTGTAGACACCTTGTTCGGAAAATTTTTTGACATCTACATACTAAACACCCTTGTTCTTTCTTGGAAATTGTAGTATTTCTGATGGTGGTCAACTGTGTTACTCATTCAGAAATTTGATTGCTCTAACAAATCTTAAAGCAGTTATGACAGCAAAGTTTAAACAGTTCTGCAATATAACAGTTAAACTTGGAACCCAAGTAAACAGAAGGACTAGCCTATAAAAAGATATAGGCTATAGCAAACTGAAACTCACTTGAGGTTGGTGACAAAAAGACACCAAAGAACGACAGTGTTCGTTATTTACAATTTGTTATCCATAAGGAATAAGAGGTTAACAGGGATGACCGCCATAGATGTAAAGTGGGATGAAGGAATAGAGGAGTGCACTAGGGGTGTGGTGATATCACACAAATAAAAGTGAAGTACCAATTTTATAAAGAAACTTGTGGGACTAGCCATCCTTTATGGACAAAAAACACTTATTAAGGAACTAGGAGTGGTAAGATGTTCAAGAATTAATGATGTTCAAGAAGAAAAATTGCCTTCTTCCCATGCAAAGGTAACGATTTATGATGTTCAAGAAGAATTGCCTTCATCAAATTAGTTCTTATTTTTCAGGAAGTAATTCATAGGCAGCAACATTCCTAAAGGAATAAAAAGGAGATAACTCTCGAGAATATAGATTTACCTATTCCAGGGTCCAAGCCCATCTCACCAAGAATTGTAATACCAGCACTTTTTGCCTCTTCATCTAGCTTTGACATGGAATCATCCACATAACTAGCAGTGATAAGATGTTTCTTAAGCTGCATTTAGAAACAACGTATTGCATGCTCTTAGTTAGAACCAAAAAAGTTGAATACTTGATGATTGGATTTTTATTTTTCCTTACAAACTCTTGTTACTTTGATAGCAGATGAGCATGGACCAAAACCAGTAACCTAAAAATACTTCAAGTTCTCCATATACCCATCTTGCCTCATTAAAAGACAATGTACTTTACACCATAAAACATTATTTCGAGATGTATACCACATAGGTGTAGATCCATTTACCATATTCTTTTGAGCTACATATGTAATGGTATGCTTCATACTCGGTCATTCTCGGTAAGGAAATAGGACTATACACTTTCAAGTGATCATCTCATGAAGGAAGCATATCACTTTGCCAAAATTCTTAAAAACAGATTATTTGATAGAGTAAGAGAAATAAAGATGCATCTTACGTAATAGTTGCTCTTCATTATCATGTGCATGAATCAATCACATTGCTCCACTTTAGAGCAGTACTTTAAGAGAGAACTTTGAGCAAAATCCTGAACCAACGAGGTATAAAGTATTCCTTGGAGATGCTTATGACTCATTCGGTAAATAGAAAATACAGGGTCAAACCATTCTGCATATCTCATATTGCTACCTTGGACCTTAATTAGAGAAATCTGAAGTCAAGGTTAGGCTCACCACCACATGGGAGTACAAGGTGAAGTGTTGACACACCAAATTCAGTTATTCCAAGTACAAGGCAAAGCAAGCCATAACATGACTATTTGTTCCCATTTCTTACTTTTGTGGTATTTAAGAGAACCACAAGGTATAGAGTTCATGAGAAATTGCTCAAGAAACCTTCAAACAGTTGACAACTTCAACATTACTCTCTGTTGATACTTGGAAACTGTTAAAGAGGAGAAAAGTGTAGATTTCATAAAAGTAACAATAGTGAGATCGGCCTGCAAAAAAGATATCAAGTGGGTTGATATCTCCTACGTCGTGATTTCCAAAGAATAAATCAATTTTCCCCACCTTTGATTTATCCGCATTTGCATAGGTGTTTAAAGGATTCATAATATCAATGCATACATTGGATCATGTGGTTTCAGGCTGATTGATTGGAGAGGCAGTCTACAATTCACGTGATCGGTTAGACAGAACCAATGCCATCCCTTGATATTGGGACCAGACTTAATGATCTGAAGTAGCTAGGTCTCACTTGTAAGCCACAGGATCTGGTTGACGGGAATGACTGAAATGGAGGCACACCCAGACCACATATAATGAAATTCTGTTATTCAAAACCAAAAGGAAAACTCATACATACAGTCAGGGGCCCCCTGGCCACTAGACTGCATGTTCATTAAAGTAAAAATTCTAAGCAAAATCAAAAGTCTGATATCTGAAGTTCTTAAGGTTCCACTATCATGATCACTTTGTTTGCAGCATAATCCTACAAAACAATTACATGCCAAAATACCAATCCTGCTAAACAATGTAGAGGAAGTGTGCCCTACCTCAATGCATGCATTTGCTATGATTTTGTGGCAACTAGGAGGAAGTAAACTAATGACAACTTCAACCTGCATAAAGACAAGAATACACGTTGACAATGTATGGCAATGATCAGAACTGCCTGAGCCCAAACACCAAACTCCAGAAAGAAGCCATGCATTGAAATTTGAACAAGAATAACACGGCCCTTGGAACCTTTTTGTCAGGTTGACAAGCATTAGTATATATTTGTGTTGGACAATAGTTTGATGTTATATAAGGGACAAGGCAATTCAAATCCCTCAAGACATAAGTTTATTCCAAGGCTTTTAGCATCCCAGATCGTCTCAAAATTTAGTCTATTTCGATCCAACGGCTTAAATTCACTATCTATTTTTTTCCCGCCCAAAACTTTCCTTACCCAGAACCCTCTCTCATGCGCATTCACTCTAAACGACCCTCTGTCACGCCGTAATTCTCTCCGCCTTCCCCTGTATCTGGCCTAATCTCCAGTCCCTCTCTCTCTCCATATTTCATCGCTCTCTATCCATCTCTCTTCTACCTCAACAGTGTCCCCATCTATCTCTCTGTTGTTCTCTCTCGCACATTCTCTCCCCATAGACAGCCTCTATCTCGATGCCAAACCATCACTGCCAGGACCACACCAGGTTTTTCTCCTTCCCTCTCTCTCACTCACCCTATTCCTCCTCATTTTCTTCCTATCTCTATCCCAACACACCCATATCCACCCCTATCCACGATTCTACCACCACAGATCTAGCAAGTAGCAATAACCAGTCAAGTCTCCCTCTCGCCACACCCCTGCCCACTACCAAAACACCACCGACAATGCTTCTCTCCCCCAGCGACTACCAGTTGCTAGTGATAAGGTATTTCTCTCTTCCATCCTCTTCTACTATCATTCCCTCTTGCTCTCTTGCACTAGCCTCCACCCCTAACCACAATCCACAGCCCCATATCCACCTCAACCTCCACATGTTTGACGAAATTTCCCAAAGAGTTTTGCCCTCTCTCGTCTCTCTTATCATCACTCACCCCCACATCTCATGGAAGCCGAGTATAAACATTAGTTTAGACGCCGTTATTAGGTGGAGTCTCCTATTCTCCACCTTTTGTTAAGCTTTTTTCCCCTACCTGATTTGAGCAGAATTTCGCAGTGCTTGATCATTAGTTGACCATTATGGTTTGTGCCAGTGTTATTGGTAGCAATGGCAATGAAAGAGGCAATGAGTCACACAACTTATTTGGTTATTGTGGTACCCTCGTGATTCTTGGACCATTTGTATCTTCTTTTGATTGATTTCTGTCATTTGTATATCTTTTTTTATTGAGATGTATGTCTAATCCATGTACACAGGGGACCAACCAATTTAAGTTATGTCTCACTTAAACAAGTATCTTATTGAGCCAATTGTTTCTGGCTATGTGAGGTTTTCTAATGGACAATCTGTGTTGCTAATGAGATTAACCTACATAAAGAAACATAATCCAATTTTTTATGGTTAGGATAGTTAATGGACTTCTCTTCTTGGTATGACCCCAATTACTATGTGAGGTTTTATCCCTTAAAATTTGGTTTTCTACTATTCTCTTGGTATGTGGAATGTGGACAATGTGTGATTATTTTTATATTTTTTGCTCACTTTACGCGGGTTATTAGTTTCACTTTTTGGTTGCGATCATTTGTGTGTGTATTTATGCAATAGCATAGATTTATTTCCAATGTTTACACTAATACGGTGTATAAAATGAATAGATTGTTTGGGGGCATTAGTGACAGTGTATAAAGCTGAATATAATGTATAGAAAGATGTATATTAAGACTATTGTTTTGGTGAGCTTTGATTTTATTTTTATGCAATTGAGGAGCTTTGAATTTATTTTTTTTTGGTGAGCAGGCTAGATATAATTTATTCAATTGGTGACCTTTGCTTGGTTCCACCACCTTGGCATACCAACCCCTAGAAGTTGTAACGAGGTATTTCTTTTTTGCACTATCACAATTTTTCAGATTTTTATAGTTATATTTGTTGTGAAATTGAGATGGATTTTGATGCAACAAATTTGAGATCAAATTAGGTTTCATACTATCTACATCCAATCAAGGATCAAAATATCGTGTCGACACGTCCGAAACATCCAAAACGTTTCGGAATTTTAACACACCGACACGCAACATGGGTTGAATCCCAAAATTCCAAAGTTTCGATCGAAACGTCACTGTGTCGGACCGTTTCGATCGAAACAGTACCATTTCGGTCGAAACACCTATGCTACCTTTTATATATATATTTTTATATATAAATAATAAACAATTACATTTAATACCCACTACATTATAATTTTTTACTTTTAACTATACATAACTACCATTAATTTAATTTGATACCTTTAATTATTTTTTTTCCTTTTTATAATTATTCTTTTATGTTATTATTATTTGTTAAATTTACATATTAAATAACTATAAGTAATTTTATTAATTATAGCTTATTTGTTAAATATCTAGAATTAA
>CM042188.1:44246461-44269160 GCA_023539305.1 Ilex asprella | reverse complement strand
CATTATAATTTTTTACTTTTAACTATACATAACTACCATTAATTTAATTTGATACCTTTAATTATTTTTTTTCCTTTTTATAATTATTCTTTTATGTTATTATTATTTGTTAAATTTACATATTAAATAACTATAAGTAATTTTATTAATTATAGCTTATTTGTTAAATATCTAGAATTAAGTATTTATGTGTTTTAGTCATTGTGTACACAACGATTTTAATATTAATGAAATAATATTATTTATTAATTTAAAGACACAATTTAAATTAATAAATTAGTATTATAATAATATGTTGCACTTAGTATTATTAATTGGATAATATTGGCCCCGTTTGGTAACGTTTAAATTTTGCGTTTTTCGTTTTTATTTTGATATTTAGAGAAAACAAGAAAAAAAAACTCGTTTGGTAACCGTTTATGTTTTTCATTTTTGTCATCGTTTGATAAACGAGGGACGATTTTTAAAAACCAAAAAAAGTCGTTTTTTGTTTCTGTTTTTCGTTTTTCAAAAACGAAAAACGAAAAACGAAAACGTTACTAAACGGGGCCATTCTAATTTAAATGATTTCCGCCTCATGTCAAACCTTTTTTTCCTCCAATTTAAATTTATTCTTATATAAATGGATGTTAACCGAATAAATATGTTAAATTAATCAATTATTTAGCTTATCTTTATAATAAATGGATTATATTTGTATTTCTATATGTTTTCACGTGTTTCCATATTTTTTCTGCGTTTCCATTGCGTTTCCGAAACGTATCCGTTTTTTAGCTGACCGAAACGGTACTTCAAAACGATATTTCGATCCTTACATTCAATAACTAGGTGGTTCTTTTATGTACGAAGCAAAGCAAAGACGTTTCTCGCATGATAATCACTTTGTTTTAATTTGATGAAGTTTCTATGTGTGTGCTTCCAGAAGAAAGAACAAGTGATTAGTTGCCACACCACTATGGCCTTCAATGAAAAACTCCAGAAGAGTCAGTTTCATTGAAAATTTCTTTCCCTTGATGGATCAAAGAATTCTCCCAGTATATTGTGTCAAGCATGAGTTTTTATTGATGTAATTTCTATAATTTCCACTTTATAATTTCTGTAGATAATTTCAACTCTCTATTTGGATGAAATTTCCAGGATTCAATTTTTAATGTACTCTCAAGAAAACAGATGTTGCTTGATTTTGCAAAAAATTTATTATGCTATGATCAGGTTATAGAGTAACTCTTCATAATTAGGTGCAACTGTTCCTCTCTGGGATCCAAACCTCTTTATAGACAACTTCATGATTAGATCTTTATGATTGTGTTAATCTGATATTTTTGCATCACATAATCCTTACCATGGTTAAGTATGCTTTCTTTAGCTATTAGTTTGTTTACGACTCTTTGGGCAAGCATCAGGTAAATTCAAGGATCGAAATATCGTTTCGAAGTACCGTTTCAGTCAGCTCAAAAACGGAAACATTTCGGAAACGCTTTGGAAACGATTCGGAAACGTAGAAAAAATATGAAAACACATGAAAACATGTAGAAATACAAATACAATCCATTTATTATAAAGATAAGCTAAATAATTGATTAATTTAACATATTTATTCGGTTAACATCCATTTATATAAGAATAAATTTAAATTTGATGAAAAAAAGGTTTGATATGAGGCGAAAATCATTTAAATTAGAATATTATCCAATTAATAATATAATTTTATTATAATACTAATTTACTAATTAATAATACCAAGTGCAGCATATTATTATAATACTAATTTATTAATTTAAATTGTGTCTTCAAATTAATAAATAATATTATTTCATTAATCTTAAAATTATTGTGTACACAATGATTAAACACATAAATACTTAATTCTAGATATTTAAAAAATAAATTATAATTAATAAAATGACTTGCAGTTATTTAATATGTAAATTTAACAAATAATAATAACATAAAAGAATAATTATAAAAAGAAAAAAAAATAATTAAAGGTATCAAATTAAAGTAATGGTAGTTATGTATATTTAAAAGTAAAAAATTATAATGAAGTGGGATATTAAATGTAATTGTTCATTACTTCTATAAAAAATATATATATAAAAAGTAGCACAGGTGTTTCAACCTGTTTCGACCGAAACAGTCCGACACAGTGACGTTTTGATCGAAATTTTAGAATTTTAGAATTCAACCCATGTTTCGTGTCGGTGTGTTGATATTTCGAAACGTTTCGGACGTGTCGACACGACATTTTGATCCTTGAGTAAATTCAGTTATATCCTAAGAAGTACGGATACGGATACGGGTGTCGTATCCGATATGATACGGACACGGCGATACGGCAAAATCCAAAAAACATAGGATACAGGTACGGCGAGGATACGACTAATAAAAATAATTATATATATTTTTATATATATAACAATAACATTAATAATAACAATTAACAAACAACCAAGACATAGCAAACATTACTTAAATTGAAAAAGATCAAAGGTTCAAAAAGATACATCCATAGTCCACAAGTTTACTAACAAAAGAACACAAAAACAAAAGGAATCATACATCATCTCCTCAATTCACTTCAACGCGCTCAACATCCTCATTGTCAATTCCTTCATCAGTAAATAGTATGGCCTCCAAATCTGATTCATCAAGGGAAAGATTTGTAATTTCAAGCATCCCACTACCTTCCTCATTCATGAAATCAAATGCATCTCCTACAACATCCCACATCTTAGTGTTGTCTTCACTGTATTGAGGAGATTTCCTTGATAGAAGGCGGAGATTGGAGTGTACAAATACCAAGTCTTCGGCTCTATTTGGTTTGATTTTGTTCCTCCTTAAAGAATGTATAAAAGAATAAGTGCTCCAATTCCTCTCACAACATGAGGAGGAACAAGGTTGCCCCAGTAACTTCAAAGCCAAGTTTTGGAGCAAGGGTGCCGTAGAGCTATAGATAACCCACCAAAAAGCCGGCTCCATGTGTCCTCTATCACTCATGGAATCATGACTTCCAAATTCTTTAAAGCACGCTGAAAACTTGGCATACTCCTCTTTGGCCTTTCTTCGCTCCTCCAAATTAGAAAAACATTTTTGAAAACACTTTTCTCTTTCATTTGAAATCTCTTCATCTTTGTGTGGAGGAACACGATTAGGAACCATAGAAAGCCATTCCATGCTATAATACTTAAAATACTAAGTAAATAAAATAATAATAATTTGATATCTAGAAAATTAAATTAAAATATTGAAGTTTAGATCTTACAAATTACCTCGGATTCAAGGAATGGACCAAGCAATGGAGCGGTGTGTTGCTCTTGCCCCATCTATCCATTAATATTTCATAAACCACCGAATAAAAGCTTGATTCCTCATCTTCCCGCTTCCCTTCATGACGAAAAATAATAACCTTCACTTGCTCAATCATAAAATCCCACATATCATAAACCAAGTGTAGGCAAGGCATATCTGTATCGGCTTTCCTTAGCATCTCATAAATGGGTTCAGTAAAGAAAAGTATATAATCAATTTTGTCCCACCACAAATCATTTAATATTTTCTCCTTCACAAAAGCCGTTTTTTCAACATCATCCTCTCCATAAGAAGACCACCGATTACTAATAACCATATTTTAGATATCACGTTTTAGAACTTTAAATCTTTTAAGCATCACAATGGTTGAAGCAAAACGTGTCTCCGCAATTGAGAGCATCTTCAAATTCACATGATCATTAAACATGTCCAATCTCATGTTGTGATTCATAATAAAAATTTTAATGCCCACACAATCTCCAACAATAATTGAGATCCAACTACACTCTTCATAAACACGTCCATTAGCTGCAGTGTTTTTTAGTGCACAAATATTTTTCAAAGCAAGATTAAGTGTGTGCACCACACAAGGGGTCCAAAAGATGTGTTTATGATGACCCTGAACAAGCATTCCCGCACTCCTACAAACTGGTGCATTATCAGTGATCACTTGGACCACATTTTGAGGTCTAATTGCATGAATGATCTCCAGAAGCAAGTTGGATATGAAATATTTGTCCTTATATTCACCTTCACAATTAACTGCTTTCAAGAACATAAGCCCACTTTCACACACTGCCATGAAATTTATAATTGGCCTCCTTTGAGCATCCGTCCAACTATCAGAAATAATACTTACACCTTTTTCTTTCCATGATTGCTTTGTTGGCTCTAATAACCTCTCAATGTTTGCTCTCTTTTTGAAGAAGTGAAGTCCTCAACATATTACAACTAGAAGGGATATAGTCACTAATCATATGAGTAACTGCATAAGTATAGGAGCGACAATAATGTGGATTCCTTGTAAGGTGGAAAGGTAAACCAGCTGAGTAAAACATCCTTGCAATCTCACTATGTAGCTCTTCTTGAACTCCAACATTAAAGGCTTTCTCAAGAGCAAAAATAGTCTTCCTTTTTTTTAGATCTAAACCAGCCCCCTGCATTAATGAATCAAGTCCCATTCCCATAGCACTACTAACACTTGCACTCGAAGAAGCTAAAGATGGTGGTAAAGAGACTTGTTTGGGTATACTTCTTTTCACTCTCACCTCAACTTAATCAGTTAACCTTTGCATTTCAATTAATAATTGCGGAGTCACTTTCCGGCATACTTGAACTCCATGACCGCTGATTTTAACAAATGTGTCTTAACCCTATAATATGATCCTTTAAAAATGAGTTGACACAAATTGCATTGAATTTGAACATTACCTCTCCCTACACCAATTTTTTCTATTTTTGTGCAATATTTTCATAAAGGGGTGTCATCCCCACTGCCATCTCCACTGTCACTAGCATGAGAACTCATTTTCCTAAATCCTAAATAACAGGAAACAATACAACAATTTTCAGAAGGCAGTAGGCAGCACAGAAAAACAGCAAGCAGCAGCAAAGATGACCAAGACAAAAAAGAAAAAACAGAACAGAAAATCAGCAGCAGCATAGATGACCAATACCAAAACAAAAAATCAGCAGACAGCACAGAAAGCATAGAAAATTGGCAGGCAACAACACAGTTGACCACCAAAAAAAAACGAATAGACATCATAGAAAATCAGCAGGCAGCAGCACATGTGATCAAGACCAAAAAAAAAATCCTAAAGGCAGCAAGCAACACAGCATGGCACCAGACCAAAAAAAAAACCCTAAAGGCAGCAACTCAACAAGAAATAGAAGATTAAAAATCCTAAAAGGCTAAAATCCCCAAATTTTGAAAATCCTAACCCAATCAAATTAACATAATCAATTTTTTTGTAAGTCCCACATAGACCAAAGAGGTAAGAGCAGCAGCATTAGCATATCTGAAGAAAAAAAAAAGTTAAGACAAGAAAAAGAACCTGCAAGAGACAGATTGCTGGTCGCAGTCGGTGGTTGTAGGTTGCAGCCTCGCAGGTTAGTATTCCTTCCTCTCCTTCTTCTTCTTCTTCTTCTCCTCCTCTGGTCTTCCGATCGTCTCCTTCTCTTCTCTTCTCTCTCTCTCTCTCTCTCTTTCTCTCTCTCTCAATCGATCGATTGATTGATTTTGTGAACGAACGATCGATTCCTTTCCTTTTTTCTTTTTAAGCCAAATGACGCATAGTACCCCCTTTTTTTTCGTTTCGACTCCTGAGTTTTTAAAATAACAAAAAGTATCTCGCGCGTATCCATTCCGTATCCCTCACGTATCCGTGACGTATCCGACCAAAAAAAATCAAAGCCACTGTTCAGGACACTTTTACAAGTGTCGGATATGTATCCGACCTCCAGATACGCGTATCCATATCGAACACGTGTACGATACTGCCACGGCGACCCCCCGACGAGTATCCATGCTTCCCAGGTTATATCTCCCATTGACTTAATTTTATTCTGGGTTTTTTTAATGCGTGTGTCAATAACTTTGGAGTTCCTAAAGGACAGGAAAGACTATAAAGCTTGCGTGCAGGTTTGGGATTGTATGAATGAACTAATGCTCGATTTTTTGAGTGCCTATTTTTTATGTTGCAAGTGCCTTCGGGTTATTGCTCGTATCTTTATAGGGTGAGATTGTATATAAATTTTTATAATTGAGGTATATTTTCCTTTTGGGTAGTCTGGGTTTTTTTTTTTTTTTGGTTTTCTCAAGCTATATATATTCTTGTAATCTGATTTACTGATTTGATAGAAAGTATTATTTGCATCAAATAAAACCTTCATATATGACACATTACTGTATTGGAAATATGAGGTGCAAAAGCAACCTGTGAAATGTACTTGTAGAGACTTCCATGATCCATTATATCCAGCTGAACAGCTACTGCATTTGCAATGCCTTCGATGATCTGCAGCAGATCCCCTATTATCAAATTAAGACTTTTGAATGCAGAAAAAGAGAAAATGTTAGTATAGTATGGTTCTCTGAGGTTTGTTTTATTCTTTTATGCCTAAGGGCATGAGATGATGCGAGTTGAACTTCTGACAGCATATGATAACAGACAAAATATAGCAACTCAAGCAGCAACTTCATATCACTAAAGTCAATAATAAGTGTACCTCTTCTGCATCCTTGAGGTAAAGAGATGCAACAATTACTTCAACACAATTCTGCTCTTCAAATTCAGGTTCGATACATGATTTCAACCATTGTCGAGATGAAATGCTTCCAATTGATGTCAAAAGTTCAACAGCCGGTTGACATACCCGGCCTGCACCTAAAATCAAAACCAAATTTTTCTTCTTCATGTCATACTCCTCCTCGATACCACCCTGCTGGACTTTACCAAGCTTCAGGGATATCATATTGGGGTCGCTGGCTAGAAATCCAAGATTTTCACTTGAAGTAGCAATAGAAGTTAAAGAGTTAATGATTTTATCCAAAACTGCGCTATCATCTGCACCAACCTGGCCAAAACAATACAATAATCAATAATAAGAAATCAACAAAGGGATTTGGGTGTGCAGTAGGACACTACAAATACACAGATGCATATATTTATTGAAACAAACAAAATTGATCTACAAAACAATTCTGGATATCTTAAATGAGAGCTCCATAGTTAGTGGTTCCACACTCTAGAATGTGGGATCTGAAGAAATAACATGGGAGTTAATTTTGTCACTATTATAATCGAAACTTTTATGGTACAAAATGGTGCAGGTACTGGGTGGGTGATAGCCTGTGAACTATCCCGAATAAGTTGTGGGTTTACATGCCAGCAAAATGCTGCCAATGTTCACATGTTACTTCAAAAACAGAGCCACAAATTCACATTTGAATTGGCTATTCTATTTTGAGTTATGCTTATATTGCAAAATAACTGTAATCAACTTGAAATCACCTACTGAACATAGTTTCTCCAAGGATGTATGAAGGACTTCAGCATAACTGTTTATGTGTGTGTGGGGGGGGGGGTGTATGTGAGTGCACTGTGTGTGCTGGAAATAATGAAGAGCTTCCTCGAATGGATCAAACAAGCACATGAAGTGTACAAAGATAGAAGAACCTTTGAGAAGCACAATTTGTATAAAGCCTGAAGGAGTTGGATTCTTAACTCTCTTTTCCTTTGGAGTTTTTCCTACCATGTTTGAGGGACACTATCCTACCCCAAATTTTCATATCTCACGCATAGTCTGCATGCTGTGGGTCTTTGTAAATTTCCCCACACATGCACATACAGAGCATGAACCTTTAATGCGTCATGCATCTATTTTTTGCAGTTCTTAGAATAAAGTTACATTAAAACAACTCCTGATATGTACATGGAAGCTTGTGTGTGTGTGTGTGTGTTATGCTCTAACTTGAATAGTTTATTGCTCAGTTTTTTTTATTTTTAACGTTTTGTGCTGTGAATATGTGTATGTGCACATGGAAGACAACGTCATCTTTAAAAATCAGAGATGGAAAGAGATTGGCTTACTTCAAGTTCTGAGTAAGACATAGCATCTGTACTTTGACCCACTTGACATTTAACCAAGTGAAAGGAGCCACCTGAAGCTTCGATAATATCCAAAGCCTCATTTATCAGAAATTGATCAAACAAATGACCACTTAGAGATACCTGCAGTTTCAAATGATATGAATAATATTAAACCGGAGGAAAATAACATCTACAAGAATAAAAATGAAAAATATTTAACAAATATAATTTGCTATTAGTAAGTTCAGCGTCATTATGATTTACATTAACAGCTGGTTTAATAAGGGGAATCAAAACCTTACCACGCATGTGAATTAACATACCAAAATAGTGTATTCCTTCTTATTAATGTTGGAATTTGCAAGATTTTCTGATATATCTCTGCAAATAGACAAATATCAATTTACACTCATTAACACAAGCATATTGAGATAGTAAACTCAATAAAAGATCTCCAAATGCAACTTAGGGGAGGCCCTAAATTAGGCCAATGCAAACCCAAAAATATAAACAAATACACAAACAATCATTACAGCAATTGGAAACATAAAAAATTTAAAAATGAGAAAATGATAATACGAAAAGAAATCCATACAATAATTTAAACAAAAACTGAAAGGAAAGAAAGATTGTATGCCTTACTCTAGATCAGAGTTTCGCATTCGAGGAATATATGCATACAAGGAAGTAAGTGCTCCTTCATGAGCTATACAGGCTCTTTTTAAGTGAGCAGGTAATCCTTCAGTGTCTTTCAGAGAAGCTAAGTTTCCGATAAATTGGGATAGAATATCTCCAAAATGTTGGGATGCCTTCACCACAACAAATGGCTTGTTAGATGAATATTGAAAGGTAAGTAGATATTTTCAAAGTCAATATATCAAAGATATATAGCATGCAGCAAAATGAAATCATTTAATACTTCAAGTGTGAAGATGAGTTCCCTACCTCTTTTGCAAATTCAGTGGGGAGAATGTCAACAGCTGAACATATCACGCCATCACCCTCCATGTTATTATGATATGAATTATCGAAAGGATCATATCTAGAAGCAATTTTCAGAAAGTCATAAGAAAAATAAAAAGAAAACTCAAAATGAATGCTTAGCAAGCAAAAAAACCAACATCAAGGAAAAAGGAAAGCCAAGCCAAACACAGATCGGTCTCCACTCTCCAGCCACCCTACCCATTTGTGGGACCAACAATGGCTAGTTGGCATTCAGAAAATCAGACAGATTCAGCTCAATAAATGGCTACCAAAATTGGTGCAACATTTACAATGTCCCTGATAGACAATTATCTGCAAGTCTGAGTTTCGAGTTAATGCAATATGCAGAGTACAATGGAAGGCCATCAACAAAGCATTATTCAAGGAAAGACATTCTTAAAAAAAGATATCAATAGAGATAGGCATTATTTAACACGAATCATCAATCTATTACCTGAAGAAAGGTGAATCAATTAACGCAGTTTGGTTAACAAACTCTATTGACCCTCCAATGTCACAAGTTATATCAGAAATTCCAATAAGTGGACATCCTTTACACATAAGATCTTGCAGCTGCTTGGTACTCAACAACCGTGGATATCTTTTCTCCCAATACATACAATTGACTGTATAGGACACAAAACCTCAGCATCAAACTACATATGTGGAAAGTTTGTAAAAGCACTGGAAAGGGTGAAAGTTCACAGAGCCAAGCAGCTCATGGGAAGTATAATTACTTGAGTTTACATTGTGACTGTACGTCGCATAAAAAAGAGCAACAAGGATAAGAATTGATCCCAATATAATCATGTCCAAAATATAGCTAAACATGCACATGGGCTTAAAGTGGCCATAAGGAGATTTGTACCACAACAAATTTGTATATCATGTAATTATTTACGCTAGTAAACAAGCCAAGCAGCTCCTGGAAAGCTCACGTGCGATATCCAACTCCCTTTGTTAAATGAGCTAGCCTCTGGTTTCTTTACTCCTGTAAAATTACACCTCATTTTTAAAACGATTTACCGATGTTAGTTCGTGCATCTATCACCATTACCTTCTCTCTTTCTAGAAAAATAAACTAAAAAAGAAAAGAAAATGCTAATAGGCGTGTTAGAGCATGCCCAATATTACTTGAGTAAGGTCTCCAAGCTAGTATTTGAATTTTGAACCACATGGGCATATCCACCCGTTACCGGTTGGTTTTGAATTGTATACTTCAGCATAGTATATAACCAAGCTTTAGGAGGCCTATGGATAAAGCCCCGATCGTTTGGTTCCGTGTTCAGTCAAGGATTTATGTATATTATTTTGGTATGATCAGTTAAATATGATGATATGTTTGGTTAGTGTGCAGCATGCGCTTATCTATGTCAGAATTAGTGTCGCACATAGGGTGGGTTGGAACTAATCCCACATTGGAAATGTGCAATCCCTTAAATTGTGAACTTCTCCATCATCTGCCAATTTTAAGTTAGATATTATAGCATAGTATCAAATTTTGGTTTCAATTCGTTTGTCCGCCTATTTAGTTGTGTGGTGTAAGTGTAATGTTATGAGTTAAAATATTGGTGGTCAGCACTACTTGCATGTTGGAATCTCTAAGCGCATGTCAGGATCACATGTGAGACTACTTAGAGCTTGTCCCCCAACATCAGTAGTGCAAGACCTCCCACCAAGTATGTGAGTTGTCTAGGCCTTTTCACTTATTTCTAATTGGTTTCGAGTTAAAGTCTAGTGAATTTCCTTGATAATGTATATCCTTAGCCTAGTAGAAAAACAACAAAAACTAATTTCAATCTCACTTTCTGCATGACATTAAAGAATTTTTCTTGCTACTATTTCTTTACACGATCGACGACAGTATCAATCAGGCCAAGCCAAAGAGGACTAGAAGGTCAAAAGCTGCTTTGACAGGACAAGCCAAGTCAGAGTCGAACTACAACCTTGTTGAAAACAAGGGTCGCCAAGCTAAAACAGCCCAATACTCAGCTTGGTCTGCAAGGTAACCCACTAACTGGTATGAAATCTCCTAAGTTACAAAGCCAATGGTCCTACATCCTCAACAATTCATCAATTTTATTAGCAATTTACATGCTTATTTACTTTGATAAGTAAAATACAGTTGATCAACTATGAAAACACAAGAAAAGAGAAAGAACTCAAACGCCTCACATAAAGCAGTATACTGAATGGTAGTGCCTAGGTGTAAAGATGTGCCCCTTAGGTGTTTGGTCAGTGACATTATCACTAACCCAAGGTGATCCCACAAAGTCTGGCAATGTGCAAAAAGCTTCTTGTACAGATCCTGATAATTGTATAACCAATAATGGAGCCTAATAGTTGCAAAGTAAGAGACAATACAAATCGTCTTTGTGTTAATATATGTGTTTTGTTTTGGAAAACGTCAATATGACAAAAGCAGAGCTAGTTTGGGTGTTTAAGTCCTTACTGGATTATGTAAAGCCTAGTGTTGTTTTGACGACTGTGTTGTGAGTTATGTGGTTGGGGTTGAATCAGGTTCACTTATTTGGATTTGTTAAAGATTTATTTTCTTATTTTACTTTTCTATTATGTCATTTTCCTACTAGATTCCACTTTCCTAATATTGTTACTGTCTTTGATATCAATCTAATATAAATAGGTGATAGGCTATTAGTAACACACATCCTACACACATGCCCTTTTCCTCAGAGTTATTCAAATCAGCTTAGTCCTTTAAATGTAGCCCATTCAGACATTTGCAAGAGCTAAATGTATTTATAATTTTCAGCATTTTATAATCTTTGTTGATAATTTTTTCATAAAATTTGATTATTCTTCATGAAAGATCGATCTGAATTGACTAAGATCTTTACCACTTTTTATAATAAAATTTTGGTTCAGTTTGATCTATGTATTAAAGTTCTTCGGTTTGACAATGCTCTTGAGTATATTCAATCATTTATGAAAACTTTTTGTTTTGACCGTAGCTTTATGCATCCATCAAACTACCAATCCACATACCTCTCAACAAGATAACATTGTCGAGCGTAAACATCATCATTTGTTGGATGTTGCCTGCACCTTGATGTTTAACATGCATATGTCAAAGCCATATAGAGTTGATGTTGTTCTTACTTTAATATATCTTATTAAGTGCATGTCTTCCCTGATTTGAGAAAGTCTCATTTCTCCTTACGATACCCTAATCAAGGATCAAAATTTCATTTCGATGTATTGTATCGATCATCTAGGAAACGAAAAACGTTTCTACGTGTATCGGAAACGTTTCGATCCATTTCAAAAATAAAATGAAAAAATATAAAAAAAAATTTAAGAACTATTTTTTCAAAACATTAGTCGAAATATACCAAAATATCTTGAAATACCTTAAAACATTCTGAAATAATTATGCAAATACATTGAAATATAACAAAACTTTTTGAAACATTATAAAACACCTCTAAGTATTAGAATTTTGATTCCATCACTGATTCGTTTCAGTCTCCTTCAAAACAAATATGTTTCGAATGTTTCGAAACGATATTTTAATCCTTGACCCTAATACACCATCATTCAGTTGAACTCCTCGTGCCTTTGCTTGTATTGTCTTTGTCCATCTGCTTGGTTCTGGTCATAATAAAATGTTACATTACACAGACAAGTGTATCATTATGAGATATCCCCGTACTCAAAAAGACTATCGACACTACGATCCCGTCTCTCGTCACTTCCATGACAATGCCCTGATGTTATTTTCCTTTTTTTTTTGTAGTGGGTCATCACCTTGTTATAGAATTGATATCTCCTAATAAGAGGCAGCTTTTGTTGTCTACTATTCTAAACTTTGTGCCTTTTCTTCCACCAATGTCTGCTCCTCCAAAACTAGTTTACATCGCTCTAAGGATAGACAAGTTTTATCTTATGCTCTAGCTCCACAACCAACACTGCATTGTATTGAGGTCAAGCTTTTTGAGCCATGTGTTACTTACTCTATCATCTTCTAGTTTACCCATTGCATTACGGAAAGGTACTCATAGCGGTACACAATATCCTATTTCTAATTTTATCTCATTTCATCGATTTTCCCTATCTTTTCATTGTTTTGCATTATCATTATCTTATGTGTTTGTTCCTAGCGCTTTTTAATAAGCCTTATCATCTCTTAGATGGAAATTAGCGATAGATGAAGAAATGAAAGCTCTTCATGAGAATTAAACATGGAACCTCGTTTTGTTACCTCTTACTAAGCAGTCTATTAGTTGTCGGTAGGTATATACTATGAAGTATTTTCCTAATAATTTTTGTTGAGCGCTTAAAGGAGTGATTGGTTGCCAAGAGTTGCACTTAGCATATGGTGTTGATTATTGTGAGACAATTTCTCCTATTGCTCATATTAACTATGTTAGAGTTTTACTTTCTATTGTAGTGAGTTTAGATTGACCTTTGTATCAGCTGGGTGTGAAGAATGTTTTTTTTATATGGGGATCTACAAGAGAAATCATACAGGGTTCAGTCACTGGGATATGTTGTTTCTAGGAAGGAACAATTAGTATGTCAGTTGAAGAAAACATTGTATGGCTGGAAGTAATTATTGCATGTTTGGTTTGATAAATTTAATTCAGTTGTACTTCAGTATGGCTTTTATGCTCTAATTCAGATCATTCTTTATTTATACGCATTGTTCTAACTATTTATGTCAATGATATTATTATCAATGGCAATGACTCAGTTGATATTGTCCATTTTTAAACCTATTTGGAAAGACAGTTGATTAACCATCAAAATTGTTATTTTATTATATTTAATGATTGATTAATTACATATTATTTGTGATTTAATGTGTTAAATTCCTTGATTTTCTAGTTTGATACTTCTTCTAGTTGTTTGGTTTATTTTGCAGATAAATTGGTTAATTTAAAGTAATAATGAATAAGGCAAGTGAATCAATCACTAGAGGAAGAATCACAACTGATAAGGATTGAAGAATCATGAAGAAGATAGGAAGATTTGAAGATATATAGCAATTTTAATCCTTTTAAGAGCCCAAGTGAGACGAAAACTCATTTAAAGTTTGATTAGAAAAGTTTCCTAGAAGATAAGGATTTGACACGTCTTCATTATTTTGATCATAACTTTTGACTCCGATATCTGATTGACCTAATTTTTATGGGGTTGGAAAGAAGACTCCAAGAACTACAAAAGTGTATTTCACAAAAATTTCGTGATTCAGCCTCTAAATATGCAAAATCTAAGTTCGAAGTCTGAACAAGTTTTGTACCCATGCCCCCAAAATTTTATGCACGGGATTTAACTTTAACAGACTTTTGTTTGAAAAAGAATTCCTCCAAAGCTAACCTTATATCTTCTACCTATACCTAAGATTTATTTTACTATAAATAAAGACTTTCATTTAATGAGAGAGATAATTGTAATTAGGATTAGGATTATTATTCTTTTCTCATCTTTTCTTTTCTAGTTTTTGTTCTAAGTTCTATGGCTTGCTAAAAGCTCAGCTAAAGCTAGGGGGATACTTTCAATGAAACACGGCATTTATTATTGATTTAATGTTCTTTTTAATACATGATTTATTCTTTTAATTTAATTCTTGTCTTTCACTAAAGTTTTTATTCTGTAAAAATCTTTAAGTCATTATGCCATGTACATTGATTAGTTTTGTTGAACAATAAAAGAGAGTTGAGTTGGGCCAGTAAAATATCGGGCTTGGGTCCTCAATAAATTCTGTAATCTATAGTGTATAGTGAGACATGGACTAGGTCCCGTGCTTTTTCACCCATTGATTTCCCACATAAGAAAGTTAGTAACAAGTTTGAGATATATCCTTGATATATCGAACCCCTAACTATTTCTCCTATATCTATTTGGTCAGTTGGAGATTGTTTCCTATGGCCCATTTGTTAGTTGGATAACACTTCACTCACAATTTTCTACCTATACCTAAGATTTTCAAGTCGACTGATTGAAAAGTCTAAATCAATCCTTGATATGCTTGAATTAGGTCATTAGTCAAAAATAGATAACAATTTTCATATAAACCTATTCAGCCTCTTCTGTCCTAGTCTAAGTTCTAATCAAGGTCAACCAATGATACGGTGCACAAAGGTACATGTATCAGTACATACCTGTGCAATATCACTTTGGTCTCTCTACGTCTTTCCACCACCTTGAACTACCAGCAATACGAGCATCATTGATCTTATTTATACTCCGAGAACTTCTCATTGTGCTCACATCATTGTAGACCGTGGATCGTTTGGCCGAGATATGATCAAACCTACTTCGTTAGAATATTGAGATCCAAGCCTCATGTCCTTATTTTATTTTGTTTTACTTTAATTTCAGTGATTCTCTCAGTCTCAACTACATGTCCATTTCATCGGCATTACACAATTTCACAACTTACACCAAGAATTCAAAATAACTCTATGCTTCAATTTTATAAAGATAACTGACTATTACTTGGTCCCAATGCCGAGCATGCTGATACATACTATAAAAATCAATTGAGTTCGAGTCAACAAAGCCTTGTCCCAACTAAAATGAGAGCGTAAACAAAGTAATTTAAGTAAACTGAGATTTAAGTACCCTGCTCTATACATTCTTTTCATTTAGATGAAACTAAGATAACAGGAAAACTCCAGGGATCAATTCCATGCATGGTACCAAACATTTCTAAATACCCTGAACTTCCCTCGGTTCAACATAGCAACAGTCTAAAGACTTGGTCGTAATAGAAACTCCATTAACACCTAGACTTAGTTGTAATAGAAACTCCATCAACACCTAGAAGGAAGATCACAATAACAAAATGATGTACACATACCAATGAAACAAAAGTCAACCAAAATCATTTAATATTTTTCATTAAGAGTTCTAGAATAAAAAGGAAAGTCAAGTAACATAAAAAAGTTGAAAGAAAGGAGAAACAAGTGTGAGCAGCACATGAGTGCATGAAAAAAGAAAGCCACTGCTGTTTTAGAACAAAGTGGTTGGCATCTATAGGCTTACAATGGTAACAATGCAATCCAAAATAAAATATATAGGCTTACAATGCTTACTATTATGTAGGTATGTCAATGGATCAAAATTTGATCCGAATCTGATTAGTCGGATAAGGTTTTTCCTTTTTTTCTTCGACCGATTATGCGAGTCCAAATTTGTTATATCTTATTTAATTTATTTGGATTGGTATATATGAATATCTGCTCTGATTGTGTTTGGATCAGATTTTTCATTTTTTAACAGATCATATATGGATTGTGAAAATGAAATTTGTCATATTGGGATCCCATTTTTTGAATCTGGCTTGGATCAGTTGAAAGCCAATCTGTACCCAATCTGTTCTGTTAGCAGGCTTAGTAGTTTGATCCTTACTTCAGCAATTGTTGAGTTTCAATTCTACAACACTATCACTTTGTGTTCATCAGATGTCATGGAAAATAGACGTATAAGAGGGTCAATTTTTTCAAAGATAAAATGATAGACAATTGAGCATTTTCTAAATTTTGTACAACACGTGTTAGCCTATTTGTTCAATAAGTGCTGAACGACTGCTATTGGCATAAGAAGAGGGTAGCATTGATTCGGAATCCAGTACAAATCGAAAATTATGACCTTGCATGCTCCTAAAATATGGAATTACTTATGTACCTATAACAGACAAGTAACAACAATAAATTGATGGTGGCTCACTACATACACATTTATAGTAATATCACTGACCTATAACAGAAGCATACGGGGCTATTTTTTCATGGAAAATTGGTCTGTAGTGCTCTGGATGTGCATAGTAGTCAGCCTGAAATAGAAAAACAAGTTAAAATATCTCAACCATGTTAAAAGCATTGACTGTTTTAGATGCAACTAAGATAAAATACTTTAAACAAAATAGAAAGAACATAAGTAGAAAATGGACAACATATCTGGTTACAGCAGAAATTACACCAGGCTTTAGGGCAGTAAAATTAATATAAATGATGACAAATTATCGCTTTCGACTTTTCACTAAAATCTTGCACAGAAAGATCCCCTACGGATTAACAGGTGAGGGATCCAAAAGTCTCTATGTATTATACACACACACACTCTCGAAAGAAACCAGCCAATCAAAGATCTTGTCCAGAAAAACGTTTCTATAAACAAGCAGATGAATGGATTTTTTTAATGGAAGTCTGTCATTTGGAATCAATCGTGTGAAAACATAGACAACTGAAGCTCTAAGTCTTATGGCCCTTTCTTTAATTACTTGGCCTAAGTGATTAACTTAATAATTTTTTAAAATCAGCTTTTGATGATTCTTCCTATAATGAGAAAAGTATGGGAAAACTAGTAAAATTGTTTTGTTTGAAATAAACTGTGCCATGATTTTTTATTTTTTTAACAATGGATGTGATGCGGATCCTGTAGGAATTGGATAGATATTATAAATTAGTTATCAGAGTTAACTGTTTGGCTAGATCTTCTTGTTCCCTTCTCATCCCCTTAATTTTATTTTTCACTTCTCATCTCTAATTCTTTTCCTTCCTAATCTACATCAGGATGTTTACTCAAAAAGTCAAAACGGTGAAAATATTATCATTCTCCGGTAACTCTGAAACTGCAACATATGTCTTATATATAATAGGGTCAGTGGATTAGGTACTTTTGCCACAAATGCATATTCCCACGGAGTACAATACATTTTGGGCCACATCCTACATGTTTACAAATTACATAGGCATTCCAGAAACAAAGGGATCTGCATTTGTGAATCCACTGGTCCTACAATGAATGCCTAGTAATATACTCGAAGGCACTGCCATTGCCATACATCACAACTGTGCAGCTTTGCATACCTATTAAGCTTAAATTGATGCCCACCATGTTTTTTATGGGATGCTAAGAAACTATCGGGGGGAGGAGGGATGGGAAGAGCTAGGAATTAGAAGCAAATAATTACTTAGATTTATTGGCAACATTTCAATTCTTGAAGGTGCAGATAACTGGAAGATAAAAGTTTTCTTGTGGTTGTACAAGACACCAAGAATTTTATCTGACCTTCAACAAGGTAAGACGATTTGTATGAGGGAGCCCTACAACCCTTTATAATCCACATACACGTACAATACAACATATAGGCATATATAACGCTGTTGACTTAGACCATATCAATGGAAGAGTTTAATTTTGCCTTTGAAGCTTAAACAGTTACTGGATGAGAAGCTTTTTTGAATGTCCAGTATTTATGATATGACAACTATGCACAGTATATCTAGGATAATGCATGATTGTCCTTTTCAGACCCTTTCTCTCTAACTATTGAGAGGAACAAAAAAAGCTGTTTTCAGCAGCTGTGGTTTCTATAGCTGATTCATGTACTTAACTTTCACAACATCATCCTAACTTCGTCCCTCCAACAATTTTTATCTACTACTCTCACTGTTACCAACAAGTGAGATGGTTTCATCATCTAGGAGCAGGTGTAGTCTCTAGCTATTTGATAATAACCACACCATAATGAGGAGAAAGAGAGAGAGAGAGTCTAGTTGTTATGTGCATTAACTAAATTGCTACACTTCTTGAAAGTCATTTACTTCATAATGCCAAACCCATTGAAGGATTTCTTTCCGTCAATCTAGGTGAGCATTCTACTTACATTGTATTGCTCAAATTTTGTTATATAGTTGCTACTGCATCTGTTTCAGAATTCTGACGCACATCAACAATGACAAAGAGGTCAGCAGCCCCTCAACACAGACAAAATGCCCACCAAAAAGTGAAAAAAAATTTACAAATAATCAAGAAAAATTACCCACCAAAAAGAGAAAAAACATTTACAAGTAAGCTACTTGCAAATAACAAAAAGAAACCAATGCATGTTCAGTAAAACAAACCAAAAAGAATACATAGGAAATCATCCATATACCTTATCAAAGACTTTTGCAGGATCGTTATGTTCAACCATGTCTTGACAAGTCACGTTACAACCATATACTTGGAAGTATCTCTTTGATGCCCATGCAGATTGAGTAAGGTCTCTGGCCTAAGTTTTTGCAATAAATTGATTACAAGAATAACAGAATGTCACTTTCCAAATAAGCAATAAAGAAAAGTTGACAATTAAACGGGAAAATGAAATAGATTTATCAAAGGATCAAGGAATGGATAGGTTTGGTGTATTTGCCTGGGGTATATCTCTTGTAAACATTTAATATTTTTTTACTTCTCAATATATACGCTTACTTAACAAAAAAATAAGTATCAATACAAACATCAAAGTGGAAACTCATACATGAAGAACACAGGCCAGGCATGTGATCCTCATGGAGGCTGACTCAACATGTCATGAAGCCCATCAGAGCCACTTTATTATGACTACGTCAGAACTCCAACTTAAGAAGTACTGCAGCATAAGAAACATCCCAACTCAAACATGTTTCTGGTCCATATAGTTACGGATGCATCTGGATTCTGGAACATGAGTATTTCAAGCACAATGTGAAATTGTCCATTTCAGGAAGAATGAAAATGTCAATACGAGAGATGGAATGATATTGCTTATTAAACTCACACTATAGCAAATGATTACAAGTATGTGCATGCATGTCTTCACGCACACAAAAAGAAACAAAAAAAGGAACTTAAGAGCCTTGTTAGCGGTGGATTGATAGACTAACCGAAACCAGACTAATACACTGCCTCAAATAATCGGGTCTGCAACACCTTAGTTGCATCTTTTATCAGGCTAAGACTTCTTCCTAAATCCTGATTAGAGGTGCCACAAAGTACAGAGACACATTGTCATTACAAGCCAGTTTGTTTTCTGGCCCTCTCATTCAAAGCCTCTGAGAGGTTGAAGGTAGTTACCCTCCTATGCGTAACTAGATGTATAAACAGCATTTCAAATGTGGGTCACTGGTAATAAAACGAGAACATGCAATGAAGCTTGACTTAGATGTGAGTTTAAAATAATCGAGTTTAAGAAAATTTACTCAAAGTTACCATTCCAAATATTTCTGGAAGTCTGCTAGGATCCACAGACGTGTGAGGCAGAAGATTGAAAATCTCTTGTGCTCCATGGGAAACTACAGAAAACATAAAACGATGACGAAAAAAGTATAACAGCATGTACATGAAAGGAGTTGGAAGGTTTAGCAACAAAAAAGAGTGGACTGATATTTTTTAGATTAAATATAGAAAACAAAGTTAGTAAATCATCATATTAGAGAATTTTCATATGTTTGGGTTAAAGGAAAATCATGAAATCATTTTTTCTAGATTTTACAGAATTCCAATACCATTTCCTGAACCAGTGAAAACAAAAACCAGAGGACAGATTCCTGATGGCAATCCCACAGTTGCTATCTCTTCACCAACAGATATTACTGCAGCCTTGGCAGCTGCCAACGAAGAATACATGTAAGATGCACCCAATGAGAGGAAAGGAGTCGAATATCCAAGATTAAGATACCCTGAAATGAACAAAAATATATTAACTATATGTCTTAATGGATGGCAACTCATTGCCCTTAGGATCCCTATATAATTACATCCAAGATTAAGATACCCTGAAATGAACAAAAATATATTAACTATATATCTTAATGGATGGCAACTCATTGCCCCTTAGGATTCCTATATAATTACATCAACCTTATGAAGTGAGCCTATATTACGACAACTCCGGAGGAGTGCACTAATTGAAAGCTTTTACTCTAAAACTACAAAAGAATACAACTTTTTTAGGCTATGACATAAAGAAAAGAAAAATGTAAATTTATAGGTTCCTTTCTCAAGCATTTAAGGCCCTTTTAGTCTTATTATTTCCAGGAACCATAGGAAGCTAAATAAAACAAGAACACTGCACTTATTTCTCTTCAATAATACCATCCAAAAAACCCTAAGAGACCAGGAATTTAATACAGATCTGAATGAAGTGACCATAGGTTCCAATGACCATGCCAACCTCTTCACCAAACAAATCAAATTAAATTTAAAATTCAAGCCCATCTCAATAAATTAAAACAAACCAAAATTCCAAATATGAGAGTCAGTGCAATGGAACTTACTCAGCCCAAGTCCATGTAAGAAGTCAATCATCCCAGCTAGACCAGCAAATTTTCCAAATGCGAGTAACCTTTTCCCATGGTCTCCAACTATAAGCTCGTAATCAAACAAAGATGCCCTTTCAGCTAATATCTGAACATCATGGAGAACGTCAGCAAATGCCAAGTCATCATGATACTATGAACACACATCAAGTTCATACCTTATCCAACAAAGGCATGTTCTCTTTCTGTGCCTTGTGAGTATGAGAAAAAAAGGCATAAGCCCTGTCAGGAAGAATCATCTCCAACTGCACCAGAACCAAATAGTTATCCTAGAGTCAGAAGCTGGTAATCATGTAATGAGTTCCATCCAAGTCAAGTCTTGGTACCTTTGGCTGCTTAATCCCCAAAATGAGACCACATTCCGACAAATCATCTGATATTTCACAACCAACATCCTCATAAAGTGCATCATGATGAACACGCTTTGTGGATGGCTGCACAATAATGCGTGCCACTCCAGATTTACCCCTGCCATTATGCAGAATTCGAGCACAGTGTGATGGTGTGAGAGGAACCCTTCTTTCCCACTTGTTTGTAGACTCAGAGAGGATTCCTACGACTCCATTGCCAAGCATGGTAACTTAACCTGTCTCAAACTATATGTACATGTTATTACACGATAGAATGGAAGAGTTCTTGCAACCATTACATTCATAGAATTTCTCAACCTATATCTAATGTAGAACAGGTAGCAGCAAATTACTTATGGCAGGAGCGCTGTCATGCATTCAAGGTGCAGCGAAAGGCTACAAAGTGATAGTAAAAGTAAAATAGGTTGGACTTGGAATTAAGTGGAACCAGCTCCATTTGATCCCCATCAAGTCAATGATCAATACTCATCGCTTTGTCATGAGCTACTTCAAGTTCGGACCAAATTTCATCATTTAGACCCTCAAATCCCTATTTTTTCCGCTTTAGGAAACAATTTGGAAATTAATAATAAATCAAAGATTTTGAATTTAGTACCGTTAGTTTTTATTAGACTCCAAACAAATGTGCTTTTATGTCAATTACTTAATTTTTAAGTTTTTATTTTCAATAAATTTAATTATGGATTTTCTTCCTTTTCAGAAACGATTAGACCCTTGACCATTCCTATATATATTTTTCCCATGTACTACAGATTCTTCAATGAATAATATCATATATTGGAGTATTTTACTTCCACAAAGAAACCGTGATTTTTTTTGTGTTGCTTGTTTGCCTCTGCGTCAATATATTTGTCCAAATAAAGAAAGTATTTGAAGTGATCCACAATCCAATCCATGCACGGAAGCATTCAATGAAGGCATGCATTATGCATTGATGCTTGTTTGTGTACCCTGTTCTGAAACTAAAGTGCATAAATAAAAGGTTCATTGATGGACAGCCCTCTTGCCTATCCAAGTCCTAATGTTGTAGTATTCCCCTCACAAGCTTTCTCCTTTATCCCAAATTTTGTCAGCTATTTCAAGTTGGCAGGGTGAAATCCATACCATGGCTGATCTAAATTATCCCCTCAAGCGATCATAACTTGCACCAAATTGTGATAGTGAAATGAAATTTGATGGTGCCTTTTCCATACTAGTAACAATGTTATGGCTCGGATGGTTTTACTTACATTTGTGCTCAATAACAATTAACGATCAACAATTTTTCTGTTTTCTGTCACTTTGAAGAATATAACGTACGATATAGCATATATATATATATATATATATATAGCCGTGTCTTATACAC
>CM042188.1:44213662-44236811 GCA_023539305.1 Ilex asprella | reverse complement strand
TTATCATCCTTACTACTACACCCACACCACCACCGCTGCCACACCTCTACCACAACCGTTGTCACGACCATCACCACTACCACCACCATTGCCGCTACCTCCACCACCACTATCGTCACTGTCACCACCCACCGTCATTCTTATATCTATTACCACTATCACCATCATTTCACTACTATCGTCGTCACCCACCACCACCATATTGTTGTCCACTACCACCCGTCGTCGCCTACTATCACTGTCAGTTACTATCACTTACCTCCACCACTCTTACCACCACCACCCTTCATCACCCGCCATTGTCGCCACTCACTGTCACCCCATTCTCACCACTGTCATTAGTCATCACCCATTATGCTATCACCCAGAAGCATCTGTCGTCGTTCACCACCACCATTATCAATGCCAACCATCACTATCGTCATTGCCCCACTACACGACTAGCAATAACTATCATCATCACCCACCACTACTCACACGCACCACCACCATTGTCGACACCTCATGGCTAATACTATTACCGTTACCGTTGTCATCCATGGTTGTCACCACCATCATGGTCGTTGTCACCTATCACAACCATCACTGTATCCTACCACCACCATTGTCGCTCACCACCTCTCACGCCCATTTCAACTGGTACTTAAATTCATTTATCTCCCATATATGTTTGTGATTTGATTTTGGGTGTAAATACAAATATGTTTATTATTGACCTTTTTTTTTTATTACTTAGTATTTTTAGGCACATGCAATAACTAGTTTATCTATATTTATAGATAAGAAGTTGATTTTTTAACTAAAAGCATAATAAATAACTAAAATTGATCTAATTTTTATCTACTTTGATCCAAGAGTACAAAATTAATTCCAATTTTTTTTGTCCAAAAACATCAATTTCTCTATATGACACTTAATACCTGATGATGCACAAAACGGCTTTACACACCACCTGTTAAGTGTAAATGTAGTATCTAAAGTAAGAAGATAACAAGTTACAAGTAATTTATAGTAGTTTGGTCGGCGAGACCTACGTCAACTTTTAATGGCTGTCGCCGAGAAGTTTATTAACTCCAATGTGTTGGAAGAACGAAGAATTACAAGAGAGGGAGAAGGGGTGAGCTTGATTTTCTGAGATCCCCCAAGTGTTGGTGGGACTTACAACTTATAGTGACCCTCTAATTGGTTGAAGCGAATAAGCAGCAACTAAAACAACTATTTTGGGAAAGCTCCTGACTTCTTCTCAACGTGCAAGGCTCTCCACGAGATTCAGTCAAAGAGGTTATAGGGGTTGACTATTTCTTTGGCAGTGCAGATAAGACTCCTATACCCTCTTTCTTGATGATGTGGCCAGACAGAAAGCTTGACTGGTCTTGGGCCACCTTGAGCTTGGTGGATCTTTTGTAAGGTTGGGCTTCTCAATTAAGATTGAGTTTTTTCATGTGGATTGGCCCATTTGGGCTTGACCCATCATTTGCCTCTCAATGCCTCTTGTCCAATAAACTTGGAGATGAGAGCATTTAACTGAATTTGAATTCTAACCCATGAAGATTCCTCTCCCTTCCCCGCTATGTCAATGATGCGCTACGACAAGTCGCGGGGATCGACCTGGCCGGATAGGTCGCGGGGTTCCACTTGCCCAGTCAGGTGGCGGGGGCTCGGGGCAGCGCCCCCAGACATTAAACGATTTTCTGAATCAGACACCAAGGCACCTTCTGCATTCTTGATGTAGTTTGTCTTGCTGGCCACCTCAAGTCTTTTCTATTTTTGCTTGGATTTTTAAGAGAGCCCTTGACTCTTGACTTGGGTTTTTCCCTCTTTGAAAGCCCTAGGCTATAAATACGATCTTTTTCCTTATTTTACCCATTTTCCCATCTTGAGATTGCACTTCTTCTTGAAAACCTTGAGAGTCCAAGTTCCACCCATTCCTATTGCCAATTGAGAGAGGGGAATCTCTTCTTCGAATTCTCAAATCACACATTGGTGAGACCTTTAAGCTTGAGATCTTTTGTTAATGGCGACTGGAGAGAAAACCCATATGGTCATTGGAGAGGAAGCAAGCCGAATTTTGAGTAAAACGTAGAAAGTTTTATTATTGATCTACTGCTTATATAAAGTAATATTGGGTATTAATCTCAAAAAGTACATTAAATATTGGGTAATGACCCCAGAAAAGGTAGAAAGTAAAACTAAGTCCCCAACTTCTACTACTTTAACGCTCTCAAGGTATCATTGGTAATACCTCTTCAAGTGCTCCACGTTTCATGGATGGAGTAAGACCTTCCCCTGAAAATTCTGGATCCTGAAGGTGTCTGATCTCACCACCTTTGTTATGAGGTAAGGTCTTTCCTAATTTGGTCTCAGCTTCCCTTCCAATGCATCCTTTGTGGCGAGGATCACTTTCTTGAGGCCAAATCTCCTGATTGGAAGGAACAAGGCTTTACCCTCGAATTGTAGTATCTCGTCATGCATCATTTGTACTCCGTATTGCAAGCCACCGCCATCTCCCTTGCCTCCTCCACCAAGTCGAGGTTGATGCAGAGTCCTTCCTCATTGGTGATGGGGTCGTGGTGCTGGACCCTTAGAGAGTGCACCCCTAATTCTACAGGGATAACCGCCTCAGTCCCAAAGGCGAGGAAAAAAGGGGTCTCCCCAGTAGGAGTTCTTGGCGTGGTTCGATAGGCCCATAATACACCTAGGAGCTCGTCTAATCAAAGACCCTTCGCTCTTTCAAGCCTTGTCTTTAGGTTACATAGCACTGTTCTCACCATGACTTCTATTTGCCTATTTGTTTGCGGGTGTGCTGGACTAGAATGAGGTTACTTTATCTGAAGATTAGAGTAGAAGGTGTTGAGGAGTTTATTGTCGAATTGCTTCGCATTATCACTAACAATGGCGTGGGGTATCCCGAAGTTGTAGACCAGACTTTTCCAAATAAAGTCCTTAACTTTTGAGTCTGTTATTTTTGCCAAGGGTTCTGCTTCTGCCCTTTTTGTGAAATAGTCTACTTCTACCACCACGAACTTGCACTGTCCTCTACTGAGAGGTAGGGGACCTAGGATATCGATGTCCCACTTGGAGAAAGGTCATGGACTTGTGATGACCGTGAGTTCCTCTGGCGGCAGCTTAGGTACAGTAGCCAATCGTTGGCACTTGTCACACTTCTTAGCAAAATCCTGGGCGTCATTCACCATACTAGGCCAGAAGTAGCCTTGCCGGAGGGCTTTGTGGGCGAGGGAGCGTCCTCCTGAGTGATTCCCATAAATCCCTTCATAAATCTCCCACAAGACGTAGTCAGCCTCCTCGGGTGAAAGGTATCTTAGTAATGGAAAAGAGTAGCCCCTCTTGTACAGAGTATCTTGCAGGATAATAAACTTGGAGGCTCTTATTCTGAGCTTCCTAGCCTTCATAGGGTTATCCGACAGCTCACCCTCCTAGAGGTATGTCCTTATTGAGGTCATCTAGTTTGATTCAGCTATAGTGTAGTTGATGTTTGCAGTGTCCACGTCTAGCCTACTTGGCTCGAACTGATGACCAATGAATGTTGGTCCTCCTGGTGGGGCTTGCAATGATGAGGCGAGTCTGGCTAGTGCGTCTGTGGCCATGTTGTCTTCTCTGGGGATGTGGCTTATCTAGAAATAGTAGAATTTTGTAATCATGTTTCTTGCTATGCTAAGGTATTCTTGCATCCTAGCTCCTTTGGCTTCGAACTCTCCCTTTACTTGATTAACTATCAGTTGAGAGTCGTTGTATGTGGCGAGGTGTTAAGCATTCATTTTAATTGCCAATCTTAATCCAGAGAGGAGGGCTTTGTATTCCGTCTCATTGTTTGAAGCAATAAAGTGAAGTTTCACTGCATACTTGAGAGTGGTGCCATCCGAGCTGATCAAGATTAGGCCCGCTTCTCCTCCTTTACTGGTTTAGAAGCCATCTACATAGAGTTTTTAAAGCAAAAGAGAGGATGACTTGAAAATCAAATGGGCGGCCTGGGCACCTGAGGGTGCAGCCTGGGCACCAGATGAAGCAGCCTGAGCACCTAGAGGTGGAACCTGGGCTCTAGATGGGGCTTGGGTGCCTGGAGGGGTTGTCTAGGCGCTAGTCTGGGCACAAGGAGTTGTATGGGTGCCTAGAAGGGCTACCTAGGCGCTTGATGGAGCAGCCTGGGCACCTGGATGTGCAGCCTAGGCGCCAGATGGGGCTTGGGTGCCTGATGGAGTAGCTTGGGCGCCTGATGATGAAGGCTGGGAGCCTAGGAGGAGGTTTGGGTGCTTGAACTGACATGGGCGCCTGAGAGTCCCTGCTAGGCTTCTGGATGTCCTCGTTGGTTATCGGGGTATCCTTGTGGCTATCTTCCTCTGCTGGTATAAGTTAGGTGATAAAATCAGCCAGAGCTTATGCTTTGATGGCTACTCTTGGCTGGTACTGAATATCGAACTCTCCGAGTTTCACTGCCCACTTAAGAAGTCTACCGGATACGTTCGGCTTCCCCAAGACTCTTTTTAGAAGTTGATCTGTGATGACAACTATGCTGTGACTTTGAAACTAATGTCGTAGTCGTCTTGTCGTTGTGACTAGAGCGAACACTAGTTTTCTAGCCCCCGAATATCTCACCTCTGCCCCCCGATAGGCCCTGCTCATGTAATAAATAAACTTTTGCCCTCCATAATCGTTTCTAATGAGTACGGAACTTATTGCTGATGGGGAAGCAGAAAGGTATAGATAGAGAGCTTCTCCTAGAGTGGCATGTGACAGGAGGGGGTGTAGCCAGATAAGTTTTGAGCTTTTGGAAGGCCTCCTCTACCTCAGGTTTTCACTCAAAAGTCTTTAGGAGAATTCTGAAGAAAGGGAGACATTTTTCTGCAGATTTGGATACGAACCTATTGAGTGCTACGATTCTCCCATTGAGGCGCTGAAGTTCCTTGGTTGAGGAAGGTGACTTCATGTCGATGATGGCCTTGATCTTGTCGGGAGTCGCCTCAATTCTCCTCTGATTGACCATAAAACCCAAGAATTTTCCTAATCCTACGCCAAAAGCGCATTTCTCAGGATTCAGCTTCATGTGGTAGGATCTCAAGACATTGAAAGTTTCGTGGAGGTGGTTAATGTGGTCCTCTGCAGTGAGGCTCTTCACCAGTATATCGTCCACGTAAACCTCCATCGTTCGCCCGATCTGAGACTGGAACATTTTGTTCACCAGCCGCTGGTAGGTTGCTCATGCGTTCATCAGTCCGAAAGACATGACCCGGTAGTAGTAAGTCCTTTTGGGAGTGATAAATGATGTCTTCTCCTGGTCTGGGGGTACTAACTAATCTGGTTATACCCAGAGTACGCGTCCAGGAAGGTGAACAACTCATATCTCGCAGTGGCGTCGATGAGGAGGTCAATCCGTGGTAGCGGGTAACTGTCTTTTGGGTACGCTTTGTTGAGTTCTGTGAAGTCAATGCAGAGGCACTACTTTCCATTAGATTTAGTGACCATTACTACATTGGAGAGCCACTCTGGATATGCCACTTCTCTGACTGCCCTATTATCTATTAGTTTTCTCACCTCCTTGTCCATAGCTTGGACCCTTTTAGTGGAGGCACCCCTTCGCTTTTGGCAAACAAACTTTTGACACAGATCAACATTGAGACGATGCGTGATCACTTCTGGGTTGATGCCCTCAAGGTCTGCATGTGACCTTACAAAGACGTCCATGTTACGTCTCGGGAAGTTTATTAACTAGCAAACTAGATCTTTGGTAAGGGAGGAGTCAATGTACACTCTTCGGTCTGGATGTTCCTTATCTAAGACCACAGGAGTGAGCTCCTCGACTGGTTCTCCTTTTTCTATGGTGGATTTATCCTTGGGGTCTAAGACCTCCACTTGTAATGCCTCTTGCGACTTCTTGGTCTTCATAAAGGAGACATAACACTCCCTTGCTGCTACCTGGTCTCCTCTGACCTCTTCGACTCCAGTCGGGGTTGGAAAGTGGAGGATGAGATGATAGATAGAGAGTACACCTCTCAATGTGTTAAGAGCAGGTCGCCCCGATATAACGTTGTAGGCTGATGGACAGTCTATTACCAAAAAATTGACCATGGCAGTGGAGTTTTGGGGTGCTGCTTCTGCTGTGACTGATAGAGTGATGGACCCTAGGGGATACACATTTTCTCCAGAGAACCCAATGAGGGGTGATCTGATAGGCTGCAATCTTTTCCTGCTCAGGTTGAGCTTGTCATAAGCTTCTGCGAATAAGATATCTGCAGAACTACTACTATTTACCAGGATCCTGCGCACTTAGAAATTGGCAACGGTCATGGTGAGCACTATGGGGTCATCATATGGGTGCTAAATTTCTTCCAAGTCCTTATCTGAGAATGATATGACCTCGGTGGTGCCTTTTTGGGTGCCCCTCATCAAGGTACCTCGCCTTTCTGGCGTGGGCCTTCATGGCAGAGAATGACTCTCCACTTCCTGCAAGCCCTTCAGAGATGGTGTGAATTTTTGTAATTGGTTGTGAATCTTCTTGGTTGTGATTGTGAGGTGATGGCGGCGCCTGCCCTTTGCAAGCTACGTATTGGCGAAGGTGATCACGTTGTATGAGGTCCTCAATTTGTCTTTTGAGGTCGTAGCAATCGTCGATATTGTGACCATGGTCATAGTGAAAGCGACAGTACTTATTTGGGTTTCTACGATTTGGAGGAGACTTCATCCTCCTAGACCAATTTACTGCAGGGTCATCTTGAATCTGGCATAGGATGTGCCCAACAACGACGTTGAGGGGAATGAAGGCTTATCGGTCCCTCTGAGGGGCTGGACCTAGTTGGTCTTTGACGGGAACCCTCTATGTTCTGCTACTGTGCTTGTTGCTATTCTCCTTCTTGTCGTCCCTCTCTCTTTCTTTCCTCTTTTTCCCATATCGGGAGGACTCACCTTGCTTGGACCTTGTGATGTCCTCAACATTCATGTATTTCTGGGCCTTTGCTAACAAATTTGACATACTTTTTGGTGGGTGTTTCATCACTGAGAAAAGAAAATGCGACGAGCGGAGGCCTCCCAAGAAGGCGGTCATAGTCACTTTGTCATTGGGCTCATCAACTTAGAGTACCTTCTCGTTGAAACGAGTGAGGTAGCTCCTCAGGCTTTCCTCTCGGTCCTGCTTTATGCTAAGAAAGTGAGTGACAGGCTTCTGTGGCAGTGCCCTCCAATGAAATGCAACACGAATGACCTGCTAAGCTCAGCAAAAGAGGCAATGGAGGTTGGAGAGAGTTTAGCGAACCATTGTCGGACGGACCCCTTCTATGTGGTTGGGAACGCCCTGCACATGATTTCGTCTAGGACATTGTGCAACTGCATCAGAGTTTTGTAGGTGTCGAGGTGATCTAGTGGGTCCTTCGTTTTGTCAAAGGTCTCCACAAAGGGCATTTTAAACTTCTGAGGGAGGGGGTAGTTCGCCATGTCGGGCTTGAAAGACGTGTCTATACACCTTACCAGATAGTCCACTGTCTCGAGTTCATGTGCCTTCATGGCGTTGAAGACATCGCTCAGTTGATTTTGTATTTCCTTGATTTTCTCGTCCCAATGATTGGAGGCTTATCTGGAATGATCATAAAAATGATTCTCATGCTCCATGTTCTAGTTTTCACACTCATCTTCTTAGAGATGAGGGTCTCCACCATGGGATGCAAGAGGAGGAGGAGGTGGATCATGATGAGCTCCCCTATATGAGGCGCCCAAGGGGACTCCAAAGTGGGTGCCCAGACTTGCATGGGTGCCTAGATGGGGAACAGCAGGGTGTGGAGCTCTTTGTGGCCCTTTAAGTTGCGCTCCTCCTTGGCAGGCGAGCATGAGTTACAGTATCTATTGGTTTTGGGCCACTAGCTGCGGCATTGTTTCCAACATTTGCTGTGGATTTGGAGCTGGAGCATTTTGGACAGGGTTGGTAGGTGGAGGAGCAATCTCCTCCTCCCATGGAAGATTGTTTTCAGGTTGGTTCATGGATATGGTAGGGTCGTCATTGATTCAGCAAATGAAATGTTTGGAAGTGAGAATTTTGTCGATTTTTCACAGACGACGCCAAACTGATGATGCACAAAACGGCTTTGCACACCACATCTTAAGTGCGAGTAATAAATGTAGTATCTAAAGTAAGAAGATAACGAGACACAAGTAATTTATAGTGGTTCGGTCAGCGAGACCTATGACCACTTTTAATGGCTATCGCCGGAAAGTTTATTAACTCTAATGTGTTGGGAGAATGGAGAATTACAAGAGAGGGAGAAGGGGTGAACTTGATTTCTGAGATCCCCCCAAGTGTTGGTGGGACTTACAACTTATAGTGGCCCTCTAACCGGTTGGAACGAATAAGCAGCAACTAAAATAACTATTTTGGGGGAGCTCCCAGTTTTTTCCCAATGTGTGAGGCTCTCCACGAGATTCGGTCAAAGAGGTTGTGGAGGTTGACTGTTTCTTTGGTTGTGCAGATAAGACTCCTATACCCTCATTTTTGATGCTGTGGCCAGACAGAAAGCTTGATTGACCTTGGGCCACTTTGAGCTTGGTGGATCTTTTGTAAGGTTGGGCTCCTCAATTGAGATTGGATTTTCCATGTGGATTGGGCCATTCGGGCTTGACCCATCAATACCAAACAACTCAATTAACATACTCCTCAATGTCAAACAATGTTATCAATCCGCACCTATCTCTCTCTTCATTTTAATTTACAATTACGTAATAAAAAAATTAAATTATTATTTAAAATATAAATATTGTAAGATCAATTTAATTTTCAAACACGAGTTTATTTCTAGCTGTAATATATGATATGATGTTGATCAGTTGATGACTATAATATATAATAGGCATGTTTCATTAAGTTTATCTGACGGTCTCAAATAAACTCATCTAATGACCACTAATATTCCCGATTGGAGATAAATTAAATATACACAAAAAGACGATGGACTGGAACGCCAACTTTGTGTCTCTCAAAATGTATAAGCAAGTTAAGCTGTACAACGCGTTTTTTTGGGGCCCAATCTCTTTTTCTAAAGCCATATCTCTATCTACATTATGTAGGCAATTAATTAAGAACCCCCCACCCACTCACACCCCTCACTTTAATATAGAAAATTATATAAGTAGCACTTCTATTCTTGATGTGATTAATCTTGCTAATTTCTCTTTCTTGGCTATTATTGGTAGTTTCAATTAATTGTTTGATTTCGACTTCGAGAATGAGGTTCATCATTCAGCATCACACAAGGAAAAATCTAAAAAATGCATGAAGCAAGTAAAAGTATAACTCCCTACCCTAGCTAAAATCCTCTATGCAGATGAATTAATGAGTTTCTATTAGAAACTAAATGCGTTGAATAAAGATATATATCATATTCTATTATGGGTTAAAATTGAATGTGCACATCATTATTGAAATGGGATGGGAACTAATTTAAGCTACTCTTTCGTTTTACTAATTAACTAGTTAATACAGAAACAGGAAATTCATTGTACAAGCTACGATTAGGGTCAAGGTCAAGGTCTGATGGACCAAAAATGCCAATAAATGAAGCAAAATTTGAGCAAGTAAGAAATTAACCTATGATATTTTTTAATAAATTAGTAAAGACTGACAGAGCGGTCAAGAGAAGGGTTGGATCAGCCCATGGCTCTAAGTCTGTGACCTGTGAGAACTTGCTCCAATGTAGCTTGGCGAAGTGAGTGTGGAAATTAAAGACACATAAATGGGAACATTAAAAATTCATTTTTTGAGCAATTAAAAATTCATTGTGTAATGTTGAGACCTTGTTTATAGTCATGCCAACGTATTGTTCAACGCTAACAAAATGATATATATGTTATGATGATGCCTAGAATAAATCCTATATACGAGCTCGAGAGAGGAGGTCAGACAAGGAGGTCAGTTCAGGAGGCCAGACTGGACATCTATAGCTCGGGGGTCCAGACCTTGGGCTCCCCTCAGACAAGACAATAAAGGAAATGTGAAGGAGACAACCGGCTAATAGAAAACACTCCTAGAAGCGGTAGGAAACTATAATCAAAGCACAGAATATCAACCGACCAAGATTTTCTCCTAAAATCATGGAGGATTCCACGAATGAAGGCAAAGATCTTGGTGTAGATCCCTTAGAAGATAGGAATTGCATTATAAATACTGTATTATACCTTCATTGCAAGGGACAGAACCATATACCCGAGAGGCAACCCTAGAGGCTACAGAGCCATGAAAAAGCCCTAATTTTTTTCAGATTGTAAAAAATAAGCACTTAAGTGATCAATAAAGAAAAAGGAACAGGAGCCTCCATTAAAGAGTGGACTAGCCGAGCTCCAGAGCCGGTGAACCACTATATTTCTTACTGTTCACATCCCCATACCCCATCAATACTCGTGAGCGACGAACAGCACCATCATGTTAGATTCGCATGCAAGAGATTTGGAAAATTTCCAGATTAGGTCAATTATTGATTGTAGCCAAAAAAAAAAAAAAAACAACCATTGAGGTCCCAGATTGTAGAAATTCATATTCTATTGTATCATATATTGAAATAAAATTAAAAAAAATTTAATTTTTTCTTAAAAAATCGTACTTAGTATATAATTGTATTATCTACTGAAATAAAACTAAAAACTCAAATAAGGGGTCTAAGTCATTCATAAATAATTCATGTTCTATTATGTCATTTATTGAAATAAAATCAAAAATAAAAATATAATTTTTTTGTAAAAAAAATCATAGTTAGTATATAATTATACTATCTATTAGAATAAAACTAAAAAATTAAACAAGATGTCAAACTGTAATGGATACAGTATCTTTTAGCATTAATTGAGGTAGTTTGATATTTTAATTTGGTTGTTTAAATGACCAAATTAAAATCCAATTGATAATATAATTATACACTAATTACGATTTTGTAAGAAAAAAATGAATTTTTATTTTTGATTTTATTTCAAGAAAATATACAATAGAACATGAATTTTAATTGTAAATTTTAAAATATTTGATATTTTATTTTTGATTGAAATATTTTTGGTCTAATTATAATATTTTAAATTTGAGGGGTCTAAGTAATATATGTTTATAAATTTTAAGGGGTCTGGATGTAATTTATTAATAGATATATTTATAACAAAGATCTAAGCGTTATGCACGTACAAACTTTAGAGGTTTATGTGTAATATTTCTAATGGCATTGAGTGACAAGCTTCAAAAGGTCCAAGTGTAATTTTCTAAAAAATAAAAGATCTTTCTTGCATTTTTCGAGAGAAAATTGAAGCAGAAAATACAATTTTTTGATTCATAAATATTAAATTGATAGTGAATCAAATGTTAATATTTGATGGAACTCGTAACTAATTCAATAATTGTAATAAATTAAGTCAATAAATTAAATTTAAATAAAATTATTAAAATTAAAATTATCAAAGTGAAACAGCCAAAAGGATGAAAAAGAGAGGGCGTAGAGAAGAAGAAAAGAAAAGAGAAGGAAAGGAAAGGAAAATAGAGAAAGCTAATGTGCTGGCACGCAATACGAAGATGCCCCGCGTTTGGTCAATCTCTCTCTCTCCCCTTTACTTAGCTGACCGCCGACACCCACCACCGATGTACCCCACTCCACAGTAGTAGTAAGAGTAGCATTAGTGAACCATGCCGTGCACCTCACCTCCCTTATAAAAGCAAGCATCTCCTTTAATGGTCTCAGCTGCCGCCTAACCCCTGTAACCATTAACCCCACTTGGTCTGTTTCAGTGACTGTCCCCCCCTATTTAATACCTTCCATATATATATATATATATACCTCTGATCTGCTTACATTAGTAAGTGTTCATTCATACTTTCAATACCAGTATATCACCCCTGTGCTCTCCTCTGCTTTCCCACCACCATCACCACCAAACAACCCCTACCTTTCTCATTTTCAGTTCTCCAATAAAACCTTATTATTAGGACTAGTACTGCACCACTTACTGCATTGGACACCCTACAAAATCAAATGGCTTCTTCATCAGCCGTCAGTACTGTGATGATTTTGGTGACTCTATGTTTGTCCTCTACCTTTGTTAGCTCTGTCTCCGATTACGTTCAGTCCGAATACTTGAAGGTCCCAGCTTCGGAGTTTGTAAGTTCGGTGAGGTCCACCATTGATGAAGTCCGACAAGTCATCTCCATCGTTTCCAAATTCACCAATGCATTTGGTGATTTTCGACTCTCCAATGCCATTTCTGACTGTCTTGATCTCCTCGATCTCTCTGCCGATGAACTCACCTGGACTCTCTCTGCTTCTCAGAATCCCAATGGTGGGTGGGTCTCTGTCACCTTTCTCTCTTTCTATGCTACATTATTCCTACTTTTCTTTAGTAGAATATTTGACTCTCTTTCTATGCTGATGTCTCTTTCATATTTTACAGTAAAATATACGTTTTATCTTTCTTTATTCTTTTTTTTTTTTGAATTTTGGTTTGATTAAGGTCAATTAGTAGCATTATATGTCAGGTGACTACTGGGAACTAGGTGTAAGTTATTGATCAGATGAGATATTTCACGTTTAATTAGGCTTCTACATATGAAGTTTTTTTTTTTAACAGGACCTATAAATAATTGACTATGGTGTAATTATTTTAATGCTTTAAACAACCATCTAATTCAAAAAATTTAAGTTATTATAGAAAGTGTAACTTTAATATTTATACTTTAATATGTCTCCTCACGTGCAGCTTGATTTTGGACCTAACACCTAATTTTTTTAATAATTAAGATGACAACGAGATTTAAACAAAAGACTTCATGCTCTAATATTATGTCAAGTAAAACAAAGAACACAATCCGACAAGAAGAGCAGAGATGTGTATCGATGTCTCCTCTTCAAGTCGCTGACTCCTTTCTGAGTTGTTGGACTAATTTATTGGTCAATTTCACACTTTCCTTTAGAAGATTGGAAAGACTGATTGGAAAGATTTCATCAATTACAGGTAAAGATAACAGCACTGGTCATGTAAGTGCTGATATGAGGACATGGCTGAGTGCTGCACTTGGTAACCAAGACACATGCCAAGAAGGCTTTGATGGTACCAATAGTATTGTCAAAAGTTTGGTTGCTGGGAGCCTCAACCAAGTAACCTCATTGATCATTGACATTCTTAGCATGGTACGCCAAGTTCCGGACACAAAGTCCAAAGGTGGCCCTGACAATGGCCGTGGTGCTAGTTATCACACGGAGAGGAAGCTAAAGAGCAGTAGTGGCCATTTTCCCTATTGGTTCAAGGGCAAGGATCAGAGGAAACTCCTTCAAACAAATGGAGTATTAGCCGATGCTATAGTAGCTGCAGATGGGACTGGAAACTTCACTAATATAATGGATGCGGTCTCTGCAGCCCCTGACCAGAGCTTAAACCGGTATGTCATATACATTAAGAAGGGTGTGTACAGAGAGTATGTGGAGATTAGTAAGAAGAAATGGAATCTCATGATGGTTGGTGAAGGCATGGATGTTACGGTTATTTCTGGTAATCGGAGCTTCATTGATGGTTGGACCACCTACCGATCTGCAACATTCGGTAAGAATTATATTAATCAATGAACTGAGACAACCTCAACCATGACATTACACATGCAATTGCTTGATGGGCTCATTTCCTTTCATTTATAATTTATGATAAGGGTAATTTTGTAATAGCACCAAAAAACCGACATATGTCTTTTTACTACGATATTGGCCTCCAATCTTGTACGTATTATGGCTTCGACAAGGTCAATAAGCCCAGGTGTTACGGGGTTAAATTTTGCACTCAATTTTTGTCTCGTAATGGCACTGAGATCCAACACTCAATCTCAATCAAACACAGATAATGCACACATAATAGAGAAGGGACAATAAGTAAACACACACACATAACACTCAAGCTTTACAAGCCAAACTTTTTTTTCTCAACAAAGTGTAAGGAAATTCAGGCTAGGGTCTATTTACAAAAGCGTGTCCAATTCTCTTGGTGCACTACAGACCCTGACATGCCTATTTATAAACAGGGTGGCAGTTACAAGCCTAACCGTCTAGGCATGTGCATAATTCAAATTCGCCCCTGAGGTCTATTGTGATTGGATGGCAGAGAAGTTGTGTCTGATACAAACAAGAACTGTTTGCAACTTCCCTGCATGCTGTCTGCACCTGACAGAGATCCCACATGCATTGCATCTGCCAGAAAACTGCCACCATCTGCAGGGCACATGCACAACGTCCTCACATGTTGTGCATGTGTCTTTTTCATGAACCCTCAGCCTTTGAATATCTTCAATTCGTGCCTAGCCATGCCCAGCCCATGGCTCAGCCCTTCAAGTTAGCATTGCTTTACAATCCAAGTCATCTGACTTATCTTGCCTGCATACTTCCTTGTGCCCACGTGCCCATGCATATGCTGTCACATTTGGCCATGCAAGGGTCTTCAATCAACCCACTGGTTGTATCCAATCAAGTCCAATCGTGCCCATACATGTGTTGCCTCTTTCAGTCATGCATGGAACTTCTGTCAATCTTGCATAAAGGAATACTCCACCTGATCATAATCCTAATTTGGCTAAGGCTGTCTTTGGGCGAGACTGCTCCATCCCAATGCCGCTAATGGCTAAGGGAGGTAACAAACCACCCTCACTAGAAGAACTTGACGTCCTCATCGAGAGGTTGTCCCAGTACTCCTTGATCTGTTTCTCAAATTGCCAAAGAGTCACATCCCTTTCCCAACTTGCGTTTGTCTTAGAACCACCCTTTTAATGTACCAGAAAATCAGTCCTGCGATTCTTCTTACTTTGACCCATAGTTCGGTGAGATAGAATCTTATCGAATTCTTTGTCGAACTGTTTCCTGATAATAGGCGAAGCCCTCTTGACTTGTTTTCTTCCAGTATTCAGTAAGTCTTCATGAAATGGCTTCAGAAAAATCACATGGAAAGTTGGGTGAATTTTAAATCGATCAAGCAGCTTCAAATGATAGGCTACGTTCCCAACCTTCTTCATTACTTCAAAAGGCCCGTCATACTTAGGAACGAGCCCATGGTGTACTCCCTGTTGTTGATCCTTTTCCATAGAGCAGGAGTCAATTTCAGCAAGACCAGATCACCCACTTGAAATTCCAGCGGTCTGTGGCCTTGATGAACATTCTTCTTCATGCATCGGGCAACCTTGGCCAAGCTGTCCTTTGCCTCGTCAAGCAACTCTTGCTTAGAACGAGCAAACCAATATACAGCAGGACATTTTCCTCCGGTTCTCTGTTTTACCACTTCATGGGGAGTAAGTGGCTGATGTCCCATAGCCAACTCGCTGGGACTCATTCTTGTAGCAGAAAACCTGTGCAAGTAGTAGCAAAACTGGGCAGTGTCCATCAGTTCCACCTAATTCTTCTGGCTTGCAGTGACATAATGCTGCAAATAATCCTCTAACAAGGCATTGATTCTCTCAGTCTGTCCGTCAGTCTGAGGATGGCTTGTTGTGGAGAACTTCAATTCAGAACCCATGAGTTTGAACAACACAGTCTAAAATCTGCCAGTGAATCTAGTATCACGATCACTGACTATGTCTTCTAGCAACCCAAAGTACTTCACCACGTACTTGTAAAACAATTTTGCAGCAACATCTGCAGGATAAGCATGAGGTGCGGAAATGAACACCGCATACTTGGAGAAACGATTGACCACCACCATGATCGAACACATGCCATCAACCTTTGGCAGATTGCATATGAAATCTATCGAGGCTGACTGCCATGGTCTGTCAGGAATAGGCAGAGTCTGAAGCAAGCATGCTGCCTTCATCTTCTCAACCTTATCAAGTTTACACACAAGACAAGTTCTGACATAGGCTTCGACATCATCTTCCATCTTGGGCCAGTAATAGGAGCAAGCCAGCAACGCGAGCATCCTCTTTACTCCTGGATGTCTAGCCCACTGGGAATCGTGTGTCTCACGCAGCAATCCCAATCTTAGTTCCCCTCTAGTAGGAACATAAAGTCTGCTACTTTTGGCATAGAGCAGACCATCATCAATCCAGTACCTGCGCACCAAACCCTGCTCGGCTTGCTGCTTTAATTTGCCATAAGCAATGTCGGTGTGGGCACGCTCCCTGACTCTTTTAATGAAGTCAGGCTGCACACTGGACAATGCAACAACATAGTCTTGGACTTCCTTTCTACTCAATGCATCAGCAACTTGGTTCTGCCTCCCGGGTCTATGTACCCATGCAAAATCGAACTCAACAAGAAATTCCTGCCATCTGGCTTGCTTCAGGGTCAACTTCTTATGGGACTTGAAGTAAGTGTTTGCCACATTGTCTATCACAACAGTGAACTTGGTTCCCAGCAAGTAGTGACTGCAGATTTCCAGGCAATGTACCATAAGAGTCATTTCTTTCTCATGTGTTGAGTAACGTTGTTCTGCATCTTTTAATTTTCGGCTTTCAAAGGCCACAAGGTGTCCCTCCTTAACAAGGACTCCACCAATGACATGGTCAAACGCATCTGTATGCACTTCGAATGGTAAATCGAAGTCAACTAGTCGAAGTATAGGTACAAAAGATACTGCATGCTTCAGCTTCTTAAAAGTTGTCTGATAGGCACTATTCCAGTCCCACTTTTGGTCCTTCTTCGGCAAGTTAGTCAATACAATACACTTCTTGGAATATCCTTCAGTGAACTTGCGATAGTAGTTGGCTAGGTCAAGGAATGACCGTAGTTCAGACACCTTGGGTGCAGGCCAATCAACAATTGCCTTCACCTTCCTTTCATCCATTCTGATTTGGCCTTTGCTAATATAATGTCCCAAGAACATCACTTCTTGGCGACAGAATTCACATTTTTTATTTCTGACATACAATTGGTACTCTCTAAGCCGTGAGAATACCGTCCTCAAGTGATCTAAATGATCCTCTAACGTTTCACTATAGACCACAATGTCATCCAAATAAACAACCACAAAGACATCAATATAATCATAAAAAACATCATTCATTAGATTACAGAAAATTATCGGGGCATTGGTGAGCCTAAACGGCATTACAAGGAATTCAAAAGAACCATAATGCGTCACACACGCAGTCTTGGGTTCATCCCCTTCTGCAATCCTAACTTGCCAATATCCGGTCCTGAGATCCAGCTTTGTGTAGAATGTGGTCTTGGACAGTCTGTCAAACAGATCAGCAACATTCAGAACAGGGTACTTGTTCTTGATTGTTACTTTGTTCAAGGCTCGATAATCGATGCACATACGCAATGACCCATCTTGCTTCTTCTCGAACAGAACAGGGGCTCCATATGGCGCATTGGATGACTTCATGCTGCCAGAATCTAGCAACTCATTTAATTGCTTCCTCAATTCTGTCAGTTTCATTGGAGACATCCGATAAGGGGCATGGGCTGGAAGCCTAGTACCAGGCTCTAGTTCTATCTTGTGGTCAATGACACGTCTGGGTGGAAGGCCTTTGGGGAGTTCAGGGGGCATAACATCAGCAAATTCCCTCAGTACCTCTGTCACTGCATCAGGTACTTCAACCAGCACATCTGGTTTGATTTCCACCAAGGCTGCGAGGTATGTCATCTCGCCTTTCTTCAACCCGGCTTTTACTTGCATGGTGGACAACATTCCCATCTTCCGTTTTCCTTTCTTCTTGCTTTGGTCTGCCATGACTGTAGGCACAAAGTAGGGTGCTTTCTCACCCGTGATTAGCATTCCGTTCAAGTGTGGCATCAATACCACCTTTGCTGTGACAAAGAATTCGTTTCCTAGGATGACATCAAAGTCATCTAGGGGCACAACCATCAAACTCACGTGGCCCTCCCATAGACCTATCTTTAGGCGTATTTCTGTCATGCCTTGCACCGATATTGCTTCCGAATTTACTGCCTTGAGTTTACTTGAATTCTCTAACAATTTCAGACTATATTTTCCCACTCTCTGGGCAACGAAGTTATGGGTGACACCAGTGTCCACCATGGCCTGAACTTCTTTGCCATTCACCCAAGCCTGAACAAACATGAGACCTTTGCGGGGTTGATGAACTTTTTCCACAGTAATTGCGTTCAACAACTAGAGAGGGTTAACTCGAGTGGTACAGTCATCATCACTGTCTTCCCCACTAGCAGTTACTAGGGCACTTAACTTCTTCCGTTTGGGACAGTCTTTCACATGATGAGGCCCATTACAGAGGAAACAACCAGAATCAAATGATTTCTTCTTCTAGTTGTTGTCTGGCTTTTTCGGGTCAGCAACATTCTTTTTCTTCTTCCAATCCGGCTTTTTTGCGTCCTTGGAAATGCCAGCCTTATCCTTTCTCCTGCCTCCATTCTTCTTCTTTTTCTTCTCAGAAGGGACTTGATTGCCGCCCATTTTGAAGTCAACTAGGCCATCTGCAACGATGATGGCAGTGGGAAAATCATGTACCCTTTGCCTTCATAATTCGGTCTATGCCTAGCCGTGCAGTCCGGACATGAAGTTAAAGAGTTTGTCTTCCTCTTACATGTTCTTGATGTCCAGCATCAACGAACTAAACTCTTTCACATAGTCACGAACAGTTCCAGTGTACCTTAATTTCTTGAGCGAATCCCTAGCAATCCAAGTCGTATTGCTAGGGAGGAATTGATCCTTCAATTCTTTTTTCAGGGTTTTCCACGCCTATATCTTTGGATGCCCAGCAGATGCATCATCTTCGTTTCGGGTCTGCCACCATAACTTAGCATCACCAGATAAATATATACTGGTTATAGTTACCTTTTCTGCATCAGGCACATGGGTAGTCTTAAAGTGCTACTTCATATCCCATAGAAAATTCTCCAAATCTTTGGCGCTCCAGGTGCCTCCGAAGACCTTCGATTCAGGACTTTGATCTTTGAAGATGTCTCTCCGATAGCAGGTTGAGAATTCATGGCCCTCTTCACCAGGGACACTTCATCTTCAAGATCTTTCAGATTTACTTTGATAACGTCTGTGAGGGACATGATGTCCTCCATCATCGTGGTAATCTTTACATCGGCGTTGGTCACATAACTATCAAAAGTCATTTGTAAATCAGCGATCTGCATAGCGTGTTGTTCCATCTGCACAGACACGTTGACTGCGGCATCATTTTCAGGGGCGCCCAAAAAATCCTCAAGACGGGTAATCCGTTCTTGCAATTCAGAAGCATTTCCACCAGCCATGGTCGCAAACTGAAGCTCTGATACTAATTGTTACGGGGTTAAATTTTGCACTCAATTTTTGCCTCGCAATAGCAATGAGATCCAACACTTAGTCTCCTCCAAACACAGATAATGCACACATAATAGAGAAAGAACAGTAAGCAACACACACACACAACATTCAAGCTTTACAGGCCAAACCTTTCTTTCTCAACAAAGTGTAAGGAAACTCAGGCTAGAGTCTGTTTACAAAAACGTGCCCAACTCTCTTGGTGCACTACAGACCCTGGCATGCCTATTTATAAACAGGGTGACGGTTACAAGCCCAATCGCCTAGGCATGTGCATAATTCAAATCCGCCCCTGAGGTCTGATGTGATTGGCTAGTAGGGAAGTTGTGTCAGATACAGACAGGAACTGTCTGCAACTTCCCTGCATGCATGCTTCCTTGTGCTCATGCATATGCTGTCACACTCAGCCATACAAGGGTCTCCAATCAAGCCTAATCGTGCCCATGCATGCGCTGCCTCTCTCAGCCATGCATAGGACTTCTGTCAATCTTACATAAGAGAATACTTCACCTGAGCATAATCCCAATTTGGCTAAGGCATGAGCATCTTTGGGCGAGATTGCCCCATGCCAAAGCTGCCAATGGCTAAGGGGGTAACACCAAGCAACATTCATGCTTGTATACATATGTTATGTCTCCACCGGATATGGAAGTCTTCAAAAAAAAAAATTGTTAAGTTTGTATTAATGAATAAATTATACTGATTTCAGGGTTAGTGTACAAATCTACCACCAACACCCTGGTCCATGTGAGTCGATACATTTTCTGATTTTCTGATTCTGAAACATAAAATTATTCCAGGTGAGTATATATATATATGAACCCATAACCTATTGTCTGTTGGCTTCCAACTTCATTCCCTAGGTGGGTGGGGGAGCAGAGCACCAAGCTTTCTCCATTTGAAATTAATCACCATTAATTCGCATCCTTTATTAGAGCAGAGTTGGAACTAAATCAGATAACCATATATAACTCAGTTCTTTATTTTTTTTTCAGTATACAAATGTGGTGCCATGAATAATGAAACTAATTAATGAAGGCGCTGTTTCTAATGTCATGACATGTGGTATGTGCAGCTGTTAAAGGCCAAGGATTCATAGCACGAGATATGACATTTGAGAACACTGCAGGGCCTCAAAAGCACCAAGCGGTCGCATTCCGATCAGACTCTGATTTATCTGTCTTGTTTCGATGTGCCATAAGGGGTTACCAGGACACACTATATGCACACTCTATGCGCCAATTCTACAGAGAATGCCAAATCACTGGTACTGTAGATTTCATCTTTGGAGATGGAACCGTGGTCTTCCAAAACTGTCAAATTCTAGCCAGGAAGGGTCTACCAAATCAAAAAAACACCATTACAGCTCAGGGCCGCAGGGAGCTAATTGAAACCACGGGATTCTCTATCCAATTCTCCAACATATCTGCTGAGCCAGATTTACTAGCTTCAGTGAACTCCACGCCCACATACCTTGGTCGTCCATGGAAGTTATATTCGCGGACAGTCTTCATGCAATCGTACATGAGTAGCGTAATTAAAGCAGAAGGGTGGCTAGAGTGGAATGGGAATTTTGCTCTGGATACTCTCTACTATGGTGAATATATGAACTATGGCTCAGGGGCTGGTTTGGATAGCAGGGTCAAGTGGCCAGGGTTCCATGCAATGAATGAGTCAGCTCAGGCCAGCAACTTCAGCGTGTCTCAATTCCTTCTGGGAAACTCTTGGTTGCCTTCAACTGGTGTCAAATACACAGCAGGACGGATGGTTTAAGCAGGACATATCTACTACGTTCATGCATTTATGAGCTTTTTTATTTTTGATCCAATATATCTTTTGATTTTTACGGAGCATGGTTGGTTTGTATTCAGCAAAAAATGAGATGAAGCTAGATGAAGACAAGCTTTTTTTTATTTTCTAGTGTCTGGTCCATGACTCTTAATTAGTCCTCGTTTGTGTAGCACTTTCCTCTTGTAAGCCTGATCTATGCATTCGGGATATACTTGCAGCAGGGTCTTGCCCACAGAGTATATAATAATATTCTTTGAACATTGATTAAAGGCACCCAAACAGAACTGTATTGTAGTAGTAAAAAGAAGTGTGGGGGAGAGAATATCATTATATCTCCAACAGGGCAAGATAGTTTTACTAATTAACTTGCAAAAATGAATGTGACTAGCAGTGGAAAGGAACAACCAAACCAGGTCCCCAAAAAGAAGAATATTGTATAAGAATTGAAAAGCTAAGAAAGTCACTTTCAAGCAATCACTGACTTGACAAGTGGGAGAAACTATTACGCGCTTCCATGAAAGGCAGAGAGACCATAACACAACACAAGTGACCAAGTCACATGATGTACTCAGAGTCGGTCACTATCTGTGTCCCAGTTTGTTTGTTTTTTTGTGGATTGGCTTGCAGTTGGATCCAATCTCACCCTGGTCATGACTTTGACATCCAACTGCACAGTCTGCACCCTTTGGTACTCTCATGTGTCAACAAACATCATCTTTAACATCGATCTAATGAGGGGAGATTTAAAGACATTGATTCATTCCGGGTTCAAATCAAATTAAATAATGTTCCGGCAGGAAATAAAAGAAGGCAACTCGTAATGTTGACGGGCGGTTCTTGTTCAAGCTGTTTTTTTTTTGTGTGTATCTAATTCCATTTTGGTTGGTTGGTTGTGCTGCAACTCTCTTTTCCTAGTATCTCCCTCAGTAATTGCAGAAGATATTCCCAATTGGCCATATATGGAACACAAGCGGAAGCGGAGTGGGAAAGTTGTGGGCTCATCATATATGGAGCTTTATATATACTTACAGTTTTCTTCACCGCATTGAACCAAAAAGCCTGGCTATGCTGTGTTCTTCCCTGCAATACAAAATATCTTCAACAGGAGCTTCGTGACTGCACCATAACCAAACGGAAAATGTAACTTAATTTGAGGACCTATTCATTGGATCAGTTGTGGGCGTATATATTCATTGAGGCCCCTTATATTATTTGAAATAGCACTGACACCCCTATCAGATCAATGGCAATGTAATTTTATTAAAAAAATTTTTTTATCCACACTCCCTATAGTTAACTCTAAATTCAATGACACCCCTTCCAATTCTAAAATTTTACTAACACCTTTTGTCAGTTATGCGAGCATTATTTTACCAAAAATATCCGTAGTATTTTATGGGATAAATTTTATCCACACCACTAATAAATAGGCCTAACTTCAACGACACTCCCTCATAATTATAAAATTTAACTACACTCCATTTTAATTTTATTATATTATTAACCTCGAAGTTCATCAATTTATTTATTTTTTTCAAATTAATGTATTTTCTTTAATTTAAACTAAATTAACATTCGATCTCATCAAATCAGTACAAAATTAGTATTTAATTTAATCAAATTAATATTATTTCTTTAATTTAACACAAAATTATCATTTAATTTTATCAAATCAACACCAAATTAACATTCAATTTTATCAAATTAAAATTTAATTATATTAAATGGAATATTAAATTCCACTAATTTAACATTTACCCTGGTCAAATTAATGTCATTTTCTTTAATTTAATACCAAATTAATATTCAATTTTATCAAAACAACATTCAAATTTATTCAATTATTATTAAATTTTATCAAATTAACACTAAATTATTTAAAATTTCAAATTAAGACCAAATTTATTCAATTAACATTAAATTTTATCAAATAATATTTAAATTTGATATGTGAAGGGTGATATGTGAAAGGTGATCGAGTGATGTTGTGGAAGATAGCCGATTGTAGAGGATTTGAAAATGTTTGAGACTTTGACATTGACTTTATCGATTGTAATTTTTATTGTAGAGAAAACAGTTTTAACTATAAAATTATAAAAACTCGATTATGTAATCAAATGAGTGATAATATGAT
>CM042188.1:44198055-44213262 GCA_023539305.1 Ilex asprella | reverse complement strand
ATATATATATATATATATATATATATAAAATTTTAAGTGGCATTTATAAAAAAAGTTATCATATAATGCTTTAAAATAATAATATTTATTTTATTTTATTTGTATTCATTTTTGATATTATTATGTTGAATGATTTTATTTTGTGTAAAAAATAATTTCATTAAATATAAATATATCATCCTACTTATCAAAAAAATAAAAATAAATTTTATAAAGTGCCAACCCATGCATTTTAGTCTATTAACACAATAGAGGGTAATTTTGGCATTTTTAAAGAATAAGTAATCAAATCGTGCAGTTTATCTAATGCCAGAGACAAAAGTTACTCTTCGGGGGGTATCCATGATTCAACAGTATAAATAAGAAAGGGGTGTGGTGAAGTTTCAGAATCGGGAGCGGGTGTCATTAAATTTAGACCTAACTGTAGGGGTGTGTATGAAATTTTTTATTTTATAAAATTGCCATGATATATTTTAAAAAAATCTTCATTCACACCCCTCCAGGTTGACATATATCTTCAATGAGACTTTGTTTTATGATTTTTTTTATTAAAATTTAGAACAATTAAAATTTGATTTTAGCTAATTAAAATTCATTTGTTACGTATTCATATTTGAGTCAATTAAAAATTTTATTTTTTATGTATTAAAATTTGAGCCAAATAAAATTCAGTTCAAGCCAATTAAACTTCGTTTTTAAACAAATTTTAATCAATTCGAATTAAATTTTAACCAGCTCGAATGTTAATACATAAAAAACAATAAATTTTAATCAACTCAAATTTTAATACTTAAAAAATAAATTTTAATCAGCTTGAATCGAATTTTAATTTTTGATTTTTAATACATAAAAAAATATAAATTTTAATAGAATCATATTTTAATCAACGATAGTAACTTAAGTTAGGCTCGAATTGATTCGAATTTTAATACATAATTTTTTAAATAGACTCGAATTTAAATACATAAAAAATAAATTTTAATCGGTTCGAATTGGATTTTAATCAATTCGAATTTTAATATATAAAAAAATAAATTTGAATCGGCTCAAATTTTAATCAAATGTTATGCAGAAAGATTATTTTGGGTTTATATAAAGGAAATTTTGATATTTTAGATGATTTTTATTTTTTAGAAATGGTGATTTGAGAGTAAGGGAGTTAGTAATGTTTTGAATAATGAAGGGGAATTTCATTAAAAATATGTTTATCTAAAAAGAGTGTCAACTATAATTATCCTTAATTTTACAAAAAGATGGCAAAGTATCAAGGATTGTGTTGATACTTAACATTCACTGTACTTGATGCAGCCCCCCTTCCCCATCTCTCTCTCGTGAATGACAGAAGTCGGTGCAGTATTCGATCCCAAGGATATTATTTGACTGTTTTTTTTTTTTTGGGTCAGTGATATTATTTAACTGTACTTAGCAATTATTGTATTCTTTCTTCTGATCCTTAATTCATCAGAGCCATATCTATCTATAAGAGAGTGACCCTGAGTTTCTCAGTCATGGCTTTCTTCATTCTGAAGTGTTTCCTACTACTACTCAGCTCAATTATCTTCTCAACAACATGTGCTGTCCACCCTCCTCCTTCCACAATCACTTCTGTTGATTTCCATCTCTCTTCTATCAGATCCATATGCAAGTCCACACCATATCCACACGTTTGTTTTGACTCACTGAAGCTCTCCATCTCCATCAATATCAATCCCAACCTCATCACCTATCTCCTTCAAACCCTTCAAACTGCCTTGCTTGAAGCTGGAAAGCTCACGGATTTGTTGTCGAATGTTGAACACTCAAATCTTATCGAGAGACAAAGGGGAACAATCCAAGACTGCAAGGAGCTTCACCAGATAACAGTTTATTCCATAAAGAAAACCATGTCTCGAATCAATGCAGCAGCAGCAGCTAACTCCCAAAAATTAGCTGACGCCAAGGCCTTTCTGAGTGCTGCTCTCACTAACAAGAACACCTGCTTAGAAGGCCTGGATTCAGCGTCAGGTCCATTGAAGCCAGCCCTTGTGAATTCCATAACTAGTACATATAAGCACGTTAGCAATTCTCTTTCAATGCTCTCTAAGTCAGGCTCAGGGGTACCAAAAGGCCATAAGAACCGTCGTCTCATGGGTGCTCCAAAGTGGCTTTCTAGGAAGAATCGTCGGATTTTGCAGAGTTCCGGAGATGAGTACGGCCCGAGTGAGGTGTTCACGGTGGCTGCAGATGGAACTGGGAATTTTACAACCATCACCGACGCTATTAATTTTGCTCCAAACAACAGTGTCGATAGGGTTATCATCTACATCAAAGAAGGGGTGTATGACGAAAATGTGGACATTCCAAGATATAAGCCTAACATTGTTCTGCTTGGAGACGGAGCTGATACCACTGTGATTACCGGTAACAGAAGTGTGATTGATGGCTGGACTACTTTCAGATCTGCCACTCTCGGTAAAAATTACACTTAAAATTCTCTTGAAATCTAATTTCCATTTTTACCTTCTACGTATGCATATATAAACTTAAAGAAAATGCTGCTCCATTTAACATTAGAACTAACAACTAATCCAGTAGTTATATTTAAGCCACATTATTAGGTCCTTAAATTAGATCCTCAAAATGTTAAGTGAAAGTTTTGTTTTTTTTGGGTTCTCAATAAATTGCAGCAATCTCTGGAGAGGGCTTCTTGGCACGTGACATAACATTTGAGAACAGAGCTGGACCAGAGAAGCAGCAGGCGGTTGCCCTTCGCATTAGTGCTGACTTAGCTGCATTGTACATGTGCACTATGGTTGGTTACCAAGATACATTGTATGTCCACTCCTTTAGACAATTTTACAGAGAATGTGACATTTATGGGACCATAGACTACATATTTGGAAATGCAGCTGTGGTGTTTCAGGCATGCAACATTATATCAAGAATGCCGATGCCTGGCCAATTCACCGTCATTACAGCACAGTCCCGAGACACCCCGGATGAGGAAACAGGGATCTCCATACAGAACTGTTCCGTTTTGGCTACACAAGACTTGTACTCTAACTCCAGCACTACCTCTACTACTGCTGTCAAGAGCTATCTCGGGAGGCCGTGGAGGGCTTATTCTCGGACGGTCTACATCGAATCCTACATCGATGATTTCATTGCCCAACAAGGGTGGACAGAGTGGTCTGGAAATCAAGGCTTAGACACCTTATATTATGGGGAGTATGACAATAGTGGACCTGGTTCGGGGACAGACAATCGAGTTACTTGGCAAGGGTATCATGCAATGACTTACGACGAAGCATCTAACTTCACCGTGTCGGAGTTTATTACTGGAGACGAGTGGCTGGATTCTACATCCTTCCCTTATGATGTTGGCGTTTAATTTTGTAGGGATCGATCAGGAACTTGTTTTAATTTCCAGATATGCATAACTTCTATGCTTCTACGTAGCTAATAATGTAGGGAAATACTCATCACTGCTATGAGACAGGCAAAACTCTACTTACAAATTATTTTGAAGAAAAGGAGGGTTCGACTTCGACTAATGGGTGTTTGCAGGTATACAATTAAACTTTTGTGTTTAATTTTATTTGTTTTTCTCTGTGGAAGTAGAACTAATTGGAAGCATATGGAGAAGAGAAGGTCAAGTTTGAGTTTTTTTTGGGTACATAAAATGGATGTACAAATAGTCACTCCACATATTAATTAGACAGTATTTTCTTCAATATTTAGTCTCACTGAATTATCAGATTACACGAGATAATTCCTGCAATCGATTTGGGGTAGAGATCGAATGACTGGTGAAACCTGAAACAACCACAAGGTTAGGAAAAGGGTGCTAGGCGTCTGCCTGACTTATCCCCTCCGAAGCTTAAGTCAGTAAGAATGAGATGATCAAGCTCAATTCTCTATATTTTCTGGTTTGATTTTACGTACCTTTGTTTATTTTTCTGAAAGGTATTTATACCTGAACTTAAAATGATTGTTCTGACACGGAGATCATCCCAGCATTTAATGCCCTTTGCATTTGCCCACGCGTAATGATTAATTCTTACCTGTATTCCCGTGTCATTGATGCTTGGAGGATGGGACCAACCCTCGGGACTACGCCGAGAACCCCCTGCTACCTCCGAGTACTTGAGTGCCCATGAACGGCGTCTGACACTTACTTCATAGCAGTCGGCGTCTAACACTTACTTCATAACAGTCGGCGTCTAGGGGGCTCACCCCTAGTTCTGTGTTCGGCATCTCAGCCATTAATGCACTCACTCATGGTTGTCAGTTTAGGTCTTCGAGGGTGCAGAAGTTCATTAAATGCCCTGTCTAAGCCACTCATATCTCCATAAATGCTGGGTCACGTCGCATTAATTGCTTGTCAGAGGTTGTACTCGACTTTACGAAAACATCTCTCCTCGGCTTCACTACGCTCCTCGGCTTCAACATTCGGTTTTTCATCACCCACACCTGTACACTTGTCGCCTTGGGAGTAGCTAGGTGTAAGGGTATCATCCTCCACAAAAGATTTCGGTTGACCTGGGTGTGTACCCAGTAGCTTTTAACTCTCATCCTATATCGGGTGAGTGGTCTCTCCCCTGCCATATAGGTGAACACTCACTATAGAGGAGGTACCTACTAGCTATCTGATTAGATATAGAGATATAATAAAGATAAAAAATATAAGACACGAGTATAATAACGATATGACTAATTGAAGTAATATTATATATATTTTAGATAAAAATAAAATTATAATATATTAAAAACAAAACATATTTTATAATAATATTAATAATTAGACCTATCAAATATTAATTTTTTTATTAAAATTGAAATAGATCAAAATAGAGATCCACCATTTTTCACCAAACATCATTATATCCATTAACATTCATAATCAATAAATTACATAACAAAAACACAAAAAAATACAGGCCTCTTAATTTGGCAATGATTGGATTATTGGATTCGCAACTGCACCATACAAATACAAATACAAATACAAATACAAAGAGGGAGAGAGAGAGAGAGAGATGTAAGGAGAATATTTTGGGTGTATGAATGCAAGTCGACAAATTTTAAAGGAAAGAGAGGAAAACAAGTTAGCGAGAAAAGCGGTTTAAAGGGGCATAATGTAATATCCATCACCAATTCAGTCCAAGAGTATGTTTTATTTGTCATGTAACTAAATTCTATCTATGGTGTCCTCCTAAAATTTCTCCAATCCAAACCTCCCCCATCATGAGAATGAGATGCAAACCTTAAAATTCCAAAACACAAGAAGAAAGACAAATTAAAGGACGCAGAAGTAGAAGTGCTGTTGGTATCGGTATTTGTTTCCGTTGATTGATCTCTTCTCTGCCTTAGCTCTAACCTAAGGCAGAGAGACATACATCTCTGTCTCAGGTGCATTATTTAATTATTAGCAAGTAACTATGGCATTTCAGGATTTTGACCTCCTATCAGAACGCCGAAAAAATGAAAGGAAACTAAAACTCAGAAAGAGGATCGCAATTGCTGCCTTTTCAAGCGTCCTCCTCATTCTCATAGTCGCTGCCGCTGTCTGTGCAGTCATTTATAGAAACCATCAGACTCAGACTGATCAACCCCAAAAGAAAACACCTGCACCCGGGAAACCGGTGCTACTCTACGAGAAAGCCGTCAAAACCATATGTGCCCCAACAGATTACAAACAAACATGTGAGAGCAGCCTTTTAAAGGCATCCGCGTCCCAACCCAACCCAAACCCCAACCCCAAGGATCTTCTCAAGGCTGCAATTTCTGTTGCTGCCCTAGAGCTCACTAAAGCTATCAACCAAACCTCCACCATCCAATTTGACACCCGGGAAAAGAAAGCCGTATTTAATGATTGCATGGAACTCCTTAATGATGCCAAAGAAGAATTAAATAGTTCTATTGCCAATGTAGATGGCAAGGAAGAGGATTTAGGAAAGCTTTGCTCAAGAACCCCTGATATGAACAATTGGCTAAGTGCTGTCATGTCTTACCAGCAAACATGCATTGATATGTTTCCTGAGGGAGAAGTAAGATCCACCCTGCAGAAGGCTTTGAAGAATACAAAAGAACTTACCAGCAATGCTCTTGCCATTGTCTCACAACTGTCTTCAGTCCTTGAGGCATTCAATATACCATCAGTCAGCCGACATCTTTTAGAAACAGAATCAACTGCGCCTTCTTTGGATGAGGATAGTCTTCCTACCTGGATGAGGCATGAGGATCGAAGAATGTTAAAGGCGGATGATCCAAAGCAGACTCCAAATGTTACCGTGGCAAAAGATGCTAGTGGAAATTTTACTACAATATCTGCAGCATTGGCAGCAATGCCACCAAAATACCAAGGGCGGTAAGTATGTATTGAAACCCAACTTCACCTCACCTTGATCAGTTTCAACATCACAGTTGTTGCACTACCACCATAACCACAACCATCACAATTGTAGTATGGTTATTTGCTCTCTGCATGCATGAAATCATCAATTCCCCATTTCATTAAATGTTGAATTTTTCACTTATAATTTGGATTCACAGAGATTTTCCTTTATTTCATGTTCACTTTCATGACATGCAGGTATGTCATTTATGTTAAAGCAGGAATTTATGAGGAGAATGTCGTAGTGACCAAAAAGATGGTAAATGTTACCATGTATGGTGATGGATCCCAAAAAAGTGTTGTCACTGGAAACAAGAATTTTGTCGATGGAGTTCCAACATTCCAGACTGCAACTTTTGGTATGCTAATTCACAAATATGAAGAACCCTACAGAGTACCCTTTGTTACATGGGCCTGCGTCCTCCTATGGTTTCTCATCATTTGATGCTAATCCATCCAGACTTTATATATCACAAAAAAGCTTTTGATTTTAAAAAAAGTCACTCCTTCAACAAATAAATAGTTATAAAATTATATATTTTGTCCATTTTGTGCTAAGTTGTGATTGCTAAATTGTGTTTCCCTGTGTTGCAGCGGCTATAGGAGAAGGTTTTATTGCCCAGTCACTCGGATTTAGAAATACTGCTGGTCCAGAAAAACATCAGGCAGTGGCCCTGAGAGTGCAATCGGATCATTCAATTTTCATTAATTGTCGTATGGAGAGTTATCAGGACACCCTCTATGCCCAAACCCATCGTCAGTTCTATCGTAGCTGTTACATCACTGGCACTGTGGATTTCATCTTCGGTGATGCAGCTGCCATCTTCCAAAACTGCATGATCTACATCAGGAGGCCAATGGACAACCAACAAAACATAGTAACGGCCCAAGGAAGAGTAGACAGGCGTGAAACCACAGGAATAGTGTTACAGAATTGTCGCATTTTGGCTGATGAGAAACTTGAGCCAGAGAAGTCAAAGATCAAGAGTTATCTTGGAAGGCCATGGAAGGAGTACTCTAGAACCATCGTAATGGAATCAGAGCTAGGTGATGTGATTCATCCAGAGGGATGGCTACCATGGAATGGAGATTTTGGACTGAAGACATTGTACTATGCTGAGTATAACAATAAAGGGCCTGGGGCTAAACTTTCTGCCAGAGTCAAGTGGCCCGGTTATAAGGTTATCAGCAAGGAAGAGGCCATGAAATATACAGTTGGTCCCTTCATACAAGGTGATAATTGGTTGAAGGCCACCAATGTTCCCGTTCGTTTTGGCCTAAACAACTAATTAAGTTGAGTCTCTCGCAGAAGTGGCTAGGCTTAAAGATTTTTGAAGGACAGAGGATGGCCGGACTTCCATTAAGGTGCAAAGTGAGTGCAGGTGTGGATGTGTGTGTGTGTTTTGTGCGACAGCGTGTGTGATGGGTGCAAGGGATGACGATATTGTTTTATATGGTCATTCCCCAAATTTTTAAGAAGGCTAGAAAAATTACTGTTTTTTCAAAGTATTGTGGTTTAAACAATGTACACTCCTCTTAATAAGATGTTAAGTAGACTAAGGGTCGGTAGTGCCATTCAAAATCATGTCTTTATGTTAGGACAACGAGGAATACTAATCTAACAAGAGAAAATGAAATTAGATTAAATATTGAATGCAACGGTGATATAATATCAGCAATGTTAACGTTATTTTGTATAAGAAAAATGTTCAAGATAAGATGGTACGTATGTTGATTGATCATGTGTAAAGCTTATACTTTGACATAATCATTGAAATTTTGTATAAGAAAAAGAACAATGCTATTGGGACATAATTTGAGGACATAATAAGTTGTCACCAATGAAATGATAATGAATTCATTTAAGAGTAATGCTACAATGAGACCCATCATTAAATATATTTTACTATTATTTCATTGGTAACAACTCATTATGTTTCCAAATTATGTCCTTCAATTATGTCTCAATAACATTAGTGTAAGGAAAATGTTATTCATATTTAATTTGAGGCTAATGAATTACAATTATTAGATTAAAAGTGAGTTTTATCTAATGAGTAATGCTTCCTAATATCTAATAATATTTTGTGGACTTATCTAATATTACAGCTCACAACTAATTTACTAACTACATTAAATTAGATCTCTAATTAAGTCCACAAAGTAGATCCATATAACAACGTTACTCTTTCTACAATATCTCTTTGGTAATAAATTATGGAAAATGTTATTTTGGACCTAATCTAGGGACTTAATGAAGTATAACTATTGAATTGATTGTGGGTTTTATCTAACATTATAATTAATTCAATTATTACATTAAAATCACATCATTAAGTTTTCAAATAAAATTTTTACAGCGACTCAGTCTTCCTCGCGCAGCTCGACAATCTCTAGCTCGGATGTCTACTGTTGTCGAGACGAATTGTTCAACTCTAAATACCCTCACCACCCGAATCTATAATTCAAATGGACAGTAATTAGATCACATTATACACGGGAATTATTCACACTAAAGCAGCTAGTAATAGGTACGTAAAAGAGCATAATGGACAACTCATTCATTGGAGAAAAAACTTGCTTCAAGTGGGTGAAAATCGCTCAATTTAAGGAGAATTTATCTTCAAAAATTTACAAGAAAGTTTAATACAATATTCAACATATTCATTTCATGAATAGGAAGATCTTTAAATACAAGATAATAAAACTATTTTAATAACTAAGTTGACTCATAACTCTACTATCTTAATAACCACTTAAGAAACTACCCACAAAATATTTTATCACAAACCTACTTACTAAAATAACTACCTCAAATAGTACATAAAAATTTCTATCTATATAATAAAGTAAAACAAAATTTGAGTCTCAGAGACAAATAAAGGTCTAAATTATTTTGAGACAAAACATAAACAAATCTAACGAACAACGTAATTCCAACATAAAAGACAATTCAGATCATTTCAAAATTTTTGATCCGAAGGTCTATAATTAGTCCTAAATTTTTTTTCCCGACACGAGGAAGCCTATCTCTCACGCATCTCTCTCCCTCACGCCTCTCTCTCTCTCACACCCTTCTCTCTCCCAATCTATCGCCTCTATCACATGGAATCCATCACAAATCTTCCTCCAATCTCAAATCTCACTCATCATATTGGCATTAGGACGACGACAGTAAAGATAGAGACAGACGAAAGTCATAGAGAGAGGAGGAAATGCTTTGGATATTCACATCTCAAATCCTCTGTTTCAGATACTATTTATGTATTATGCTTACATATGGGTTAAAGGAGTAGAAGTGATTTCTTGGTAGTTCACCCCAGTGCTCAACTGGTGGTTTTTTTGATCATGTAAATTTTTACTATGAACAGACCGCCGTCACCATTTCAAGTAAATGAAACCCGTTGTCGCCGGAGCAAGCCGTCGCCAAATCAGTCAATTGCCGCGGAAGAAACAAGACATCCAGGTACTCCCTTTCTCTGTCCTACGCCGAAGCAGCAAGCTATCCCGTTCCCCTAACACTCACACACACACGCCAATGTAGCAAGACATCCAGGTTGTTGCTTAATTCGTGTTTCAATTTGTGTCTTTTGGGATCCAAAAAACCCTAGATGTTGATTGATTTGTGCTTCAATTTTGTTAATTTGCTAGACATATCATTCATGTGAAGCATCAAAGACCTTATTGGGCATGTGTGTAGATCGATTTTGTTTTTGAGTAAGTGAATCAACAGCTTGTTATTGGAGTTCTGATCCTGGATAATGTGTTTTATGCTCCGTTGCTTGGTTGGATTCTTTGAATTTTCCTGAATCACCACTTCCGTGTATCTTTGTATATTCTTTCATGTTATTAATGTCTACATGAATAAGAAAACACTATTCGATGCTGGTTTCAACTGACCTAAATGCGAAATACAGGCATCCCAGTGGTTCAAGCTGCTAACAAGGAATCTCTCATACACTACAAGTTTGTATGTCGTCGTGTACATATTAATAGAGTCGTATTGTTGGTGTATGAACTGCTACGCACCAACTAAGCTAAAAACTTCACGTCCTCATCGAGTTACGTTGGAAATCCTAGTGGGAATGTAGAGCATCTTATGGAAAAACATTGGTTGAGAATTGAATTAATTGAAGGTTGCCACAATTTCTTGACTAAAACGCACTCGCTTTTATGATTCTGGTTGTTTGCTTGAATCTTGATTAAGGGTACTGGTGAATTTATGGTCATGCATTGGTTGGTCAGTGATACCTAATCACAATGTGTTGTTCTTTTTTTTTTGTGCATTTTGTTTGATCTTTGCATTATTTTTTTCTCTTTTACCTTTTGTTTTTGTTGTTTAATTTCCCTTTCCATACCCGGCGATACCGAAATCATGTCTCCCCCTATTCAAGCCCTAGAAATGATCCCCTTTCAATCGGCCACTGCCCCCCTCTCTCTCTCGCTGCTCTCTCCACCCGCTGTTTCTCTCGATGTTTGCTTTCTCTCTCTCCGCTAATCATCTATCTCTCCAGGTACAATACTGTACTTTTTTCTCTCTGCATCTCTCTCGCTCTACTTCTGTCTTTCTCTCACTGTTTTCTTCACACATGACACACACAACGCAAACAAGGTGTTCGACCAAATGCCCATAACTCTCAGAGTGCACACACACAACAGAAAACATGGTGACCTACTTGTTCGCTGAGCAAGTAGGAATTTAGGGGTTTTTATATGTTGTTTGGAATGCTTATAGGTCCTTCATTTTGGTTAGTTTAATGCTTTTGAATTTGGTTCAGTGGGAAGCTTGGTTTTGATGTCTTTCATTGATTGGGTAGAATTAGTTTGTTTTGTTCCATATCTACTTTTTCTATAGATGGGTTTCATGGAAAAACCTAAAAAAAAAAGGTATTGTTCCTTTCATAAAGTAACTTTTGTACTTCTCTCGTTTTGCTAAAATTTGGCATTTGGTAATTTAGTTCCTTACTCCCATACCTACAAAAAGTCTATAAATTTGATTTTCATTTTTGCGGGCATTTTCTAGTTGATAGGATGCTCCAACAAAGTAGATGAATCGTGGATTGCGGATACAGAGAAGATCGATATTGTAGAGCGGTCAATTTTTCTCGCCGAGACAATAGTAAGTTAAATTATTTATGTTCTGATATTATTTTTTGAATTATTACCTTTAACACAAAACAATGATTTTTTGTGACTTTTAAGTGATCAAAGTTGAATGATTGTTACTGTGTGACAATCGTAACCGCAAAAGATTAGGATCTCTATTATAGTTATCAATGAAATGCATATTCATTTGGATGAACATGGTAATTAGGTGATTTTATGTGTTTATAAAATGTGAAAGAGGTGATATCATTTGATTTCAAAAAGTTGTCTTCAAGGGTGGTCTTATTTGAGAAGGTGACTGGGTGAAGATCCATAGATAAAAATCGACCAAATTCAAAAGAACATGAATTAAACAATTGAAGTACACAACTAGGTGCTTCAAACTAAACTGAAAAACGTTTGAGAATTTTAAAATAATATCATCAGGATCCCGCCTCCCATTTTTTTCCTGAGTTGGCTCTCTCAATTTTAATACATTTTTTTTTTGTTTTCTATTAGATTTAATTAGCTCTCATTAGATTATTTGGTTCTCATTAGTGTATTATTATGATGGATGATAAGCACTAATATGCATAAATTTTCCCTTTGGTTGTGTCCAAAGAGTGGCATTAGCTAGAGGTGAGGGGGAATATATGACCAATAGTTGTGGCTGTTAAAAAATGCTTACATGTTTCTTACAAAGGAATAGACTTTTGTAGATGCTACTAAAGATGATAAAGATGATTGATTTATGTTATGATTGTTTTCTGCTAATAGTTTTAGGCTTGGAGGTGTGTTTTAGCATTAATTTTTTGTTTTTGTTGGAAGTTTGTGTTATCAATGTTCATTAAGATAATAACATTTAATGCTTCATGGTGTTATGACTTTTAATTTTTTGTAGGGTGCTAAAGAGAAGGTCAACCAATGGGAAAAAATCCAAAAAGGATGAAGGAAACTGAATGCGATTTTTTGGGTTTGAATCCTTGAAGTCATTTGGTTTGTAGCTGAACTGAATTTTCTTATTATTTAATAGAATCGGGATGTAGTTGTGGCAAATCAGTTTGTTGTGTTTTGTGTTTTTGTCTTCGTTACAGGTATATCTACGTGTGTGTCTCTTTTGCTCTTTTCAATTTTGTGAATAGCTTTGCTGGTGCTGATGAAGATGCTCAATATTAATTTGTTTAATAGTTCTTGAATTAGGTTGTTTTCAAATTTTGATTGTCTCTATTTTGCTTGATTTGACCTGTTTAGTTTGATGAGAGTGTGTATGTTTATTTGTGTATGTATTATGTTCTTGCTGTATTTCATGAGGTGATTTTTACTTTCTAGATTATCGAGAAAATGTCAAAGAGAAGAAAAAGAAGTTTAGCCCAGCCCTTAACTGACCGTTTGACGATTCGACTCAGCAGTTGACCGTGTTAGCACCTTCCCCAGCTAGAAATCTATTTCCCCTCACTCTCTCATCTACAAATCTGTTTGAGTATCTCATCAACAACAGAAATGGCTTGTCAGAGTAAATTTCTTGAATATTCTTTGCTTCACCAGTGGTCTTTCTTATTATCTTTCATTTCAGTAACCAATTTTGACCTGTTCTTTGTTATCAATATTCAGGAAAAATGTAGTCCCTAATAAGAATCTGACTCTGCCTGTGCACCGACCGATTACTAGGTTGATTATTGCAATTTTTCTGGTGTTTAGACTTTCTTAATAAAAGTTTGAACAAAATGAATTGATATTTACAATTTTCATAGTTAAAAAAAGAAGTTCAAGAAACAAGTTAAGGCTACTGTTTTTCTGTCGTGAAAAGAAAACAAATTTATAGTAGAGTATATAATCAACCTCAAGAATTCCTAGTTTTTCCCTACTAAACTCAAAAGATGTATTAATAGGCAAGGAAGTAACAGTTTAATGTAGAGTTGTATACTTGTACTAAGGATATAATGTAGAGTTTTTCTTAATGTAACTAATAGCAAAAATGGAATATATTGCATTTAGCTGGATATAATGTAGAGTTTTTCTTAATGTAATTAATAGCAAAAATGGAATATATTACATTTAGTTGGATACTTCATCAAAAATGGAGATATAATATATCACCTTTTTTTTGGTTATGTAGGTTGTGGATCAGGACGTAGTGGGGAGACGTTATCCGGGAATGGACACCAATGGATTGGCTTAGATATATCACATTCAACGCTTAGTATGTGGATTCATGGTTTCTGTTGAGTTGGAGTATTGCAACATCATATCTTCCAAGTAATCCTAAAGTTGCTAATCCAGTTGCATTGGAGCGTGAGGTTCGTGGTGATCTTATGCTTGCTGACATGGGTTAGGTAGCCACTCAAATTTGGAGCTTTGATCTATATGTGGGTCTAGTTAAAAAAAAAAGATCTGTGTATGAGACATTTTTAACTTTTAGTTTCTATGGTCTATATGGCAGTCAAAAAAGTGGAAAACCCACGAATTCTTGTGGTTGATTATATACTCTACTTTGATTTAATTACCCCCCCCCTTTCTTTTTCTTTGCTTGCCCAAGGACTCACAGAATTTGGTTTCTTGGTTTTATGTGGGTAATGAGTTGTTTGATTTTTGCATAATTCCTTGGATTTTGATTGTTTTATACAGGTTTCAAAGTGACCTAAAAATTGAGTGAAATAGCTAATCAATAATTTACTTATGAATCTATGTAATGATCCATGTTATTGAAGTTACTTGATTTTGTTTAATTCATAAGTTTAGCTGTTTTTTGGAATTTGTTTTATGTGGAAACTGTTTAGTTTGTGATTTTATGTGGTCTCCAAAGTGACATGATGTTTGAGTGATGGTTGAAGAGTAAGTATTACAATATAGATTAAATAAGATAAATGGTACATTAAAGTTTTAACCATCTCTCTAATAACTGAAACGAAAGTATTTTGACCATTTTTATTTCACCAAAGTTAGGGCGTTAAAAATGACCAAACAATTTTCAGTTTAATGCATGTTTATATTTATTGTTTGATTGTTCCGTGTTTAAGAACTATGTACATTGTCATCAAGCACGTGATATATGACGAGTTTAAGTTTTCAGTTTGGTATATGTCCGAGTTCAGTGCTTGAATATTTTGAGTTCAAATTTAATGTTTGATTTTTTTTAGTTGTTTCGTGTCTTCATGCGCTGGTTATCCCTAGTCTATATAATAAAATACAATATAATTTAAATCTCAAAGTATAAACAAAATAACTTTTGTTATTCGTGGTTGAGATCTTTTTAAATTTTATTTTAAAATTAATTTGGCGACTAATATTCGCACCCCAAATTTAATAGAAAAATAAACCTTTAAGAATGTATTTGGGGTAATTTTTTTAAAGTGTTTTTAAGATTTATAATTTTTCATAAATACTTTAAAAAAATAGTGTTTAAAACTGTCTCACCACCCCCACCCCCACCATCACCATTGTCGCGCCACAACCACTATCGTCACCCTACCATACCCATCACCCCACCATCGTCGTTGTCACCACCTTACCACCACCATCACCACTTCTATTGCCCCACCACCACCATCGTCCACCACTATTCCACCATCATTACTACCATTGCTACCACTGTCCCACCACCACCACTTCCACTACCCCACCACCACCATCCCTAATCACCACTGCTGCCGCACTTTACCACCACCGCTACTATTCTACCATCACCCCTACCACCCTCACCCCACCTTCGCCACTGCCCCACCTCCACCTCCACCTCCACTCCACCC
>CM042188.1:44181490-44197655 GCA_023539305.1 Ilex asprella | reverse complement strand
ATCGTCATCTTATTCTTATATTTATTACTATTACCATCATCATCTCACTACCACCATCGTCCACCTTCAACACCCCCCACCACCCATCGTCGCCCACCATCGCTATCAGTCACTATCACATACCTCACCACACTTACCACCACCAACCACCATCACCTGTCATAGCCCACCATTGTAGCCATTCACTGTCATCTACTCTCATCACACTTACCACTATCGCTATTCGCGACCACTTATTACACTGTCGCCTAGAAACATTCATTGTCACCTACTACCACCTCATCACCGCTCACCGCCACATTCGTCATCCTACCACCATCACTGTCAACCACCATCACCCACCACCATCCAGACCCACCTACCACCACCATTGTTGTCATTCACGACTGTCACTACTACGATCATCACTCAAAACCCACCACCATCATCATCATTGTCACTCATAACTGCTACCAGTCATCGTCTTACCCACCACAACTATTACCATCTCCCACCATCACTATTGTCGCCCACCACCACTACCACCGCTCACCCCCACTACAATCGGTGCTTAAATTTTTTTATTTCTCATCTATGTTTGTGATTTAATTTTGGGTATGAATACAAATATGTTGATTATTTTTTTTATTACGTCCTGCTTTCAAGCATGGAAAATAACTAGTACTACTATAAAATGTTAACAAAAGTGAAACTTTTTTAATTGGCTATAATAACCCTAATAAATTAACTAATGCCAACACTAATTTTTTAATTGTGCAATTTATCATTCTAAACTGTTAAACTCTACAAAATCTAATGCTTATGTCTTTTGAGTTACACAGCCTGTTCATTTTTCTCCTTAAGCCTGTTTCTATCACTAGCATTCATACTTGAAAGATGATAAATCACAACAGAAAACCTTGATGTACGCATTTATTATCATTGAATTGAATATATTTGTTCATATTATCACATCTCAGTACCGTTTCTCTTTGGCCTATCTCTCATCTGTGACTATTGTCTTCCGCTCTGTATCATAAAATTGAAGAAAAGGATGGTTTCTTTACACATCCATTCTTCAATCTTTTCCACCGCTAATTAATCTCTTTATATGTACGCTATATTCATACAAGAACAAATCCTTATTCCTTACTCTTTGGAATGTGTTCTTTGAATATGGTAGCATATTTTTACAAATTGCAGGTCAAGGAATTCCAACTACAAAGGTTAATGAAGCTTTTTCAGGTTTTTGGTGTTCTTGATTTATCATGTCTACAAAAGTGCAACTTAAAAAAAAAAAAAAGACTGTATGATGTGTAATAGAGGAAATTATTTTATTATATTTATTAACTGTAAAAAAATTGTATTATACAATTTATTATATAGACTGTAAAAAAGACTGTATGTTGAAGAATTTATTATATTTTATTTATGCACACCGGACATGCACATATGATATAGGAAATTATTTCCTATTTTAAGTGGGAATTTTTTTACAAACTATGTTTATCCTAGCCCAGTTGTTTAAAGTTTTTTTGAGAGTTTGATTCCTCATTTTTAGTTTTATAGAAGCATTTAACAGGTTTACTCAAGATGATATTGCAGCTTAACATGACTTAATTACTGCATAGTCATAAAAAATGTTAAGTACAGCAATAAAATTACCTTTTTAAAAATATGAGTAAATTTAAAGAAGTTTAATGCTTACACTACGGTTCTCATGGGAAAAACATGGATAGTTTTGTTGTGTGAAATCGTACACCAATTGATCTGCACAAAAATATTAATCATAACTGTGAACAAGAGAGCAAACTCATTAAGATCTAAATAACGAGAATAAAATCGATATGCCAAAATGTACTATCTGATGATGCACAAAATCGTATTCGTGCGAGATCAACAGTCACTAGAGTGATTAATGAGCAATCAATGGCAATTAGTGGCAAAACAGTAAATATAGGTCAACACATGAGATTTATAGTGGTTCGGTCCGGGTGACTTATGTCCACTCTTCGAACGGCGACGGTGGCCTTAGGCATTTTATTGATCAACGGAGGTACTCCGGGGAGTTTACAATGAGTCTCGAGAGAGAAAGAGTATAGAGAGCTTAGAGAGCTTACTGAGTGCAACTAGTCTCGTGTGTGTGTCTCCAGAGTCATTCTCTTGCCCTTTATACAGTGAGGGCTTACATTATATAGGCTCACCAAGGCGGTGAGGCGGTGACGTGAGGGAGAAGGCTCCCGCTAATTTGGTAAGTACAAACATGGTAGGAGTGAGCCTCTTTGGCAAGCAGAGTTATGGTAGGAGTAGACTTCTTTGGAAGGTAGAGTTAAGGTAGGAGATCTCCGTATCCCGAGTCTTCCTCCACGTGCTCCTATTTGCTCGGATGGCACTCTGGTGCGAAGTGTGCTCATGCTTAGCCTTGGACTTGAGTCTCGAACTCGGTCTTGCTTCGGAGTGGGTTTGGACTTGTGTTGTGTTTGATGTTGCATCAAGGCATGAAGAGGAGTCAAGAGGAGAGGTCAATGGAGCATGACCACTCCGGAGGAGGCATGGGTGGCGCCCTAGGAGGCATGGGCGGCGCCCTTGGTGCCTTGGGGTGCCTTGTCCTTTCCTTTGGTGTTCGGCCTTGAGTTGGTGCGGCTTGGTGCTCGTCTTGGTCTTGAGGTCGGACGTCGAGCTTGGCTTGGTGCTCGTCTTGGTCTTGAGGTCGGACGTCGAGCTCGTATTTGAATCAGACTTAGATTCGCACTGGAGTCAAACGGCGAAGGAGGAGAGGTCGTAGGAGAGGACGAAGGAGAGGCCGAGCGCAGAGCTGGGGGGCCTGGGCGGCACCCTAGGGGCCTTGGGCGGTGCCCTTGGTCCCCTAGGCGGCGCCCCAGGAGCTTCGGGCGACGCCTCTCGCTGCCTCCTGCAGTCTTGGTCCTTCCTCCGTTTTCCTTGACGATTGTCACTCGGTTGGCCCAACTACATGGGTCTTTTGGGCTCTTCTATGGGCTTCTTCGACTCCGTTTGGATTGGGCCTTAGCTTAGTAAAATCCGGACTCATCACTATCAATTTAAGAATTAATTGAGATAAATACTAAGCAGAAAAATAAGAAACATGTTCTGACCAAGAATTAAAAGAAAATTACACAAGACAGAAAAAAAAAATTGCAACAGTTTTCAATAAGTAGTTGGTTGAGAATTGCATAATTATATGACTTCCTTTGACTATAGCTTGTTTAGGCTGTAGCTGTAATACTGTTGCTACCATGGAAATAGAATTATTAGGAAGAATATACATGATGTCAAGGAAGACGTAGGGGTTGTGTGCTTCTTTTGTTGTGAAAGAAAGTGACTTGGATAGACCATCATCCCTTTTGGCACTGCCTATTTTCCAAAATTCCCTCAATTTGGAAAATTGTAGCTAATATTATAAAAAGCAACCTTCTTTATGCATGTAGAATTGTGAAGAAAATAGATCTTCCGAAAAAGAATTGTGGAGGAAATAGAATAAAAGAATTAGTCATAACCTCTTATTTGAGAAATGGCCTCGAATTGGTGAAATTAATTTCTTATATGCATCTTGATCAACATTCGTACATTCAGAGCTACTGATGTATGACTAAAGGCCCAAGTAGATCATATTGAAGATCCTTTAAACTACTAGATACCAAAGGTTATGGGAGAGCCAATTATATTCAAACACATATTATAGCTAAACTATGTTTTTTTTGTAAAGTTTACCTGTATAGGTGACAAATTTGGATATAGTGCATAGAAAAACCTAGGTAGAAATGTCTGGCTATTTTTTTTTTCGATACGTAAAAAATTCATTGATCAAACAAGGTTCTCTATATCTTTCACAGATACTTATATGGAAAAAAAAAAAAACAATGCCAAAAGGAATCAAAGAAAGAGAAGTGAAATCGGATGGCAGATCATCTATTCATATGAGAAAGATGTTCTACCATCCCCAAAATCAGAGTGATCTTCATCAGCAATTTACAGTCATGCCCAAAAGAAACAACATGAGGACAAAAACATTGCAGCTACATGAGACTGCAGCCAAACAAACAAGAAGGAAAAAGCTTGAGTGGACAGTCATCAAGAATGACCAAAGCAGAGCAGCCAGCAGGCTCAAGAGAAAGCAAAACACAGAAAGGCTAAGACAAACGCATATCTGCCCGTCCAGTTTCAAGCAGCTAAATTTTAGGTGTTCTAAATTTTGAATTTAGGTGTTCTAAATTTTATATACGAATCATTAAAATTTCTTACATGTGGTATCAGAATCTATCGTATATGAATGTGACTTTAAAATTATTTAATTTTAATAGTAAAAAATAGAATTGAGATATGAATGTAACAATTAATGATGAGTGATCTAAAGAGATACATATTGACTAGTACCACATATTGATTGATTACATAATATTTAATTATGGATAATTTATTATAATATCCCGGTTTGAAAACTTTTATGAATTAAGATGGATAGTTGCCACCAAAGTGGTCTATTCATTGAAATTTATAGTTTTTCTCATACTTTTGTTACGGGATTGTCTTTAAATTATGATATACAATTACTTGCCAAAAGGGGGTTATTGTGTATTGTAATTTAGAGATGTCATGAAACATTGTGGTAGATGTGCAATAGTTTAAAAAGTTTATCTGTCCAAAGAGAATAATTTTTTTTAAAATTTGAGCATTCTCATTAGTTAGTTTCATGAAAGAGAGGACCTATAGCATATTGCATTCTCCGCCCAAATGGGAGTTTGTGTAATGATGTATTTGGACTCTCTTAGTAAAATATGACTTAATATGTTCAAAATATATTTTATTTATTTATTGTCCAATTTTGCTAACTGTTTATATTCTCGTTGTCTTGAACAGTCTATTTGACTATGAATAGTAATAATGTAAATATTGAAGTATTGACTGATTGTAATTATAAGAGATGGAAGCAAGATATTGAGTTTGCCTTGAGAATTGCTGAGATAGACTTTGTCTTGAAAGAGAATGAACCTGCTAAATCTACTAGTGAGAGTTTTCCTGATGAAAAATAACTTTATGTAAAGTGGGAGAAATGTAATAGGTTGAGTATGATTGTCATGAAAAGGTCTATCTTTGAACACCTTATAAGTGGGGTTGCTTGAAATCAAGAATGTCAAGGAGTTTTTCACCGTTGTATGAGAGAGATACAAGGTATCCAATAAGACTGAAGTTGGGGGTCTAATGAATGTACTAACAAGTATGAAATACGACAATGTAGGTGATGTTAGAGAATACATCCATAGAATGATTCATGTTCAAACCAAACTCAAAACCTTCAAAATTGTTATTCCTGATGATTTCATTGTTCACCACATTCTTAATTCTTTTCCTCTTGAGTTTAGCCAAATCAAAACTGTCTACAATACCCAAAATGAGTCCTGGACAATAAATGATCTTATCTCCAAGTGTGATTCTGAGGAAGAAAAACTTAGAAAAGAAAAAAGTGAAACTGTCTTATTTGTTTCTCAACCTAAATCTATACTACTTATAAATGTCAACATGTGTGAAAAACTTTTGATTTCCTATTTCACCCTTAATTATTATCATAAAGTCAATTATACTCACATATTTTTCAGTGTTTCATACCTATTTGACTTCCAAAATATTAGCTAGATAAATTTTATTCTATGACTTGGTAGATAAACTTTATCAAAATAATACCTATATAAACTTTATCAAAATATTAGGTAGATAAATTTTATCTCTAAATTCTTTTTTTTTCATTCAATTCTACAAACTCTACTAGAATTCTAATACCACATATTGGTCATTTTTAGGTGATAAAAATTCGATTCTACAAACTCTACTAAAATTCTAATACCACATAAACTTTATCAAAATATTACCTAGATAAAGTTTATCAAAATATTAGGTAGATAACTTTATCTCTATAACTTGGTAGATAAACTTTATCTCTAAATTCTTTCCTTTCCATCCAATTCTACAAACTCTACTAGAATTTTAATACCACATATTGATAATTTTTAAGTGATAAAAAATTCAATTCTACAAACTCTATCATAATTCTAATACCACATATTGGTAATTTTTAGGTGATAAACACAACGATTCATGTAGGTCTATAATCAAACAATTGAATGAACATGTTAAAATCCTAAAAGATTTTCAAGTTAGCTGAAAAAAAAGAACTAAAAGAGCTTTATCACAAAAGAAGGATGTCCATGTCCAGTTAATTTCAGTGCGAAAGTAAGGAGTTAATGCAAAGGTCAATGTATCACTATTACTATTACTTTAATATTAATATTATATCATATATTTGTTTTGAAGTATTTGTATGGTTGTTTGCATGTTCAACTATTTTCTGGTATTATGTTTCTAAATCATTGTTTGATTATTTTTTACATGAAAAAAAAAATTTAATGGGTTGGAGTATTGTCGAACCAATACTGTGCAAACCAGGTTTTTTACTGAATTGATAGTTTATCAATTCATATGTCTTAGTTTATTAATTCATATGTTTATGTTAATTCCTATGTTTTGTGGCACTTAATTCTTCTTTGTTTAATGTCAAGCAGCTTTCAAAGAGATGGGTGTGGCAGGTCAAGTATTCAGTATAATTGAGGTTAGTTTATTAATTCTTATATTTTAGTTTATTAAATTGGTATCATAGATCGAGTATTTGCATAATTCATGTTAGTTTATTAATTCCTATGTTTTAATTTACTATTTATTAATCTATAGTTTAGCGATTCATATGTCTTAGTTTAATAATTCATATGTTTACATTAATTCCCATGTTCTGTGGCACTTAATTGTTCTTAATTTAATTTCAAACAATTTTATAAGAGATTGATGCGGTAGGTCAAGTATTCGACATAATTGAGCTTAATTTATTAATTCTTATGTTTTAGTTTATTAAATTGATGTCGTAGGTCAAGTATTCGACATAATTGAGGTTAGTTTATTAATTCCTATGTTTTAATTTATTATTTATTAATTTATATCTATATCTATACTACTTATAAATGTTAGTATCTAACAAAAACTTTTGATTTCCTATTTTATCCGTAATTATTATAATAAAGTCAATTATACTCACTTACATACTTTCATCTAATTTTTATTTTTTACTCATTTGGACTTTTTTATAATGACTTCTAAATTTTTTTTGAACTCATTTATCAGTAGTATAGTTATATATATATATATTTTTATATCTATATCAAAAAGTAAAATCTTATATATATTAAATTATTATACACTTGAAGTTGTTAGATGATATTTCGCGGTCAAATATATTTTATTTTTTGGTGTGCAATAATATAATAATATTATGAGCAAACTAATATATTTCTTTAACAAAATAAAAATTAATAATTATATAATATAATTAGATGTACAAATGCTTAAAGTAGTCAAAGGGATAAATTAATAGAATAAATTAACCGATTAGGTACTTGAAAACTTATAGAATAAATTAATAATTAAATTTAGTAATAATTAAAATATAAATTAACTATTCGACACTTAATATTCCTATTTTTTATAAAAAAAAATTATTATTTAAATTTATTTACGTGCAACGCACGTTGTGCATTGTTAATTTAGTTTCAAAGGTCGGTATCAGGAAAATAATAAAAAATCTAATCATAATGCTCCAAAGAATGGTCGGGATTTCAAAAGGCATGGAATTGGTCAGAATGTGGGAGGTCTTAAGGCTGTCATTGAAGATGACAAGTGTTACTTTTACAAGAAAAGAGGTCATAAGAAAAGTGAATGCACTCGGTTCAAATCTTGGTTAGAAAAGAAAAATAAAGAAGAAGGTAACTCACTAACCTTTATTTGCTTTGAATCCAATTTAGTTAATGTCCCATTAAATTTTTGGTGGATTGACAGTGAGGTTTCTGTTCATGTTGTCGTGACTTTGCAGGGATTCACAAGCAAATGGAGGTAAAGTGAAGGGGAAGCCAAACTTAAAGTAGGAGATAATAATAAAGTCCATTTTAAGTTAATAAGAATTGTTAGGTTGAATTTAGACACTGATTTTCAATTTTTTTTTAAAATTATTTTTTATGTACCGTCATTTAGGCAAAATTTGATTTCAATTTCTTTACTTGGTAAAATTGGATATTATTTTAATTTTAGTAATGGTAAAACTTAATTATCTTTAAATTCTAAAATTGTTGGTCATTGTGTTTCATTAGATGATGTATATAGTATATACTTGGCTGTCAATAATGAATATGGTCTTTCAAATATAGTAAATGTTGTATCTAATAGACATCCCATTAAAAAAAAATCTTCACAGTTGTGGCATAAAAGTTTGGGTCACATTGCTAGAGAAAAAGTGGAAAGATTAATAAATAATTATATTCTTCCTCTCCCTTATTTTGGAGATCTTGATACTTGTGTTAATTGCATTAAGGGTAAATTGACCAAGACTAAGAAAAAAAGTGCAACTCGCAGTCTAGATCTTTTAGAAATCATTCACAATGACATGAATGAACCTTACTCACGTACTTTGTGTGGTAATAAATATTTCATTATATTTATTAATGATTTTTCTTGTTATGGATATATTTATTTAATTAATAAAAAAAATCTAATGCCCTTGAAAATTTTAAAATTTTCAAAACTGGGTTAGATAAATAATTAGGAAAAGTCATTAAAATTGTTAGGTCTGACCGTGGTGGTGAGTATTATGACAAACATGACGTGTCTGGGCAACATTTGAAACCGTTTGTCAAGTACTTGCAAGATTGTGGGATTACTATGTCTAGTAGTCCCGAGTAAAATGATGTGGCTGAAAGACGTAATCGTACCCTTAAAGACATAATGATGAGCATTATGAGTAGGTGTAACTTTCCTGATTATCTGTGGAAAAAAACCATTAAAAACGACCTCATACATTCTTAATAGAGTTGCTAACAAATCTATTCCAAAAACGTCTTTTGAATTATGGACCAATAGGAACCAAGTCTTAAACATTTTCGAGTCTGAGATTGTTCTACTGAGATCAAAATCTATAACCTTTTTAAGAAAAAGATTGATCCTAGAATTACTAGTTGTTTCTTCATGGGTTATCCAGAACATTCAAAAGGATATCATTTCTATTGTCCTACACGTGGTACTAAAATTATTGAATCATTAACAACAAAATTTCTGGAGCTTGATGTTGCTGATGTTGGTTGCTCACAACATATTAGTGAGCATGAGTAAGATAAATTTGTTTCTATTGTTCTACCTATTGTGCAAGAGAATATTATATATGCTCCTAATGTTAATTTTTCTGTCTAGTGGTTAATCTTCATATTCCTACAATTGACCCTTTTATTTCTATTGAAGCTCCTCATCCTTTAGAGTCTATTACCAAAATTTTCTTGAGAAGGTCTACAAGACAAAGGGGAACTGTTATTTCTGATGAATATTATGCATACCTTGGGGAAAGTGATTATGATACATACCATAATACTGCTACTTGTCCTGAATCTGATATGTGGATAGGTGCTATGAAAAGATGCAATGCATATATCCTAAGGCAAGTGGGAGCAAATTTATTTTTCTTGTTCTCTATGTTGATAATATTTTGCTAACAAGTGGTGATTTGGACTTATTTCATGATATTAAGTAATTGTTGTGCAAAATATTTGACATGAAAGATCTTGGGAAAATATCTTTTGTGTTAGACATTCAAATTCATAAGAATATGAGTCGTAGATTGTTGGGATTTCTCAAAGGACATATATAGATTATGTACTTGAAAGATTTAATATGCATAATTATAAGTTTGGGAATGCACCTATTGTAAAAGGTGATAAATTTAGTTTAAGTAAATGTCCCAAGAATGATCTTGAGGAGGAGTCTATGAAGAATATACCTTATGCGAGTGTTGTTGGCAGTTTAATGTATGTACATGTTTGTACTAGACCTGACATTATTTTTGCAGTTAGTGTTCTTGGGAGATATCTTTCTAAACCGGAATTAGATCATTGGGTGGCAGCTAAGAAAGTTATGAGATACTTACAAAGAACAAAAAATTAGATGTTTGTTTATAGGAGAGTTGATAGTCTTGAGGTGATTGGTTACTCAGATTCAGATTTTGCTGGGTGTTTGGATGATTTAAAATTCACTTCAGAATAGATTTTCATGTTAGCTAGAGGAGCAACAGTATGAAAGAGTGTTGAACAAACTTTCACAACTTCTTCCACTATGTAAGCTAAATTTGTAGCTTGTTATGATGCTGCAACACAAGTTATATGACTCAGGAATTTTATTTCAGGACTTAGGATTGTTGATTCTATCTCTAGACCACTAAAAATTTATTGTGATAATAGTGCAGCTGTGTTATTCTTGAAAAACAACAAACATTCTAGTGGACCTAAACATATGAAAATTAAATATCTTTTTGTTAAGGATCTTGTGACGAAAGGTGACATTGTGATCGAACATATTGATACAGAATCAATGTTTGTTAATCCTTAACCAAAGGACTGAGGCCTGTATTTTTTAAGAAACGTGTTGACAACATCGGTATTTTGTGGTCATTTGGTTAGTGAGAGTTTATTTATGTGTTAAAAACTTTAGAATTGATTTAATTTCATATATGATATATGATACTCATTATGGTTGAGATACATCTATTTGATGAATAATAAATATTTGAATGATTATCCTTATTGTTAGCATGATGTTCTTGCTATGTTATATGTGTGCACATTTATGACATGTCATGTTATACAAAATTTTAAGGTTTGGTGCATGTCTTAAGTATGACTGTTTTGTCAATTGAGTATGTCTCTGATTACACAATTTGAAAAAATCTTGTGATTTTAAGTTTGAAAGCATACTAGCTAATTGTTGAAGCTATGAATTTCTCTAGCTTATTGTTGAAGCATATTGTTAAAGAAATTATTTGAAGGACTGACAATGAAAATAACATCTTTATCAGATCACATATTGAGATGTTATTTTCTTACTACACTATCATATCTTGATTCATGTCAATAGAATAATTATTTTTTGTAATTATGGATTGGTCCTATATCAATAAAAGATGTAAAGACCGTCATGGTTTGAAAATAGTAGTTTTATTGGACCGGGTTGTGTTTGAGATGTTGTCTCAGGACCATATTATTTTTTATTGTGGTCACATTGAGTTTTGTTTGATTAGGTCGAGAGTCATTTTTTAATATATATATATAATTTTATTTTATTTTTAAATGACTACAATTAATGTTGTCCAAACGGGAGAATATTGGAGTTAATTTTTAGTTTGTGAAAAATGGACTGAATTTATGGTCCAATGAGATGAGCCCAATATTATTAAGTGATTTATTTTGATGGGCTTATATACATCTTTTAATTGATGTGGTTGAGACGGTTAAGTGTAGGCCTTAATCTAATTGTGGCCCGTAATGGAGGAGCTCATTAGATTTCACTATAAATACAGGTTAGATCCCCTCTTCACTTCATTGCACTAAATTAGCTTGTCCCATTGAAAGCCGCATTGAAGAAGTAGAGGATGATTTTGCCCTTCTGCGAAAAAAACCTGAAGATCGAATATTATAGCTCATACATGTATATTCTAAATCTTGAATTTAGGTGTTCTAAATTTCATATATAAACCATTAAAATTTATTAGATAGGAATGCAACCGATTTCAGAGACAAAAAGTTTAAAATGGAGATAATTGGTGGAGTACTTAAGGTTATAGACTAAGAATTTACATGTTTTATTTACTATTCTACCCTCAGAAGTTTTCAAACTCGTAGTAAGGCCAAGGAACGATTGGATATGTAAGAAAGTTAAAAAAAAATTATTTCATTTATTCGATTTAGTTTCAAATATTTGAGCCACGTTTGGATTTATGTCATATTTGATTTTCGTGGAATGTTCAGGATAATCGTAATATAGGAGTTGTCTTGTTGGTAAATTTATTTTGGATCCGGACTTTTTTTTATTTATTTTTTGACAAGGATATGGTATTAAAATGAGAGATTTGTGCATATATGCTCAAATCATTTAACAATCTAAGAATATGATACTTCAACCCAAAATAGACTTACTAACTATTGCAACTTTTACTTTCACCTGCGATCTAAACAGAAAAACAATTGGTTTAGTTGCAGAAATAAAGGGCTTAGTTGCACAAAAGTTGATATGTAAATTTTACAATTGGCTTATATAGATCCTTAATTATTAAATAAAGATCTTAATCATTTAAGCATAATCTGTCTTCATGGTGAACAGTAACATATAATTGCTTTGGAATACAAGAACTACAAAGTAATAATAATAACATTTGAGTTTGAGTTTCATAAATTATATTTGGTTTTTTAATAAAAATTTGTTATAAAAATTGTAAAAATAATATTGGTACTCAAAATTATTTACGTGCAAAATACGTGTGCATCTACTAGTATATTAAAAATGTGTACATAACACATATGCAACCCACTTTTAATTCAACAATTGTTATTAATTAGGTCTCCACTTAAATTAAGTACAAATAATTTTTTTCTTCTTAAAATGATCACTTGGGAAACTCCACAAGTCATATTACTATTATGTGTTGGTGTGGAGGCAACTGCCCCCGCTCATTTTTGAGGGGTTAATTATATAAATTGATATGACAACAAAGTTATCTTCAATTTATCTCATTCTCCCCTCCTAAAATTTTTGAAAGTTTAAATAGTGGCCCTAATTTTTTATTTTTTATTTTTTATTTTTGTCTTCAATAAGTTTGTGTTCACTTGTTCTCCTAATCTAATAAAACAAGTGTTTTTTATTAAAATAAATAATAAAAAAGATGTGTGTTTCTTTAACTCATTATATATTTTAGCCAAATACAATATCTCTCTTATTTTCTACAATTTCTCCTATTTTTTAATATTATTGTATAATAACATACGAGTAGATGCAAATGATAAGTAATGCACATTTATACCTCACAAAAATATTAATTTCTCAACAAGATTTAAAAATTACCTACAAATTTATCATAAAATTAATTAATTATAGGCATTCTTGAGATTTAAAACAACATAACCTTTTTAAAAATATTAATTTCTGAACAAAGTTAAAAGAAAATTGCTTAGAAATTTATCGTAGAATTAATTAGTTATAGACGATTTTTGAGATTTTAAACAATATCATTGTGTTTCTCTTTAATATATAATTGCGTTGAAATTTGTCACTAAAAAAATTATTGTCCTTGTTTCTTCATATTTTTTAAAATGCTTAATTGATTTATTTTTATATAAATTATATTAATATGTTTCTCATAGTTGAACTTTAAAAAAAATAATTCTGCAAAATTTATTAATCCTTATTATTGGAGGTGGGGGAGAATTTTTTATACCAATTGATTAATCTTTTTCATTTATATTTTTTGCCCTCACTAGAACGTAATTCTAGATCTGCCCTGATTGGAGAGGAATGAATGCGGAAGTGATAAAATGTGCCCAATTCTACCTCGTAGCATATAGAAATGTGCGTTACGTCAGATTAATAGAGAAAGGATTTTAGAGGGATCTTAATTTAACTGCTAGACCGGAGACCTATTCATAGGGATTTAGATTCGCTCTGACATGTGTCGACTTAGTAGTAGATCACCATGGCGTAACTGCTGGATATCAAGACTTAGTTTCTACCACTTGTAATCACACCCTTCACTTTGATGTATGTGTTTCTTCTTTAAGGTCCGATCCTCGGAGTACGACCTCCGATGCCAAAGGACTGACGGCGATTGCACTCGACATAAGTATCGGAGAGGCAAAGAAAACGATACCCAATACTAGTCTAAGCGCTTGAGTGAATGCATGGTGGAATACTCTGACGCACTCGAAAATCTACAGGAAGCCATTCAAGCTCTGAGCAAGGCTTCTTTTGATGATGTGAATGAATTGGCGACAACTGCAATGACAGATTCTGAAACATGCAAGGATGCTTTGAGGAGGTACCGAACAGCCACTTTCCCCTGGCTGATATAGGAACCAATACTTCGATAATTTATGCAGCAATTACGACCCTTCTTGTCTGACTGATTTTTAGTGCCTGTCATGTCATCACTTTTGGCAGGCATATCCTCTTATCTGTGTGAATCTGTAATTTTATTTTTGATGATACCGAAAAATATTCTAAGTATGAGCTCAGGTCAAAGAGGTCAATCCAGGAGGGAGGTCGGATAAGCAATCCTGAGCTAAGGGGAGCCGGCCCAGAGCTCGATCCGGGTAAGGTGATAGAAGAGTTATGGAATGAATGACTGGCCCATGACAAGCGTTCCCGAAGCAGTAGGAAACGACAATCAAGGCATGAAATCTCAATCAGCCATGATCCCTTCCTAATTAAAAGGAGAATCTCACAAGAGAGGGGAGGAGATCTCGCCGGGTATCCCTTAGAAATAGGGATCATGCTATAAATATGAGAAGAGGCCTTCATGGAGAGGGGTCCAGATTCGGAGAAAACAACCCTAGAGGCGAGAGAGCCACAAAAAGAATCCTAGTTATTTGAGTATTGTACCTAAGAACACGAGAGGGATAAATAAAGAAAAGGGAGCAAGAGCCTCCATTGGAGAGTGGACTAGCCGAGCTCCAGGGCCGGTGAACCACTGTATTTCTTACTGTTTACATTCCCCCTAACTCCTTTGAATATTCAATTACTAATCTAGAGGGCCATACAGCTCAGATCCATCATTTTCATCACCGGTCACACCCCTCCAATACTCATCTGCGACGAAAAGCACCATCAATTTTATTTTATTTTTAAATTTTACCATGAAGGCGACGATGTAGCAGACACTTGAGATTTTTTATGGCCAAGATTAAAGTTGTTATACCTTTTTAATACCTCCGTTGATCGTAGGCCCATGCAGAAAAGATCAGAAGTTAAGGGGGTTTGCTCAACGCCCCTACTGATTAAATTAGCTTGCTGTGTGTGTCCTATTTGTTCTATGGAGAATTCCCCAACAGCCAACGGTCGTCGCTTTGGACTTAGCTTTGGTTGTGTGAATTAAGTTTTGAACCCATGCCCAATTTTGTTGCACCAGCTCCATGCATCTTCATTTCTTTTGCAGGTCCACTTATCTTTTTTATATTTGGGTAACCTGTGCAACTCATACATACATTTTTTTAATTGTGGTTAAAAAATTAAACTATAAATGGTAGAATTGAAACAATCTTAGCCGTTTTAATGTTTTATGTAAGCATAACTATGTGTTTTATTATATAGATATAGATATAGATATAACTTGGTTGATCACTAAGAAATCAATTATAGTGCATTTAATTTATTGCAAACTAGAAACCACCATAGAAGGGTGAAAAGAAACTCAAAAGGGGAAACAATAAAAAACACGAAATAAGAAATCAAGCTTTTAAAAAAAAAGTGGAGGGGAGGGGGGGGCAAATCAAAACATTTAATTAGTATTAGGTAAGGGTTGACCCTTTAATTCGTAAAATCTTGATAGAATTATGGATATCAGCGGTCTATTAGAACATTAAGGAGACATCATGGTATATTTTTGATCGGACCAGAAAGAGGATTAATCGAGATACGTATAAATTGGTCTAAACACCCCTGATTGTTAACGAAAAAAAAACATTAGCGAGGACATGCCATCCTTGATCCAACTTCTCTTTTTCTTCACGTTGTGCTCCTCCTGAGGTGTGATGTGCTAGATCACTTGTTTATGCATTGTCTTCATCACCAGTTGTATGTCCCTGCAGTGAACATGGACACCCCAAAAGGAGATGCGATTGGCATTTCATAACAATAGATTAGAAGCCAAGGAGAAAAATCCATGGCTGCTTCTTTCAAGCGCATGGTGGCAATGGTCACTACTACTTTAGGGAAGTGCGGGGGTCCATCAGTGTACCCAGACGGCCGGGTACAAAAAAGGAGGGACATTGCGCATTAATTAAAATCACTATCTAAAACGTGGCACATTTACATTGAGTCTTAGTGGAATATTAACATAATAATATCCAAATGCAACCTAGAGATTTCCTATCCTACGACGTAGTACTCATAGATCAATAACCTCTTCTTCTTCTTTTTTAATCATTTTGGGAGGGGGGCCCAAAGGCCTATGTTCCTTTCGAAACACCGACACCCAAGACAACAGTCCTCTTTGATAAAAAAAAAAAGAGGGTTTTTTTAGGTGTGGGTATAATTTTTTAAATTTATTTAG
>CM042188.1:44164996-44176542 GCA_023539305.1 Ilex asprella | reverse complement strand
TAAATATAGTAAGAGAAAATAGGTGGAGAGAGAGAGAGAAAGAGATAGAAATTATTAGAAAAAATATGCTCATATTTTACCTCTCATTACTTGATTGTAGCAAAAAAAAAAGGATAGAATACAAAAGGGTTTCCATCCATATATTGTTTACCGATGGCAATAGTGGTATTTTTAAAAAATATTTACTTTATCCCAAATCAGTTTTTGACTTGTACTTTTGTCTAAATAAGTCTAAAAAATTATACCGACTTTTAAATCACCAAAAAAAAAAAAACAACAGTCCTCATTTAACATACTGAACAGCCTTATTGAGGGATCTTCCTAGTACAAACTTCTACACACACACACAAAATTAATGTCACTTGAATTTAAAATACTATTTTCTCCTAAAAAAAATACAAAAAAACAAAAAAGAAAAAACAAAAAGAGAGAAAGAGTGGACTATTTAAGCTTCTTTTCTACGGAGAGGTACAAAAGGCCAGAAGGCCAGACAGGGACATAAGCCTGCTATTGGTCACCTAGACATGTATGGCAATGGATAAAAGAGTGATCCATTCACAAAACCCATCCTACGCTGAACATGTTGGGGCATGATATCATTATTACTCAACTAACTAGTGCTTCCCTTTTTAAGGGTTGTTCTGTAATTATGTAGATTTTCAAAAAAAAATAACTAAGTTATTCCTTTTCAAAAAAACAAAACAAAAAAAAGGTACTGCTCAAAATTCTTGATAACTTACGTTAATCTAAAAGGGCGGTGGTGGTTGACAATAGATTAGCAGGTAAATTACATGAGTAATATTATATTGATCAAATTTAGAATATAAATGACATGACAATTGAATTGGGCTCATTTATTTGGTGTCATGTTATTTAGGTCTTAATAAAAATTTCAAATAATATGTTGTCATGTTATTTGGGCTCCAAATTTAATCAATATAGCATTACTCCAATTACATTGATACTCCTGAGTTGAATTTTGATAAAGATTACTCTGGATATCCTCTTATTATATTTATCCCCCGTCCCCCCCCCCCCACCCAAGAAGCCATAGCCTCAATATTCATGAATCTATTTCGACCCTATTAAAAAAAAGGGTAATGTACTATCAAAATTTATAAGTTGAAATATAAGGGGCCATTTGGTAACGTCTTTGTTTTCATGTCTTCAAAACAAAGACAATTTTTTGTCTTTGTTTTGTGATAAACACTGAAACAAAAACATGTTTGGGTGTCATTTTTGTCTATCAAATTATGAGAATAAAAAACAAAAAATATGTTTGGCAATTACTTCAAGTTTTTTCCTAAATATATTTTATAATATCCCATTCAACAAAATACAAATCCAAAAATTTATCAAAGAAACCTAAAAAATCAAACATCCACTAATACAAACCCACCCCTTTTTTCATTAACTTTTTAGTCCCAAAAAAAAAAATCATAAACTTAATCATCATCTTCTCCAGCCATCATCCCAGCCACCATCGAAAAACTAACAAACAAGTAGTGCCACCACCATAAAAAATCATAGTTGCACCGACACCACCATCCATACACTCAAAGCTCGAATCCTAAACATTACCACCACTATTGCTTTGCCAATTTAAAATCCGAAACATCACCCACATCTATCTTCAATGACCCATCCCATTGCAAAGAACACCCACTTAAAGAACAACCATACCCTTTTAGCACCCAATTTCAATGTACCCATTTCAATCAAACATGTTCAGATACATGGATTACAGATCTCAGAGGCAGAAAGATGAGAGAGGTGAGAAGGAATAATCAAATCCAACATTGAAGGTGATATGCTCAAATCATAAAGAGGGGGTTTGTGCATAAATATGCACAGATCTGTGTTCGTTTTTGGGTTTCACAAATAGCAAGTAAGAGAGAGAGAGGGCTTCGGTTTGTCTTCGTTGGCAGAGCACATCGGTTTGTCTACTTCGTCGTTGAGAGAGAGAGAAAAAGAGAGAGTTGTTGCTGATAAGGGAAGAGAAGAGAGAGAGTCGTTGCTGGGAGTGGAGGAGAAGAGAGAGAGTCGTTGCTGAGAGGGGAGGAGAAGAGAGAAAAAAGACACCCTATTTATTCTTTGAGAAATGAACGAGTCTTCTGTGCCTAACAAGACTCGAAGTTGAGACCTCATTTAACCAAGAAGCGCGTGTTTTTGTTTTGCTTGTTTTCGGAAGCATAAATTTTTTGTTCCCATTTTTTTGTCTCTGTTCCCATTTTTTCCCAAATATGTTTTATTTTCATTTTTGTCAAAAAAAAAGAAAATAAAAACACAAAACACAAAACAAAGACAATAAACAAACAAGCCCTAAGTTTTTGAATTTATTTGCAACAAAAAAATTTATAACTTTTGAAGTCATATTATAATTTTTATGGTCCAAGATATAACGTTTGTAAAGGACCTCAAAAGCTATAAATAATTCACAAATTTTGTCAAAAAATACTCGCAAAACTTGTAAATCTCCATACGGCAGTATTTTTTTTTTTTGGGTGCCATAGTAGACTAGTCTCCTATAACACTATCATGTATCTCTAAAAGTAATGTTATACTGACCAAATTTTTAGATCAAATTTAGAGTCTAAATGACATGGCAGTTAAGTTAGACTTTTTTATTTGGTGCAAAGTTATTTGAGTCGCAATAAAAATATCAAATAATATGTTATCATGTCATTTAAGCTCTAAATTTAATCCCAAAATTTGATAGCATTACTGTATCTCTAAACATGACAACGAGCAGCACATCCAATGATTTTAGCTCCCTTGCGCAAATCTCATCACTGGCGGAGGCTTGGCAGCTCCCTAGTGGCTGGCTGTATTTCGTAAACATTGATTTGATGCTTCTTGGTTTGGTGTTTTCATAATATACTTTAAAGAGTAATGCTATTTAGATATAAAAATTTGACTTAATGATATAAGTTTTTTGGAATCATTAAAGTAACACAAAGTTTAAATGTTTACTAAGACTCACAGACAATTTAAAAGTTATAATGAATTAAGTCAGCAAATTAAATATAAATAGTATTACTCTAATTTAAATGTAGAAAAAGAAAACTGGTACCAAAATGCACCCAATATATATCTGGCTGGATGCTCATTGGTTTTTGACATTTTCTAAAGCTTCAAGGCAGACTCGGTCATTGCAATCAAATCAATAGCATACTTCTTTCTTTCCAGAATAATATCAATACTGTAATGTGTATCTAACCTTCTAACCCCAACTGTTAATCTAATCTTCTATTGTCGTTCATATTGATAGTAAATCTCAGCTAGTATTAAAACTCACTATTAATGTATTAACCAGCATTAAATCTGATAATATGATGTTTTACCCACATAATTATGAGCGACATGGACAGGTCAACTGTAGGTGGTCAAGTGGCTAAGGAGGCCCACAAAAATTGGCGAACATCTTAGCACTGCTCCTGTTGTCGTGGCTCTGGAAAATTGACTAGCAAGCTAACACTAAAAATGTTCTTAGCCACTGAACATGGATATGCACGATAAGAGAGCCTCCTAGTCCTAGTCCCCCATCATATATTATATATATCAACCCCTGCCGTCTAATCTTTCCAAAGTTTTTCTCTTGTAATTGGTTTAAATTTGTTATTCTTGTTTAGTTCATATCTCAAATGAGAATAATAGACTGGATTGTGTGTTGGCTAATAGGTTTTGCAGCATCGGGTACCACCACGTCATGGGCTGCCAAAGATCCATTCGAAGAGTATTATGTGCGCACCCAATGTGGGTATACCAGATTTTCAAGCCTGTGTGTTGATACATTGAAAGGGTTGGGGTTGGGTTCAGGTCATGGTCATGGTCATCAGCATGTTGATCTTCTGGCTGCCCTCGTTAACAAGACCATGTCTGAGACCAAACAGATGCCCATTTCAAACTTTGCTAAACTCAGCTACCATTTTATATCCCTTGAAGCTCAACATGTTCGTATGGCCACAGGTGGGTAACCTAACACCTGCGTACGGGTTCCCCTGCATACTAAAACACATATGTTACTTACATCACTCTCTAACAGTTTAATTTTTTTTATAGTAGATGCATGCTGTTCAACTAACTAACTGACCCAATTTTTTCTGTCATTAATCACTTCATTTTGTGTTTGGAGGGTATTGTCATAAGCTCATGAAGATGTCACTCAGACGACTCGCCCAAGCACTAGAAGCTCTCAAAGAATCTCCAAGGAAAAATAAGCAAGACATTCAGACATGGATAAGTGCTGTTTTGACGTTTCAGCAAGCTTGCAAAGATTCAGCTGATACTCAAGCCCACTCTAACGTTTTCATGAGTCGGATTTCAGAGAAGATGACTCATTTGTCTCAGCTGGCCAGTAATTTATTAGCCCTCGTTAACCGAATTACCGGTGGTACACCAGAAAATAATTCCAATAGCCACCACCCCGATGGTGAACAAGGTTTTACCAGCTGGGTGTCGACCGGTGCAGATCGAAAACTACTTCAGGCCACTACCATAAAAGCAAATGCAATAGTTGCAAAAGATGGTTCAGGCAATTATAAAACAATCTCGGAAGCCCTTCAGGGTGCGTCTGGGGGTGCTCGGTTTGTGATATATGTGAAGTCGGGTGTGTACAATGAGAAAATTCACATAAATAAAGATGGAATCACCTTGATAGGAGATGGCAAATATTCCACTATAATTTCCGGTGATGATAGCGTGGCAGGGGGGGCATCTTTGCAAAGCTCCGCTACAGTTGGTCAGCACTCTCCCTCTCTCCTCTCTCCCCTCTCTCTCTCTCTCTCTCTCTCTCTCTCGTTTCTTTTCATTGTACGTAGAGTGCTGATTAATTTTTGTTTGAGTTCACCTAACTCACTGGACACTGCTATGTGATGTCCATCATCAATAAAAATATGAAAATTGTTATTTAGACTTAATTTAAAAATATAATCTAAGGACCTAATACATTATTCGATTAAAAATTAATTTCATCTAACATTAGAACTTAAAATTAATTCTATAGTTGCATTGAATTATGTCCCTGATTCGATTTTTATATCATTGCTCATAAAATATTGTATATTCTCAATGAATGACCTCCATATAGAGTAATTCTATTGAAACATAAAAATCTAATATAATTTACTTATATAATGATTTAACATGGTCCAATAGTATTGTTGTGCGCGGCAATTTTTGGATTTCTTTATTGGAACTCTATCACTTGACGAAATATTATGTTAACAAATTAAGTCAAATTTTTATGTCACAATATCATTACTCTTGCCACATATCCTTTTTATCAAAATATTTTTGAAAAAGCCAACTTATATGTCCCACAAATTGGTTTTGCACTACCATTGTCACGTGGTGTTTTAAACTCACTCTAACTTTTTTCCCAAAATATTGAGTATGCTAGGTGGACCTAGTTTGCTAAGTTAATTTATAGATTAATTACAATTTGATCCATCCAACTATATCTCTTGTTGCAATTAGCTCTCCATGGTTTTAAATATTTTAATTTGCCTCTCTAAGTTTTAAGCAAACTAAATTGATTAACAATATCAGTTGGAACATGAAAGTACTATTACACCTTCCATCTTATACATTATTTCCCATATTTTTTCTTGGGATATCAATTCTATTCCTAATAAATAAGAAAACAAAAGAGTCAAGAAAAAAATGCATATGTTTAGCTCAATAACAATATACTGCACAACACTATGTTTGCCTTCACCGTCACCTCCACCTCCACCTCCACCTCAACCAAACATCAACACACGCGCGCACACATATACACACTTTTTTTTAGGGGTAATTGTATTTTTTCGACAAAATAGAGATCATGTGAATTTCTTATGCTTAACTTAAGTCATTTCTTATGGTCTAACATTAACTACTGAAGTTAATTGTAAAATATTTGAACTTAAAGGTGACTATTTGTTGAAATTAAAACATGAAGGGATGAATGACAAATTACCCAAAGTTGAAAGGGATATTTTATAATTAACCCTTAATTTATTGATCTGCGGTCTTTGGATTAGCAACAAATCTTAATGTTAAATGAGGTTTAATATCAATCAAATAAATTAGGTGAGCAAATTAAATTTGAATAGAACTATTGATACCCATTAATTAACGAATCTTTGGATCTATAGATCGGCGTTTGTATACGCATCTCTAAGATCAATATTGTTGGTTGATAAAAGTAACAAAAAAGAGTGAATCACAACATTGAATAAGATTTAAAGCCAATCTAAGGATAATAATCTATTCTATTCTATTAAATCACCCTATTTGATCCCGTAGGCAACAGCATTTTCTTATCTATAATATGATTATTGCTTGGAATTTAGATATATGTCAGATAATTACACCAACTACTTGTATTCTGAGGGTGTACAAGATCCATATCGCTCAAGTTAATTATAGACTATATACTCATCAAGTGCAAGTGCAGGTGCAGGTGCAGGTGCAGGTTCTTATACGGCAAGACATGGAAAGAACTCATGAAATTACAAAACACTCTATTTGTTTTGTGGGCAGTTTTCCTCCTTAGTCCTTAGTCCTTAGTCCTTACCTTGCTATGCTATGCTATCCTCCGACAAAACAATCTATTTTTTTTTTGTGCAGCAATTACAGGTGACGGATTCATAGCGAGGGATATCGGGTTCCAAAACACAGCTGGCCCTCAAGGAGAGCAAGCGGTGGCACTTAATGTCGCTTCAGACCATTCCGTCCTATATAGATGTAGCATCGTGGGCTACCAGGATACATTATATGCCCACACGCTTCGTCAATTCTACAGGGAGTGCGACATTTATGGAACTGTTGATTTCATCTTCGGAAATGCTGCAGCTGTTTTCCAAAACTGCAATCTAGTGCTTCGTAAGCCACACACTTCAAGTGCCTACAACGTAATCTTGGCAAATGGAAGGAGTGACCCAGGACAGAACACTGGATTCTCCATTCAGAATTGCAAGATCACCACAGCCACAGATTTTTCTCCAGTCAAACACTCATACAATTCCTATCTTGGGAGGCCTTGGAAAGAGTATTCGAGATCAGTTGTAATGCAATCGTCAATAGACGAGGCAATTGCATCGAGAGGTTGGGTGGAATGGCCAGGGGCTGGGAGTTCCATTCTGAGGACACTGTATTTCGCAGAATACTCCAATGTTGGGGTGGGTGCTGCAACTGCCAAGAGGGTACAGTGGTCGGGCTTCCATGTTATTGGAAAAGAAGAGGCTATCAAATTTTGCGTCGGAAGTTTTATTGCTGGCACATCTTGGCTACCTTCCACTGGAGTAACTTTTATATCTGGTCTTGAGTAATTTTATTTCCACCAATACTTATTATTTCATTAAATAATCAGAAGAAGAATGAAGGTCTGCATCTCAAAAACAGGGATAATTCTCCCTGTGTGTACTCAATCATATAGTCGTTTCCTTGCAAAATTAATGAAGTATTATTAGGGTTCTGAATCATAATCATACACTACTTTTCTTTTTTATTTTATCCATATTTCATGTTCAGCTATTAAAAGACTTGTGTTTGTGACACTGACACAGCTGTAAACAAGAAAAACATAAAGGCATCATTGATTTGTTGTCCCTGTGTATGCAGCTATCTATACATATACAGAAAATGAAAAGAAAACTCTTAAAATATGGTATTATTCAATTCATTGATTACAACTTGTAATAATACATATGACAATTTATAGAATTCTCAAACCAATAAAAGTTTCTAAAATAGACTTAAATCCCTAGTCTTAGGAAAGTTATTAAACACAAATGAAACATATGTCTAATGAAATTATGAAAATTGACATACTTTAGGTAGCAAATCATTCTAAAATATTCTCAAGCAAAGTCCTATCTTTAAAAAAAAAAAAAATTAATAGAAACATAAGGATTAGTAATTCTTCTTCTGCACCAAACCTCCCCCCCTTGGAAGAAAAAAACTCCCTACTCAAGTTTATATTTGCTTGAATCAACATGATTCGTCTGCTATTCTCCTTTTTGAAAGTTTTATTTTCCTTGTTAAAAAAAATTCGTTATGTTTGACCAAGTGTAGGGATTTCATGCGAAACCCATATCCACTGATCCTTGCTCATTTATGAATTCACCAAAGCCTCCATTGGATGAGCATGTCAATTTTCATCAGAAGAAAACTTTACCAAGACATCGGAAGAAAAACAAAATACTGAGCAAAGGATTGTTGGATTGAACCCGCTATTCAATGGAAGAAGGGAAGAAGAAAACAAAAACCAAGACAACACCAGCTCATTGAACCCTCTATACAGATGCCCATAAATTAAATTACTACCAATCAGGTCTGTTCACTGAGTGAAAATACACATGAGGATAGGGTGATACTCAAAGTGAGACAATCCACAGCTGCTGAATCATGGGCTGTACGGCGTGCATGCAGGTTGGCAGTAGAAGAGCATTGCCAAGCTGTGATTATACAAACTGACTCAAAAACTCTCATTGACTCCCTGTCAAATGGGCAAGTGAAACCGTTGGGGGAAGTGGAAACTATTCAGGACGCTGATATTTGTAGGTATGTGCAGAAGCTCCCATCAATTCAGTTTAAAGCAATCAAGAGGGAACTAAACCAATTGGCTGATCTGATAGCCTCACAAACCAGGAATGGCACTTTGCCTACTTACTGGAGTACTAACCTGCCTGTGAGGATCATGCAACTGGTGGATAAAGAAGCAAGAGAAGGAGTTCTTAGCGCCTTCTCTGTCTTTATCCTTAAGCTTTATGTTTTCTGTTGAGTTTTTTCTATGTAATGATGTAACGCGACCAAAAAAAAAGGAATATACCATCCAACCAAAAAGTCCATTCACATTTCCATGATGTCCCCCCCCCCCAAAAAAAAAAAAAACCAAAGAAACATTTCCACGATGTCAAATAGCACAAATGAATCAAAAAGCACAATTTCATTTTCGACAATTATTTGATATATAAATTATTGATGTTTTCCATATAATGTACTGCCTTAAACACTTGAAGACGAACATTGATGTTGAAGAAGCCAATGTCTAACTAATTATGCATGCAGACTTAACGTTTACAATTAGAACAGTAGTGGTCCTTTAAAGGAGCTCCACAGTTGTAACAAAAACAATATCCACACCTGTGAACAACCAAAGGATGATATTAATTGTGAATCAGCACAGCATTTATCAGAAAATCAAACACCCCGTTATGTATAAATAAGATTTGAAATATTAGAATATATTCACAAACCAAGGACCAGTTAGCATGAGCTTGAAATTCATATGTAACAAGGAGAAGAATGGAGAAAGCTAAAACAAAATAACCAAGATACATCACATCACGTATATCAGGCCAGCTTCCAGTTACAGCAACTGCATAAATGCCATCATTCTAGTTTACATCAGTGCCGCTCCTCAAACAAAATAAAAGAATGCACTTGTAACCAGGCCAAGTCACAAAGTTTACCAAGAGAGGCAGACTATATCCGCAAACATAAGTGTGTCCAATCAATGAGACAGATCACAACGAGGTATGGTTTTTGTAATTCATGGTCAATCCCAGCCTCAGGGGGGACAGACCACACACACACACGTGTGTGGTTTCTTTTTTTATTTCAAGAAATGATATGGGATATCTATATAATTCAATCGATTGCATATAGCCCACAACAGCAACAGAACCGGGGAAAGTATATAGAAAAAACAATTCTTTTCTATTAGATTCTACTATATTAGATTAGTATGAGTTAGTGATCCTGGCTTAGTGAGTCCTTTCTTCGGTGATGAACTGTTGGCACCAGTCCTACATTTTGTCACAGTGAACCAAGGAGAAAAGGGGCTTGACGGGAACAGGATTCTACTGTGAGATTTCTCTTTTTTATTACAAGAAATGATATTTGATGAATCTGGATTATTTTCCGGTGCTTATATATTTGGTGAAATTGCTAAACATTTCAGTCTAATTTGTCAAGTTGAGAATGACTAAACAAAAGGAATTCATACCAAAGCTTGGTAACGCACGCACAAACACACAGAGTATGACAGAAAGAAAACAGCAGCACAAGGAGGAAAAAGAAATAACAAACCTGCATCTCATAAACAAGCAACCTTGAGACTTGTCAACATAGAACTTGCATTTAGGACACCTCATCCATTTCTTAGCCTTGGCAAGATTCATCAACATAATATCCTCTTTTTCTCTCTCATCCTTACTCAACTTCTGAAACTCGGAGCATACGATTCCCCCATGCCATTCAACCTTACACTCCGCGCAAAACAACCTCCAGCAACTGGGGCACTCCGACTGGGTTATCACCTCACCATTTCCACCTCTCTCATCAATCAATAGCGCCGAACAATCCTTATAAGGACAATACAACTTTTCCGAAGCTAAAATCACCGCCTCGCACAACGCCTTGCCCCACCAATCAAACACATGTTGCGGCAAAATTGAACGGCAATTCTCCGGCTCTAATAGCCCTTCACATCCCGAAACAGGGCACACATGTTTTCTTCTAGCTTTGACCCCACGTACTTCACCATGCACTCCGAACAGTAACGGTGGGTACAACCCGGTATGAAGAAGGAGTCACTAAAAGGCTTTGGGTCAGTACAGATTTCACACACGAAGGGTGGAATTGTGATATCTCTATTGTCAGGCTTGGAATTGGAAGACTGTCCTGGTTCATAAATGTAAGGGCGGCCTCGAAAGGGCTTTCTGGTTCTCGGAAATGGTGGGGGGAAAGAATCTAACGCCTGGACTTCAACATCATCACCATCATCATTTGGGTAATCTCGAGAAAGATCGATGATCCTGTCTCTTTTGGGTCTGATACTGCTACTGGTACTGGGTTTTGGTAATCGAGATAGAGAGGCCATGATAGCAAGCCTGACGTCTCTGTCATCGGAGTACTCTTCAACTGATATAGCAATTTTTGCGGTGGTTCCTTTTTTGAGTGAGACGGAGATGGGTGTTGCATATAGTAGTGATATTTCATCATCGTCGCCGTTGTTGTCGTCGTCCGCTATATTCACAATCTCCACCGGTGAAGCCTCACTACCCATCTTGTTCTTGGTCACACTAATTCTCTCGATAATTAGGGTTTCAGTGTTTCTGAGTTCACCCGGTGGTCCATGTTGGCATCACTCAGTATCATGGCAGACATCAGATTGATTGAGTGGGTCATTGAGTTGTGGATGTGGTGGGTAGAAGAATCGTTATGCAACCAGACCAGACAGAACATCCTCCCAGTCCCAGAGTAGACCAATATTTAAATTTTAAAACTTCACAATGAATTGGAATATGTATGGAGTATGAATGATAAATCTCATCTCACCATTCAAACAGAATTTCTCCTGTCTGTCTGTCTGTCTGTCTGTAATAAGGTTTCAATAAGCATAATCCTTTATGCTCCGTTTGGTACGATGGAAAAGTGGAAGGATGAAAAGTTGGAAGGATGGAAAGTTGGAGGGATAAATAAAACATCATATTTGGTAAGGAAGGAAAGTTGGAAGGATGGAAAAGTGGATGGATTGACTTTCCTTCTAACCC
>CM042188.1:44137298-44164596 GCA_023539305.1 Ilex asprella | reverse complement strand
TTAATTAGGAGTGAAAATTTTTAACTAACACGATAGCACGATTCGAACTCGACACGAATTTGATTAACTCGAACACGAACGCGACACGAAAATAAACATGTTAACTCGTAACTCGACATGACACAATTAGTTAAATGAGTTGAGTTAAGTGTGACTAATGTTCGACACAAACCCGTAATGACTCAATACGAATCTAACATGATACGACTCAATTGTTACCCTAAATCTTAGTCAACACACAAAAAAAAAAAAAATTAGTCATTTTGGTTTTCCATCCATCCAACCAAACACAATGGAAGGAAAGTGAATCATTCCTACTTTCATTCCTTGAAGGATAGAAAGTGTATCCTTCCTACTTTCCATCCTTCCTACTTTCCATCCTTCCTACCAAACGGAGCATTAGAATACTACTTGATATGACAAAGAATTATTTTTTAATATCATAGTTCAACCCTTTAATTTGTTGTTTCCTCTTATAAATCCTAAATCTTTAAATCTAATTTTTTTTCCATACATTTATTAACCAATATATATAATAATAATTAAGTCCCTTTTTAGAAGAAAAATGCAAATGATTGCTTAATTTCTTGTATTTAAATTTTCGTAATGTATCATTTGCACTTAATATTCTTTGTGACATGGTTAATTTATATTTATAATAGGAACAAAAGTAAATATAGCCCACAATAGTTGACATTTAATTTTACTATATAGGCATTCCCTCTTATTTTAAAAATTATTCAAAACTCTTTCGACATTTAAAATTTATAACAATTACACTCCTCCAATTAACAGACATTAGAATGATGTATAATCAAAGTCAAAGTAGATGTCATTAATAATAATTCTTAAAATATTAAAAATACTTTCCAAAATTAAGTTTCAAAATTTAAATATATATTCTTTTTCTTATTTATAAATAAACGATTAATATTATTACTACCAAATCAAAGATTTACAAGAACTTGTGGGGACATGTAATACCCCTTTAAAGTATTATAATAACCGTAAAACCATTTAAAGAAAATTCTAGTCTTCATCGTGGGTCCATTGTGAAAACCACTTGCTATTGCTATGGCCCACCCCTTCACCCTGTATCATGCTGAAGTCTTCAAGTTCAAACTCCAAGATGCAAAATATGGAGTCTTGCATATCTTGGAAATGAATTGCACAGGGTGGTGGGCTCCGTTGTTTCCCACTAACTTGAATCACCTTCCTTTGCTTAGTTGACCACCTTGTAGAATAAGAGTCCTTCCAAGGGAAGGAATATCATTCAAATTGAAAGTCTTTCACGAATTTTCTTCGATGGAAAGGAATATCATTCATCAAGTTGAAAGCCTTACACGAATTTTCATTCATAACCCTTTATTGGCCAAAAAAATCTGCTATCATATTCCCTTCCCGATAAATATAACTAACCACAATGTTCTCTTTTTGAAGAAAATCCCCAATTTTGCATAGCTTCCAATTGGGAAATATGCGTTTATTTAAAGAATCCACAAGGATTTTAGAATTTGATTCAATAATAAAATTACATACCCAAATTTGAAATAATCTCCACTGCATCCCAAAAGGCTAAACATTCGGCTTCCATGTTTGTACAAATACCGTAGCTATTAGATGACACCAATAAGACTTGTCCAAATTGATTCCGAATTATAACACCTCCACCTGAAACACCGGGGTTCCCTTTGCATGCTCCATCAATGTTGAGCTTTAGCCAATCGCATGGAGGAAGATTCCATCTCACCCATTTATCACCACTCAACTTTCGAGTCAACCCTTGGATGTAGAGATTTTACAAAAGTAATTGCTCTTGAATGTCTCCCCTAATCCCTGCTCTACTGCCCTGAGCCTGCATGTGTAAAGAATTGAAGACTTTGAAAAACACACCACCCGGATGGAGCTTCTTCCCTTCACAAAGCCTTCTACATCTCTCTTTCCAAATTTCCCAGAAAAAGAACAGAGGAAAACTCCTCAATAAGACATGGGATAATAATTTCTTTCTCTTTGCTCTCACAATCCTCATGAATCTTATCAAAGGAGAGTCCCTATGTACAAATGAAAAGCCCAATGCCTATGAAGCCTTTTGCCAAATCCACGCTGTGAACCTACAATCGATAAATAAGTGTTGAATTGTTTCTTCAGCTTGTTTGCACAGAGCACGTTAACTACAGATTGCTACACCTATTTTTGCTAAACTGTCATTAGTTGGAATAGCCTGTCGTAAGAGCTTCCACGCATGAAATTTCGCTGATGGGGATGCTTCCTGCCTCCATATCGCTGCTGCAACCTCATTAAACTCCCCTGTCAAGTCTCAACCTTACTTTTTCCGAATCCAATTGACTTGTGAAGAAGCCAGAACTTGACAAGGGCCGAATCAATTTATCATTACGGACAGAAGTAACAATATTAGCATTTAAAATTTCCAGACGCAACTGATCCGTCAGATTATCCTGCACCAAGTCCAGTTGCCAGCATGAATCCTGAAACAAATCAGCAATTTTTGGAAAATATAAAGGCCTGACCTCCACTCTATTCAGCAATGGACCACTACCCAGTCAGTTATCACACCAAAAATCCACCGGTAAACCATTACCCACTAGTTTTTTTGAGAGCCCAACCACCACTTCAAACCCTGGAACCAACGGCTTGACAAAGCGAAGCCTAGCATTCATGGCACGAAGAATGGGAGAATTGCTAAGAAATTTTACTGCGAATGCCTTATGAGGCAAATTCAAACATGCTAACAGATGAGTGGGTACTTCGTTTAACACAGATTTTATCAAAACCAACCTACCTGCATTAGAAAGAATCTTCGAATACCACCCTCCTAATCTACCTCTGAATTTTTGAAGGAGCTCCATAAAATAAATGTTCCTAGATCTGCCTCTAATTAATAGACAACCCAAGTATTGAATAGGACCTGATTACCATTGAATAGACACAACAGCAGAGAGCATTCGCCTCCTAGCAGCAGAAACTTTAGATGGCAAATACATAAAGCTTTTACCTTTGTTAACTTTTTGTCCAGAAGATCTTTCATACCCACAGCGAGGCTTTACAATGAAAATTGTAATAGAATTGAATTCATCTAAATTTCAAAAGTGGGGGGCACGGCGCTGACATCATAAGTATGAGTCATTGAAATAGCAAGGGACTGGTTACAAATATTTTCAAAGGAAGTGAGTGTAAAAAAGGATTAAATGGAAATCTTTGGCAATTCAGATAGAATCCAACACCTCTTATGGCCAGAGTCATAACATCACTGAAAGCAATAAAGAGTCTTGTATCGCAATAAATTTCTATGCTATAAAGAGAGTCATTTATCAACAATAAATTTCTCTACCATATACAACTATACAAGTGTAAGTAACAAACCCCAACTAGATCAATAAGCAAGTGGCATAACGAATGCAAATCCACGCATTGACTAGAGAAGAAGCAACTAACTTTGAATATATACACTATTGTCGTGATACGAAGGGATGTAATTCAACCCCCAAGCAATATGTACTGGATGTAATTCAAACACCCTGGACCATCAACTGTACAGTTGAAGATCAAGTGAGGAGGATTTGTGCCAGGATACACAGATCCATGCATTGAAGTGAACTTCAACAGTGGCTGAGAGAAGTTCAATGACATGGAAACCAGGGACTAACACCCAAGTTTGGAGTAAAGGTCCTCAAGGGCAGCATACAAGGGCTCAGCAGCCTTTGGTCTGTCCACCGCCCCGAGAAGGATGTCACCTGTGGTGAGATACGCATCACCATAGAAGCATAGATTAGTGTTCATCCTTGTTGCTACAATGTTCCCTTCCAGTGAAACTCCTACAAATGCACCTGAGCCATACATATACACATGTCAGCTACTTACACAAATTGTTATTCACAGAGTACAACACTTTTCTACAAGGCACGTCCTTAGCAGGTTAACAAGGAATGATTTCCAAAAGCCCTGGGATTCGGAAATAACACCATTTTCAAGATATGCTTTCTTACCCTAATTGGTCACCTGATCACACAAAATTGAAAAGAATAAATTGGATACCTTTCAGAAAAACTTTTCACCTCTGTAAAAAAACTGACGGAATAAATTTGAAGGTTGAATATTAATGTTGTAGCATCAGGTATCATCTACTGAAAGAAAACATGGGATAACCTAGTTAACTGAATTTCTAGTTTTGAATAATGGATAAATCGGCATGAAATTGTTCTTTTATGGGCGGAGTGGGGGTGGTTAGATGATGTAAAATGTGGACTAATTGAGAATTTGAAATTCAGAAAAGCCTTTGAAGTCATAGAACAAGAACTAAACCATACAATCACAGAATAGAATGCAGTATTACCAAATAGCCTACACATAAAGCCTTTCACAAAAATATCCAACCCGACAAAAAAACTAACAAAAAAAAAAATACAAAAACTATTGGATCGAATAATGTCATAAATGATGAGTTCAATACAATAATAGAAGCATCTACAGGGAATTTCGTATGAAAAGTGTTAAAAGTTATTCTTTTTTTCTTCAGAAGGTTAGAAATTATTCTTTATTCTAACTCAAACACTTGGCATCCAATTACTCATCTCCCTTCAAATCATCAAACTTAAGAGTCACGTGGAAGTCATCATATAAGTGGAACACAAGCCCAAGGATAGATATAGGATCACTGAAACTTAGCTTGTCATATTGATAAATATAATGCATCTATCATGCGTTTAAACAAATCTCAAATCATCCAAATCCCAGGGATTTGAATTGAGATTTGCAGTTTGCAACCTACCCAAAACGGCTAGAACCAAATTGGCCTAATACTTCCAATCCACAGACCCTGTGTCACAGAATACAAATTGACAGCCCAAATAATTCATACAACTGCAACTCTCAGATGGGCTGACAAAATCGTCCACTAAACACAATACCTTTGCTACAACTGTAAGTATAGCACATCCCAGAACCTCTGTCCCCCGCTCGAACATCTGCTTCCAGCACTCTCCCAATTGGGCCTGCTGCAGCACTGCAACCAGCCCCAAGAGAAAAATGCATGCGACTACAAAATGTCTTCACAGCTTTAGAATCATGAAGCACAATTATGAAGTCCATGAGCTCACCCCCAACCTATGAAGGGAGATAACAAAATCATCATACTGACTGGAAACAAATAATTCAGGTCCCGTTTGGTAACGTTTCCATTTTTCGTTTTTGAAAAACAAAAAACAGAAACCAAAAACAACTTTTTTTTGTTTTTGAAAATCGCCCCTCGTTTATCAAACGATGACAAAAATGAAAAACATAAACGATTACCAAACGAGTTTTTTTTCTTGTTTTCTCTAAATATCAAAATAAAAACAAAAAACGAAAAATTTAAACGTTACCAAACGGGACCTCAGTTATCCAATTGAGCATTTGTAATTTGAAGGAGGTGAACAAATCAATCAACTCTTGTACTCCAGGTCAACATGATGCAAACCCTTGAACATTAATGTGAAATGACGACAAGAACAACATACATAAGGTAGGGTAGATGGGTTTTTCTGGACACAATCTACCACAATAAATCTGAGTTAAAAGAGAGTATAATACAAGAGCATAATGGAGTACAAGGAATTGTAAAAGGATTGTGGCACAAATGCTAAGGCTTGACTCACACGTGTCTGAAACATAAGTGATCTTAAGGTGTCAAAGTGACCGGGTGATGACTGCGTAATTGGGTTGACTGACCTGTTCAGACTTCAACCTTCAGAATTCTATTAGAAATAACAAGGACTATAGAAATAATCAAAACCAAGATATCCAAAAAATATTTCTGCGAGAGCTACAATAATAAAGCCAGCACCAACTTTAAATGCACACAAAAACCATAGAGAGGGGTAACTTGGCGATGACTAGAGAAATAGAACACTTCCATAAGAACAAAGCATCTACAAAGTTATGTTAATACACAACAAGGTGGGCTTTAGGAAGATTAGTTATGTTAATAGATAGATCCATGTGCTCAAGGACGATTGTGAAAATAATATGAACAAAGAGAAATGACTTTCCAATTACACTGAACTTAGGTCAAATGTCAACAATTTAACATTCTTTTGCATTGGTGATGAATGAAAAGAGACCAGAGATGCAACAAAGAGGAATGACTTTCCAATTACACTGAACTTACGTCAAATGCCAACAATTTAACACTCTTTTGTGTTGGTGATGTATGAAAAGAGGCCAGCGTGTCACATCTCGTTCATTGACAGTATAGCTTTAGTTAGTGTAGGGGAATTGTCAAGTCAGGACTTTGCAGAGTGCTATGAATATTTATTAGTAGAATAAGAAGAAGAATGATATATAAAATGCAATTTTTTTGGTTCTTTGTGATAAGTAAACTTTAAGTTAGATCGAATGAGTAATACATTGTAAGTGAACTAATAACTATTAAATTTAGTTCGTAGAAGAATGGAGTCTATCCTCTCATCCTCCACAATTTACTCAATATTCATGCATTCTTTTTAGTATAACTTGTTTCCTTAGTGACCTGAAAACTAACAAAATTTGAATTAGTTCTTTAAAAGAAATCATAAAAATGCAGCAATATCAAACAAAATTATATGGAGACCAACATTTGAAACAATAGTAAGGCTACCTGAGCACCCCATCCTAATCCAACAGAAAGTATGGCAGATGGTGCAGACCACGATCCATCAGACCTTTGAGCAACAACCAAACCAGTCCCAAGTTTGTAAGCAATGAGCGCCCCAGCCTTTGCAACCGTTAAAATTGCCAAACCTTTGGCCCTTTTCAGAACTGCAATGGGTATGGACCTCTCAGGGTTCAACCGAGCAACCTGTGCAGTTGAGGAATCATTTTGTACTGGAGATGTTAGAATTTACAGGATCTAGCTTTACCTAGATTAGGATTAATTTTGGGAGGTAAAAACCAATGAATTCACAATGGACCACAAAAAATTGTGTGACAACCCATATAAAAGTTAATCGCTAACTTGTTAATTAGAGCGCTAATTATTACTCTATAATATCAAGAGTTATTTTAGAAACTTCAAATAAATAAATGAACCTCAAATACGGATTCCTTGTGTGAAAACGAGTCAAATGATTATAATATAGTTCATATTTCATGTTAGAATAAAATACTATATTAAATATCTAAAGTGTCCAAATTGTATAATAAAATGCAAAAGTATGTGTCACATTTTTATATATATATAGGACATGTGTCATTGAGAAAAAGAAATAAGATAAAAAAATGACGAGTAAAAAAAAGGGAACCAAAGCATATGCACAAATGTCCAACATAATGCAAGTCAAATGACAAAAACAAAAGTGATGTGAGCAGTTGGCCAAGCAAATGCTTGGCTATAAATAGGTTGCTTCCAGTAAGCAAAAAACAGAGTAAGGAAGGAAGAAAGTGAGCGAGAAAGAGAGAAGGAAAAACATATGAAATTTTGAGGTCAAAAATTGAACTGTGATTTTACTTTATATTGCTACCAAATTTGAGTATCTTGTTCGTGATACTTTGAAATCAAATTATTGATGATTCTAAGGATCTAAAAATTGTCAAAGGAGCTTTTGTGAGGGAAAGACAAATAATGGATATGGATGTAGCACTTGTAGCTAATGAGGTTGTTGAGGAGTCTTGGAGTAAAGGGAATGAAGGTTTTGTCTTTTTTATTGACTTTGAGAAAGCATATAATCATTTGGATTAGAGTTTTTTGAATTTTATATTGGAAGCAAAAGGATTTGTAGAAAGATGAAGGAAAGTAGATTAGGGATTTTTGGAGTCGGCAAATTTTTCGGTCATAATGAATGGGAAGCCGAGGGATAGATTTAATGTATATAGGGGACTTAAACAAGGGGATCTTTTATCATTTTTTTTGTTCACTTCAATGGTGAATGGGTTGAGTAGGTTGATGAAGAAGATAGAGAGACATAATTTGGTTGATGGATTTGTTATAGGTTGAGAAAGAAATAAAGTTTCTCATTTACAATTTGCAGATGACACTATATTATTTTCTTTGGGGGATGAGCAAAAGTTAAGTAATTTAAAGTTAATCATTGATGTGTTTTGTGTTATTTTAGGACTCAAAATTATTATGAAAAAAAACATTATTATGGGAATTATTTTAGAAAGGAAAGGTTGAATAGAGTGGCTATAGAGCTAGGATTCTTGGTGGGTGAGCAGCCACTTAAATATTTAGGATTCCCCTTATAAGGTAACCCTTTGTCAAGAACTTTTTGGGATCCTGTTATTGAAAAAATTGGAATGAGATTAGATGGATGGAAGAAAGCTTTTATTTCTAGGGAATAGATTAACATTAATTCAATCTGTTTTGTCTAGCATTTCTATTTACTTTATGCCTATTTTTAAAATGTAAGGAGTGGTGACTAAAAAAATTGAAGGTTTAATGAGGCATTTTTTTGGGAAATGAGTAAAAGAAGGCAGGAAAGATCATCTAATTCGTTGGAAAATGGTAACTAGATCAAAAGATAAGGGAGGACTTTCAATTGAAAACTTGATGAATAGGAATATAGCCTTAGTTAAGAAATGACTATGCAGGTTCCTTTGGAATAAAATTCATTGTGGCATGCCGTTATAAGGAGTATGTATAGATTACAGACTAACTGGTGGGACACTAATGGGGTCGAAAGGGGCACTTTTCAGAATCTGTGGAGGTTCATTTCTCAGGATATCCCTTCCTTTTCTCAAAGATTCAAGTTCATTGAGAGTGATGGTACTAAAATGCATTTTTTTGGAGGATGTATGGGTTGGAGAGTTCATTTTCTACTCTTTTTTCATAATTGTATTGTGTCTCTCGTTATCATAACCAATTGTTTGCATCTATGGCTGAGTCATATTTTCATCTGATTTCGTGGGATTTTGATTTTCGTACGAATCTCAATGATAGGGAGTGTCTAGAGTTGATGACCCTCACCTCTTTGCTTAATAATGTTTCTTTGGTTCAAAATTTTGAGGATAGGAGGTATTAGATTAATAACCCTACTGGGGTCTTTTCTTGCAATACCTTTTTTGATTCTTTAATTGATAATTCCTTGATTCCTTTGTTTGATCCATCATTGAAGATTTGAAAGGTAAATGTGCGTTTAAAAGGGTAAGTTTGTGCATGGATTATTTTAAATGAAAAGATTAATACTGTTGATGTTCTTCAAAGGAGGAGACCAATTCATTGCTTCAACTGCAATGGTATTTTATGTGTAGATGTGATAATGAGAATGTCGATCACCTTTTTTGCATTGCCCTTTAGCACTATGGAACAAGTTTTTTGACTTTGTGGTCTTGGGTTGCTCCAAGGACTAGGGTTTCGATGTTTTGTATGGACAATGTGAGGTTTAAGGTAATTGAAAATTGAAGACCATTTGGTATAGTGCGTTCTTTGCTACACTAAGAGTGATTTGATAGGAAAGGAATGCGAGAATTTTTTAGAATAAAAATGAAGAGTTTGCGAGTCTATGAGATAGAATTTATTTTTTGACATCTTTTTGGGCTTCAATGTCTAAGGAGTTCAAAGATGTTTCCCTCTTTTATATTAAGTTAAGTTGGAAGGCATTGTGTAACTTGTAGAATGTTCATTGTTGCTTTGTTTACAACAGTTTGGATTTATTTTTTTGTGGTTGACTGCTTGTCCACATTTGTTTTGGTCTTTTTTATAATGATCTAAAATGATTCTGAGGTACGGCGTAATATACAATATACTTCTGTCTTTATATCTCTTTGCGAAGAGTGTTCTATTATTTATCTCCAAATTCGTATTCCTATTCACTATTGAATCCTATGTATTTTGTTGATCTGACCTGTATTTTGGGCTAAATAATTTAAGTTTGATTAGTACATGTACAAAGTGTGTTTGAGGCATAGTTTGTAAAATATGATTATGGTCCTACAATGTCTGATTGTTCAGTTTAATTATAGCCCTGTCGGATGTCATTGTTCGATATGAATATGGATTTATATGCCCAAGTGTCACTCATTGTATCACTAAGATAAACCAAGTATAATGTTATGTTTGATCGTAGTTGAACTATGTAACTTATCGAATTTGATTCCTAATTTCGTTGTTCATTATAGTCTATCGATTGAATTATTTGGTATTTGATCATTCGTAATTTTATCATTGAACATATTTTTTCTCGTCGTATTGTATATTTCTCCACTTTTAATATTTTTCAAGATGATATCGGAGAGAAGGACTAAAGTTAAAATATCAAAAAATTACAAATTTATAACATTTGATTTTAGTATTGCAATATATTATTTGAGGAGATCCATTTGTATATTTTGGAGGTTTTTTTATTATTTTTGTGGTAATTATAGCTCTGCCCTTGTGGTGATTATAATTTTTATTGAGGTAATTAAAGCTCTGACCCTATATTTCGAAATATATTGTGGTCAATTTGTGGAATTTTGTAAATGAATTTATCGAGTAACGCATCCGGGAAACTAGTGTTATAAATTGAAAAGACACACAAACAACTTAAGTGTTATAGTTAACATAAATCCCCTTCCAATGTTATCAAAAAACAAGACCTATGATGTGTGACTGCTAATTGTAATCCAACGACTTATATTGCCATTTCTGCAGGTCAACAATCATGTATGTGAACGTGCATTTTTTCTTTTTGTCTATGTGTGTGTGTGTGTGTGTGTCAGATTGAAACTGAATACAACGACTACACATTATTAAGTTCATTTTTATGAAAACAACCTTAAGAAAAGCAGGAAGCTGATATTGGTTTTAGAGAGATTAATAGAGAATAGGAATAGCACCTGGCAATAACTCCTCAATGTAACACATGATTTGTATATCTCATGCTCCATGGATAAACCCACTGGAAGGTTTAGCCAACCTCTTGTGCATGTCCAATCCATGACATCATGCTTTGCAACTTGCACAGCATTGCTGATGGTGTTGATGAGTACACCTTGCAAGGGATCGAGCCTATCATAGCAGGTATCACACACTCGTTGTGGATTCCTCTCTCTGAACTTAACAGGTAATAAGCATCTTCCCTTTGAGCATGCCCTACAAAAAACCCCTCCACAAAACCTACAATGATGTCTGCCACGAGTAAGGGCTGTGAAGGGAGCAGTGCACTGCATGCAAGCCGTCGTACAACTGTCGGGAAGCCATTCTGGGGGTTCAGCTTCCAACACCTCTTTGTAAGCACTATAGTTAATCCCATTCGGCTCAAGAAGTGGCGGAGCACTAGGTATGTAAACTGAGGAATGCAAGAAAGTATCCCCATTCTTTGCAGACCCAAGAAAGGAAACATTTGAACCGGAAAATTGCTGACCTCCACTGGAACTTAAATCTTTATTACGTCCAGTCAAAATGGCAATTATCCCAGTCAACACATTTTTTAAATTCACTTCAGGAGTCGTATTTTTTTGCACATAATTACAAGGATCTTCACTTGAATCATATCCTTCATCAAGAAAATCCTCAGATTCAAGGGGATACTTGAGGGGAAACTCTTGCCTCACGGATATCAGACCTGAGGTACAGGCACTCTGACCTTCAGACACAGCCCAGACAGAATCACTGTAGTCATCATTGTAGTGAAATTTTATATTTTCTCTTTCTAGATTGGCAATTGAAGCGAATGAAGCTCTTCCTTCAGAAGTTGCCATGAATTATACTGCATGCAACCAATGACATGAAATCAAGACAAAATTACACTGCATAATAAAACAATGACCAACTCATTAATAAAACTTCAAAAAATTCAAAGGACGCCATTTGAGGTATCAAATTTGTCCTACGGTTCTCCTTTAAATGGTGCAGTAACATTCAGCTTTAAACAAAACTAGATCAACATAGAGCATTTTTAAAAGAGACAACTTGGATAGTTTGGGCAGAGTTTACTGAAAGACTATTACAGCACTAGTGAGGAAGAGTGTTGTTATACCAATCAATGGTAATGTAAAGTAGAGGTAAACTAAAATTCACTTTGAATGGGATAGTAAAATGGTCTGAATTATATGAAACTATGGCATTTGATAGAGTATAATAGCATAACAAATTTCATGCAGCGGACTCCAAATGGTTGGCACAAGGCTCAATTGAGTTGAAGTTGGGGTGACGCTGGGGAAAGTATGGGGCATGGATATTTCCATAAATATGAACAGGCATACTCAATCCTGATGATGAATGACTGTTTTTATAAAGTAAGTGGTTGAGCTTGCATACACCTAGAAGGAAGAACATAATTGAAATGAAAATCAAGTATCAACAACATAGTCAACTAGTATCTCAGTTCTGCCCTTTGGAATATTAGTATGAAACATTGACAAAATTTACTAATATTCCAAACGGCTGAACTGAGATAGACTTAAAAGTAATCCTAATGAAATGCAATGACATGTTTAAGTTGCTTGATCCACTATGAGAAAATAAAAATAACTCCTTACATGATTCTCGGAATTATTATAGGCCATTGTTTCTTCAAGTAGTGAAATACAGGGCCAATTAGAAGTGGAACCCATAAGTACCTCAAGTAAATCAGTTGTAGTCAACTACAGACCACTGGTCAAGCCTAAAAGAATATTCTAGGCGGAGAAGATTCAAGACATTGGTGGCTAGCTGACTATACAAAACTGGTGAGAGCCAGATGGTGCCTTAAGTAAATAAGTGATACTTAATTACAGATCAGTGAGCAGTAAGAAGTAACAAGTTGTTAAAGCTTCAAGCTCAGAAGAAGAATTCTTGGGGCAAGATTCAAGACATTGGTGGCTAGCTGGCTACACAAAACTGGTGAAAAAAGGATTAAGTTATATTATCATAGATTCCCACACAGGTAAAAAGCAGATAAATTCATATACACAATGGGGCAGGCTCACCTGATAAGAATTGATACCCAGACTCCAGAGCGTTTGACATACATATACTATATGAACAAACAACGAAAGGATTCTACAATTACCACATTCAATGAAAACGACCACATGTATTTTCTATAAAAAAAAAAAAAACGAAAAGCAATGTCCTGAAAAAAACTACGGAAATAATGAGGAAGAATCGGACAGAAGCAACAAATGAACGCATACAATGATATATGAAAACACATTAAATCTTATGAAGTCTCCTTGAACTATCATCATCAAAAACATGACGCAGTTGAATGCTTCTTAGGATTTCGAACATTACGTTCAGATAGGGTTATCTCCACACAGGCACGCACGACATAAGAATAGTTAATCTCAAAAACAAGCTCAAAACTATCAAATCGAGAGTAAATGAAGGATTAGCAGATAGCTGAATTGCGACTTTTACCAGTTTCGAATTGCCGAATTTGTCAGCCAAAGCTCTGGTTTTCTTTTTTCGCGTAGTTCACCCAAGAAGACGAAAGAACGATTCCTTATACAGAACAGACAGGTAGCTCCACGTTTAGCGGGTTAGAGCAACTCAAGGGGAGTAGGAAAAAATAGGGTGCCAAATGTCATTTTATAATCTTGAATATTGTTTTGGGCACCCCTAAAAACACAATCTGTTTTAATGGTAAGTGCCAAAATAGGGTGCCATTTTAATATTTTAATATTTTCAATTTCAATTTCAATTTTAAGTTGTATTTAAATTTTTATTTTAATTTCAAGTTATATATTTAATACATAATATTTCATAAATAATAGCAATATAAAAAAATTAATGGTGTAATATAACAATACAAAAAAATTAATGGTATAATATGACAATACAAAAAAAATTAATGATGTAATATGTAATATGAAAAAAAAATTGGGGCACAAAATATCATTTTTCCTTCCCCTTTCCCATCCCAATCGTTTTTTACAACCTCTATTTTCTCTCTCCATGGGGTGCCAAATTTGCCACCCCAAGCCCATAGTTGTCATTTTGCCACCTCATATGCCACCCCCTTTGAAGTGGTTTTTTTTTATTTTGGGGTGGCATTTTGACGGTTATAGATATGTCACCTCATATGCCACTCTCCATTGGAGTTGCTCTTAGATTTAGCTATTTGACCCAATTTCGAAGAAACGCCTAGACATAAGAATTGACAGCTACTCCATTGATATTTATAATAAAAAGAAATATTTGATCATTTATTTTTATTTTTATTTTAATACGGTATCTATTCTCTATACTATAAAATCTTATTCCTTCCTTTTAGATATGACAAATAAAAACTTACCAAGATTTAACTCTTAAAGAGTGAAAAGAAAGTTTTAAATTTCAAGAATATTTCTGTAAAAATTCATTAGTAATTGTTATATAAATATAAATTATTTGCCATTTTTTCTCTTCTCTAGCTACAATTGCAAAGTTTTTTTTTTTTTTTAACAATAACAACTCCTCCTCTTTCACCACATCTATCTTGCATAAGAATGTCCCATCTCACAAATTTGTCTGGAATTGAGCACATTGAACTTCATAATATCATCGAAACAATGTTTTTAGCCACACAGCCTATCAATCTTTTATCCTTTCTCTCCGCATTTCATCCTTTCAGGACCTCATCTTAGCTTTCTCAGCAAAACCTTGTCATGAGATCTCCACAAGTAAAACCCCCTGAACATGGAAATAATATTCAATTTAATGGTGTACCACGTAGATGATAATGACCAGGTACCTGTTTGCGATTTGGGCTTCCCAAACAACAGCAACAACAAAACCCGAAAAAAACGAAAGCACGGAGCAGAGATGGCACATGTGCCCACATTTCCGTTTCACTGATCTTGCTAAACACAAGCATGAGCATATCCTTTTGTTTTCTAAGGTTTTTCAAGAGTAAAAAATTTCCTCTTTGCAGGAAGTAAAACATTATTGTAAGCCGCTGTAGCAAACAATTTTAGGCAGAAGCCCCTTCTTTCTTTAATTGCACCGAGATAAACAGAGGAAATGGAGGCAGGGAGGAAATAAGAACGCCAAACACTCCACACATGGACCTCAAATATCTCTAAACAGCCTCTGAGCGGGACTCACCCATATTAGTACTGTAACAAAGAAGAGCAGAGACTTTTCATGACGTTTCCTGCAAGCGACATAGATAAAAGACTTTGACATTAATTCCATGTCAAAATATAGAACATCACCAACTTGTAACATACAGGATGGAAAATTCCCGATAAAATGAAACACATGATAACGTCAACAAACTTCCCAATCTTCATATTCGAAGTTTCTTTCCAGGATGTGAATCATCATCATACTGACCGCCATCATCATCTATGTCCCCCTTCTCCATCTTCTTCCTGGCAAGTATCTTGTTAATCTTGTGCAGCTCATTAGTAAGCTTCTGGTCTTTGTTTTGCTTTCGTGTCTTCCGACCATCTTGCATCTTCACACCAAACTGGAAGGCAGCTTTTGGCATTGCTTCCTTCTGCTCATTGTATGTTGCCCATTCCTCTTCTGTTTCGAAGTCCCACCGATGAAGGCGACCCTTTGCCTGTTGAAGCATTTGTATATGTTAGAACAAAATATTATTCCCACCAGAAAAAAGAACGGTATGACATCCATTTAAATAACAGTTGCCACAACGGTTGTATGAACCTTTAGCTTGTCATCCTATTTAGAATTGTTCCAAAAAAGGAATAACAAAATAGAAAAACTGAAAATAGAATGGGTGGAGAATTATTTTCATAGAATCATCAATTACGTACCAAACCTTATCCCCACTACCTAAGTCAGCTATGGAAAAATTTGTTTCACCAGTAATCACAGTAAGGACAAGAGGAAAGACACTTACTCGTCCACCCATATCCATTTTTGACAAATCATTTTCGTCGTCACTGTCCACAATCTCACGGTTATACTCTTGGTACCCAGGATAGCATTCAGAATAACTCTCAGATATAAAATTGGGATCCTTTTCCCGAGAATCTTTCTCCCTTAGTTGCTGAAGCCTCTGATCATCCCGCTTGAACACTGACCCCAAACCCCGATCCTTCTCTTCTTGAGTCATGAAACGTGCGTCCAGTGGAATGTTCAAATCTGCTTGTACCTCATAAGTCTGAAGGTTTTGCTGGAGGTATTGCTCAGGATAAGCTAGTTGGTCAGCGTATTGATAGTCCTGCCACTCTCCCTGATACCCACCAGCCAACGATTGTATATGCAGAGCATCAAATCCATTCTGAAAAAGTCAAAAAATAAAGTCATAGAAAACACCAAATTAGAAGTATGAATAGTTTCCAAGTCAAACAAATAAGGGTATGTTGCATGTCATAAAGAATTTTTTTCCAGAGAAGTATAATCAAAGAATTTTTTGTTTTCAAAAAATAGGAGACCATTTCTCGACAATTTTCAAATTAACTCACCATTTGTTGCCAATCATGAGAAGGCTCAGATGGTGGGACAGGACCATACGCAGGTTCATTAAAGTAGGAGGTCCTTTCCTTATTTCGAGGAGATTCTTCCATGTCTTCCGAAATAGGACTTTGGTTCATATCTGCACTGGGAATAGCATAGTCAACACCATCCCCCACAAAGATATCATCCTCTTCAACTCTAGCAAGAACAGGGGCCCGTTTCTCTCTTGACTTAGGATGATTTTTCTTGAGTGGTGGTGGAGGCGGTGGGAGTGTTTCTCTATTAGTTTGGTACTTCGACACATCAGGTTTTGACACCTTCTCATCTTCATCATATTCATTGGGAACATCAGCTAACTTTCCTGTAGGATTAAATATGTAATTTGCATTACACAAATGAAACTATAGATAGCAAGGGTGACAAACAGATAAACCTAAATCAGGAGGAAAAAAATAAAAGAAAACACCTTGATTACAAAAATAAAAGAAAACACGCATACGGAACATCAAAAACATCAACAGTCCAACTGCAGTGTAATGCTGGAGTCCTGCCTCTAAGATCACCACATCATTGGATTAAATTCTTTTGGTCAAACCATCCGGTATCCGAAAGCCACTTTGAGCTCCGACTAATCCGGATTCGAGCAGGGTAGGACCACAAGGGCAGCAAAGCTCTCCTTACCGAACGCAGCTGCGTTCCCAATACTCGAACTCAAGACCTTGGTTAAACTAGAACAATCCATCACCAACTGAATCATTGGATTAAATTCTGAACTCATGTCAGCATCGCATTATAATTCATCCCAGGTACCAAGAAAAATCTGACATTAGTCCTTTTGAGTACATTACCTTTTTTTCAAAAAGTATACTATGGCTTGTCCCAGTTGGTAAAAGATCGCCTTTACTGGATCAAAACCTGGGTTTTACCACCTGGTACAACGCATGGCATATTTTTCAGCACAGCACTTTACAATGGGGAAAAACAATCTACTCATCTCTGAATTTCCCATTTGGGTAGGATTTAATGAAAAACAGTTGCGAAACACACGTGTTGTGCTGAAAGCTGAACCAAGGTGTTTTATCCCAAATACCTGTTTCAACACAGCACCAAATGGTATGCCATTGTAAACACTATAGTACAAGGGAGCTGAGACGCTTTTCAAAGTTCTAAGAGATCCAAATAGCTTATACCAGTACCACATGTGCACTTAATTTATCCCCAATTCTGAACCACAAAAAAACCAACAGCAGAAAAAAATGCACAACAAAAGCAATTCTAGAAAGAAAATGGATAATTTAGATACCTCTCCCATCTTTTTCTTTCTTCTTTTTTTTGAGAACCTTCCCAGATGATCCAAGGCGAAGATATGACATAATTTTGGCAATTCGATCTAGAACAGAACCATCAACACTGACAGTGACCATTTCCTGTCCCATAAACAAGGATAGTAAATCATATAAACAGTATAACACCAAGGAAGACTAAATTAGAAGAATAAAAGAGTGAGAAAAAACCTCAGGAACTGGGCAGTCAGCTTTACTTCGGTGCAGAGTGGTAGGGATGTCGTGGGAAAACCCACCCTCCTGGCATGCATAATGTAGAACTTTTGTTAGACAAATTTCCTAAAGTGCTGCCTGAAAAGAATCTTACAGTTCATGATGGATTTTCAAACAGTAGAGATAGTAACAAACCAAAATCACAGCACAGACCCCAGACTAGATATTTGTAATCATATATGCACCAACAATTATGAACCCAAGTTGCATGATAACAATTGAGATATAACAACCAAAAAAGAAATAATGAATGCTCAAACGACAAAATAAAAACATTTAAAAGGGTGGGAAAAAGGGGGCCTATAGTTTATCTGATGCTGCATTCCTTAGCCACATGGAAGGGATGCATGCCTGCCTACTTGGCAATAATTAGGCAGCACTAAAATCTACTTGAAAACTACAAATTAATCAGAATTACAACAAAAAAAAATGGTGCAGTGCCTCTGCTTCTAAGGGTCTTACCACACCAAGTGGTTTTTGGCAGACTGGAAAATCATATAACAAGACTCGATATTTGGAAGAGTTGTTAGAGGAAGTGCCAGTGAAGAAGAACCCGATAGTCAAGAAATTCCATTAGGGATATAAACACAGAGAAACAAAGAAACTTACCATGTTAAAGATGAAAGCCATCCGCCCAGGAAGGAACATTTCATTTGTCTTCATAACAGTTTGGGGCTTGACGATCCATTGATACACTGACTGAAACACAAAAAATGGTATCATTAACAAAAAAAGTAAACCTTTTAACTAACAAAGGGACACTAATGGATAGCCATAGATGTACCTTTGCAGTTGCAGTGCGAAATGACACTGGTTGATCTTCCTTAGATGGTCTGTGAGGAAAAAATGTGTCATTGCAAACAATTCACAAAAACTGAAACTACACAATCAAATCATGATTGAAAAAGGAATCCGTAATGAAAATAAGCACATTCTAACTACTAGCCCAATTAATAAAGGTAGTATAAGGGGAGAAAGCACCATCAATTGCAGCATTCCTCTAGTTCTACCCAAAATCTGCCCCATAAAATGCAAAAAGATAGAAGTTCCATGATTTCAACAAAAAAATCATTTACATAAGTCTGGGATTTATTTTCGGTGTTCCATCAAACCAAGTGTTATGTAGACAGCTGTGCACATTCGCTTTAAAGGAAGTTGTCGTAAAAATGCAATTGAATGGGATAGCAATAGGGAAGTGAACATTATTCTCCAAACAATTCTAATTTTTCAGAAGAAGATATTCTTCATGTTCAACTCTGTCTAGCTCTTCAACTTCGTCCACTATAAAGACCCTATGGCTAAATTATCTAGCAAAGAGCCAAAGAGGAGCAGTACATCCTGGTGTAACTTATTTAGTCTCTCTCAGTATCTTTAAGGAGCTTATTGGGTTTCCAAACCATATGCCTCCTCACAATATTAGCATTTTTTTTCTCCTAGGCAGAGTCTTATTTCCCATCACAATTTAACTTAGAAAGAACAAGTATCAGAAGATTTCAAAAAATTCAACAATACATATGCAAAAGAAACCATTTTAACAAAACATCCGATCACAAAATCCGAAGGCTTGTAACAATCTAACTTAGAAAGAACAAGCATCACGAGATTTCAGAAAATTCAACCAGACAAAAGCAAAAGATAACATTTAAACTAAACATTAGTGAGCTACAAAACACGACACAGAGATTAAAGAGAAGGTCCCCCTAGTATTAAATGGTAACAATTCACTTGCCTAGACTTTCCATCAGCATCTTCTCCAACATCTGGCTTCTTGTCTATTTCACTTCTCACTTTGTGAAGCAAAGCATAGTCCAGGCCCTTAACCAAATGTGTGTGTTCAACATCACCTGAATTACAAAAATCAAGCCAAAAACCAAGGAGAAGGTTTAGAGCTTAATGGAGAGAAACACCCACTAATTATTAGTTCCATTTCTCGGTCAAATATCAAAAGCTATGAAGCATGGATATGTCGTTTCGGTTGAAATATCTGCATTCAGATATGATACTTGTCAGATATTCGAGAATATGCATTGGATACGCAATGTACTTATCCAATAATTGATAAAAAAAAATCTTTACTTTCGAATTCGTCATGGATATTAGTATCCAAGAATATGCTCCACATATGGAAGTGAATATGAAGAGCAATATGCATAATTCATAATTTTAATCACATAATGATACCAAAAAAAAAATACATGTCTTTGAAGACATGTATTTATTTCCAAGTATTATTTACTACCACATGTTAAAAAGGCATAATGTGGGTTGATTACATCCTTTCTTTTGGCAACTAGTATTTCTAAGCAAATAAGCTAATTAAATGTTGGTTCCGTAGAAAATTCATCAAAAAATAGTAAATTTCAAAAAATAAAGTATTATATGTGTATCCTGGCTATACTCGTATTCTATTTTTCGTAAATTTTGTCATATTCTATGTCCATATTGTATCATATCCATATCACACATCTATATTTGTGTATCCTAGATCACAACAATCAACATTCTAAGCAATAGTAGGTTTCATTAACATTGGAAAGTCAGTAATTGAAGCTACTACTGACTAGGCATCCTAAATGTTCCTCCGAAATTGCTGCATGCTTGTTTTTGTGGGTTGCATTCATCCCTACCGGTCCCAAACCAGGATAAAGGTCAAATCAAGATAAAAGAAAACAGTTGCATTAGGTAGCCAACAACCAGTGTAAAACTTTTTCGAATTCAACTATAATTGTATGAGGAGATTATGACTACAATAAGGATTTCCATTTGAGAAAGTAAAAAATTTTCAATCACGGTGAGATTACACCAAAGATTGGCCCTAAGTCTATACATATTTACCCTAATTATAGATGAACTCACTAAGCACATTTAAGATGATATCCCACGGCGTATGTTATTTGCAGATGATATTGTATTAGTAGATAAAACTTGCAGGGAGATTAACCCTAAGCTAAAAAATTGGAGAGAGATAATCATGTCGAAAGGGTTTAAAACAAGTAAAAGTAAGACTGAATATATGTAATACAATTTTAGTAATAGAAGAAGTAGACATAGTGAAAAAGTTAAGATTGAAAATCAAGAAATACTATCGAGTAAATGATTTAAATATCTGGGATCGATCATTAAAAATATGGGGAGATTGGAGCTGATGTAACTCATAGAATCTACGCCGATTGGCTTAAGTGAAGGTAAGTTTTTAATATATTATGTGATAGAAGGATACTAATAAGATTGAAAGGTAAGTTTTACCGAACAGTTATAAGAACAACAATGTCTTATGGGACGAAATGTTAGGCAATTAAAAAAAAATATAGTGATAAAATGAGTGTAGCAAAAATAAGAATGTTAAGATGGATGTGTAGAAAAATTAGAAATGATAAAATACGAAATGACTGTATTAAAGAAATGGTTTAAGTAGCTCGAATTCATGATAAATTAAGAGGATGGTTTAGTCATATTCAACATAAGCCGATAGAAGCACCGGTTCGAAAAAGTGATAGAATTTCTCTCAATGGTAATAGAAGTAGGGGTAGAATTAAATTAACATCGAACAAAATAACAAGAAAATATTTAATTTAAATGAGCATATAGCGCATGAATGGCGAAGACAGACTCATATAACCGACCGCAAATGATTTGAACATAAGCCTTGATTTGGTTTAGTTTTGATGTCTAATGTTGTTGCTGCTCTCTCTTTGCTCTAAAAAAGGTCTCTCATCTTTCTATTTAAAATATATTTTTTGATAAAAGAAGATGCATATAACAGCATTGTTAGCTGAGTGGCATATTTTCAAGTCATGCTTAACCCATTCAAGGGATCTCTATCAATTTTCACAAGTCAATGGATATGGAGGACTATTTTCGTTCTGTCTACTGTATTTCCCACAAATGCTGCCATTTCATGATGTGAGTAAATACTATAATGGAGAAAAAAATATATAGAAATAGTTAAACAAGAAAAAGAAATATAATGAGATGAGTGCACAACACATGTCCCCCTTCTAATTTATATAATGTTTACATTTCAGAGGCTTTTCCCCTTTTGTAATTCTTGCACAATTCTAATACATGTGTTTAGTAATAACATTTTTTTCTATTTATTTTCTAAAAAATTTAATGAACAAGAACAACTTGAGGAGATGCTGAAGATCCCTATGAAGTCTTAGAAACTTAAAATTTTCAGCAAATGCTCCATTAGGCGCGTGCAACAACTATAATGACAAATGCTTTATTTTAAGAGACAAAGGCACAAGTAAATAATAGACCAGACCATCAACGCCTCCTAAAAATTATAAACTAAGTTCCTTCCAAACAAAACAATAAATGTTTGATTGTCAGAACACATACCTCCAAGATATTTGCTCTTCTCGATGGAAATCTTGTGTGCATCAGCAGAACTACAGAAATCAACTCAAATTCAGATTTGACAGATACAAATTTGATATATCTACTCATGAATTGACAACAAGTACACCAAATTATAAAAAAGAGAGAAAAGAAAAGAATGGGGGTGTATCTCACCGGAGATCAACTGTCCCAGGAGGAGCAACAGCATGAAAAGAGCCCAACTCAGTGGCTTCGTAATCGGGATTCAGATCTTCTCTACGCTCCTTGGCTCGGTCTCTATATTGTGGTTGTTCTGGTTCTTCTGGCTTTTCCTCTCTGCACAAAAATGCCTCGCTCCCAATCACTAACTACCCATGCTATTTTCATATCACAAAATAAAACTAATAATCGCCATGCAGCAAATTCAACTAGTCTAAACAATAATAACATAGAATTTTGCTCGTTATATATCACGAAATCAAAATCCATCACCAACAAAAAAAAAAACAAGGTCATTAATTCCAAACAGAAAATTGTGATTTCTGACTTTACGAAGAAAATATGAAAAACAACAAAAAAGAAAAATAGAATAAGCTACAGATCAAACGAATAGAACAAAAGAAAATTACACATATTGGAATAGTACATACTTTCGACGAATTATCTTCTCTTTGTGACTTCTCTTGGACGATGCCATTGAAGAAATATATGAAGATAAACACCAATAAATTGAATGCTAAGGGGTTCGAACTTGGGGAGATTTGTCTTCGTGGTTAGGTTGGGGCTTTCACTGGCACAGACCGAAAGACAAGAGGTTATGTCATGTTGAAGAACGAACGCAGACGAGGAGGAGGATGAGGTTGTTTTGTTTTGTGACCTGCTCTGCTCTGCTAAAACATCTGAATGAACTGGGCGAAGCTTATGAATCCAGCTCGATACAAGAAGGGGTCAGGCCTAATTAAGGGGCCTTTTAGCCCACTTTATAAAAGCCCAATACTTAACCCGATGCCCTTGGCCCAGCTTGACCATGGCAGATAGTCCAGCTTTCCATGGATGAGAGGGAGCTGTTTGACGTCGGGTGCAACTTGAGTGAGTTGGAGAAGCTAACTCTAATCTAATCTTTAAATATAGAATCTTTAATTTTAACCCTAAGTCTAAGTCTAACTCGATCTCACCCCAAGTGCTCAATCTAAGTATTATCCAAGTTGAATTTAGGTAGATTCGAATTGAATTTGGGTTTGAATTTAAAATGGGTTTGTTTAGACGCGAAATCAACGTGTTGTTCTAAATTTAGTACATACTATATAGCATTCACTTGAAGTAATGACCAGCAACTTTAATCAAATATTTATTATAAAGACCATAGTACTTAAAGCAAGAAAAATTATACTATACAAAAACGAAATTATCTATAAAGGAATAATAGCTAAATTAATTAAAAAAAACATATTGAACTCAATGTTTAACTATAATATTCGAGTTTAGCCCAATTTAATATTCAAATTAAACATGAATATATAATTAGATTAAATTTGAGGTCTCAACCTAAATATTATCCAAATTCAATTAAAATTGATATATTTCAACGCATACTCAATCCAAATATTAAAATCATCAACTCAAAGTCGTTTGAGATTTTTAATCCATCCGTCTAAGTTACGCCCCTAAAAAAAATTCATTGACGGAGTCTCCGGTGCTAATAATTACAAAAACGGCATAAAGCAACAAAAATTATATTATTAAGAAGAATAGAGTGATAAGGACAAGTTCCAGTCCCTCGTCAGTAACTCCTTTTACAGTTTTTTGACGAATTGAACAAGAATTTTCTTGTGATGTCGAATCATCATCGCTTAGCCTCCAGTACCTACCATGTATCGTTGGATCAGTAGTTGTATACATAATATAATATAATATAATATATAAGGAGTAGTTTCAAGGTGCAGAAAGGTAGCAGCAGCTTTATTCTTGAAAATGGAGAGGAGACTAATAATGTCTCACTTTGGCTTCTTTCTCGCCTATGTGACTCTGTTACTCTCAGTTAGTCTCAAGGCATCTGGTGGTCCCTCGGAGATCAAGACCAGCACCGCTTTTTTCATCTTCGGCGACTCCTCCGTGGACTCTGGCAACAATAACTATATCGACACCATCCCTGAGAACCGGGGAAATTACAAGCCTTACGCCCAGAATGGCTTCTTTAAAGAACCCACTGGACGCTTCTCTGATGGCCGCATCATAGTTGATTATATCGGTAGGTAATCACAACATACATATAATTAATTAATTCATTATTCAACTATCTAGTAATGAATGTCTTGGAAAGAGTTTACGATTATCTAATTTCTTGACAACTTAACTTTCGATTATGGCTGATGACTTTGGGATCGATCACATATTCATAACTTGATGGATGGTATATATGGTGGTGAATGGTGATCCATCCAGCTGAATATGCCAACTTGCCACTAATTCCTCCATTTTTACAACCGTCTGCTGAATACGTGAATGGAGTCAACTTTGCCTCTGGAGGGGCTGGAGTTCTTTCTACCACCAGCCAGGGCCAGGTAAGGAATTCCTTCCATCACTAACCATTTACACACTTCAACAATATGTACAAATCAGCACGATTGTTATACCCAAATTCAGTTGTCAATCAGGGTGTGCCGTTCAAATATATAAACCCACTTCGTCGTCCGTCTGCTAAAATTTTCTACTCAACTTGTGAATTTTCCGCTGTTGTTAGGCCATTGATCTTAAGACACAACTCAAACACTTTGAAGAGGTGCAAAATTCATTAACAAAGAAGTTGGGAGATGCAGAAACAAAGGAGCTTCTATCGGAAGCAGTTTATTTCATTAGCATTGGAAGTAATGATTATATGGGTGGTTATCTTGGTAATCCAAGAATGCAGGAACAGCATCCTCCTGAAGAATATATTGGGATGATCATTGGGAACTTGACACAAGCAATCCAAGTAAGCGTACACCTTTTGGCCTTTTTTCTCTATGTTCCTTGTAGTTGAAAACTAGTTTAAGGTTTGATTGGAATGTTGATCTTGCGATGCTTGGTTGCTGACTCATTTTTGCTTGTAATGACTCCAGGAATTGTATGAGAAAGGAGGTAGAAAGTTTGGTTTCCTAAGCTTGTCACCCCTGGGTTGCTTACCAGCCCTTAGAGCCCTCAACACCAAATCTAATGAAGGCAGTTGTTTTGAAGAGGCTTCTACTCTTGCGTTGGCGCATAATAATGCTTTGAAAGCTGTCCTAACAAGAATTGAACATCTATTCATGGGTTTCAAATACAGCAATTCCTATTTTTACAATTGGCTTGATGACAGAATCAATAATCCCACCAAATATGGTATGTGTTCTGCAAACCCCCAGTATTCCACAATGTTCAGCATCCTATAGGCAATCATAAGCATCTGATTTACTCTTCTGACACCTGAAAAATAACATAGAAGAGATAAAAATATTGAGATCTGATTGCTGCATTGATTCCCAAAAATATGTTACTCACGTTCATCTAATGTCGACATTAGAAATGGTTACTTAACCCAAAAAAAATATTAGGAATGGTTAGTCAACTGTAGATCATAGCATGTATTATCTTTCACACCCAATCAGAAATAGTCACAAATTACAATATGGAGATCAAATAAGATTGGGTTTGTAGTTAGTGATCAGTAGTGTAGGATCGATCCTATTCCTGTCATCGCTTTACTGCTATATGCATGCTCCCTATTGTATTTCAGATTTCAGTTAGCACATTGAGGTGGGGATGTATGTGTATCAGTAATCTTAGCTAATAATCAGTGCTTTCTTTGGTTGTAAAGGTTTCAAGGATGGAGTGAATGCTTGTTGTGGAACTGGACCCTATGGGGGCATCTTCAGCTGTGGAGGCACAAAGAAGGTGAGAGAGTACCAATTATGTGATAATGCTGATGACTATGTATGGTGGGATTCTTTCCATCCAACTGAGAGGATCCACGAACAATTTGCAAAGGCTCTGTGGGATGGACCTCCATCCTATGTAGCCCCATACAACCTAAAAGATCTCTTCCTCTCGATCAACAAGGAGAAGCTCACTATTGGTGACATTGTTGACAACCCAGAGAACGAGCAGATTTTTTACGAATCTCTGTAACACTTGTTTTATTTCACATGGGAAGGGTAGTTTCACCAACAACTTCATCGTATTGTCTACCACTGATGAATGTGGATTATGGATTATAAACATGTTAATTATTGCAACTGCAATGCCAATGCAGTTGGTAGAGATAAAAGTTCAAGCGTGCTCTGCTTAATTTACACCATATACGTGTCTGTTGCTTTTGACAATTTTTTTTCTTCTTTTGCTGCCAATAAAAGAAGTACAGGGAAAGGAGTGCGTGAAATAAACACTACGGACTAATACTATCTTAGCTAAGGCTACTTCTATCTCCACAGACACATTCTATGGTGTGCTGTGGGAGAGCTTCTGCTTCCAACAAAACCAGTAAAATGCATGGCTAGTCCCCATTTTGCCAAAGCGTGAGCTTTAGAATTGGATTCCCTTCCCTTGAAATATGATTCATGGCCCAGTCTAGATGAGTTGCCAAAAACTTCTTGATTTGGGCCAGTGAACCTTAATATGTTCAAGCATTGCTGCATGGATGATGCTCTGCCATTTAATTACTACTGGTTGTGCTTCGCGGTAGATGTCCCAAGACCATCTATGATTTAATTTTGGTTAGCTCTAAATTATAAAATGATTTAAATTTCAAATGTGACTTATATAGATTTCAACAAATGTTTTATGCTTGAGCTATATATATGACTTATATTTTTAACATGTTGTCTACCTTAACTCTTTATATATATGATTATGACATAATTCTCTTCGTTTTTTATTTGAAAGTGTGAATATTTTGAATCATTTAGGGTGCGTTTCGTAACGTTTTCGTTTTTATATTTTTTTTAATGAAAAAAACAGAACAAAGTTTTATTTTTTTGTGATAAAAATTAAAAATATAAAATATGTTTGATAGTCATTTATATTTAAAAAATTATAAAAACAAAAACAAAAACAAAAAATATGTTTGGTATTATATCAAAAAATCACCACCCAAAACCACCACCCAACCCCAATAACCACC
>CM042188.1:44091110-44136898 GCA_023539305.1 Ilex asprella | reverse complement strand
CAACCCCACCACCGAAAACCAGCCACCCTCCACCGAAAATTAGTCACCACCGAAAAATTAGCCACCATCGAAAAATCAACTATGGACCACCACTGAAAATCAGCCACCCAGCAACCCACCACCATCGAAAATCAGCCACCCAGCAACACACCACCACCTATCCTTCGATCTTCGTCTGGATCTTTGTGGCTTCAGCATTGTCTGAGAGGGGAAAGAGAGAGAGACGACAGATCCGAGAGGGGAAAGAGAGAGGTGGCCTATTATATACTCAAGCAAAAAAACTTATATTTTGCTGCTAAGGAGAATCGAAGTCCAGGCCTCATTAAACTCCCTCTCAAACTCGCGCGTATGTTTTTTTTTTTGATGTTTTCAAAAGCATCCTTTTGGATGTTTTGATATTTCTGCCTTGTTTTTAAAACAAAGCAATTAAAAAAAAAACAAAAACTTTCACCAAACATGTTTTTAATTTTTTTTATCAAAAAATGAAAACAAAAATAAAAATAAACGAAAATAAACGGTTACCAAACACTACCTTAGTTAACGTGTTTAAATTGTTGTATAATATATTAATTTATTTTTTATTTTGTATCTTAAGACACAAACAATTATTAGTAATGATGACATTTTATTTTATCTTAATCATTTTTTTTTTATACACTGATGAACTCATCAATTATATTTTACGACCTCAAAAGGTATTTCATACAAAAAAGAAGTTTATAGGTTATTTAACATGATTTGATATGTCATGATGGTTGTAAAAAATGACCTCTAAATATTCCAAACCCAATCTGAAGAAAACAATATAAATTGTAAAAAATAATTCAATAAGTCAAAGATAATCGATGAAAGGGCGGGGTTAGGTTGAGTTGAGCCCAAGAAATTGTAGCTCATCATCCCATCTAATCTCAGCTCGCGTGGCGTGGGCTCAGCTCCCGAGTTTGTAGTCATTTTTTGGTGTACGGAAAAAAACAAAGTAAACACATGGAGAAATTTTCAATGAGCTTAACAAATCACACCATAATATATTATTAATAAAGTTAACTTAAGAGTCTCATAAGTTATTTTGTGACAGACAATTATTAAAAGTGCACAACACAATACATGATAGTGAACTTCAAAGGTAGTGGGTAGTTGACAATATCACCGATAAAGAGCGTGTCAGTGCGTCTCACCAGGTAGTCCACGGTCGTAGGTGTCTGTGCCTTGATGGCGTTGAGGGCGTTGCCAAGTTGGTTTTGCACCTCCCTTATCTTCTCGTCCTACTGGTTGGGAACATCCTCGGTCGGATGGCGATACTGGCTCTCATGGTCTCCGTATTGATTCTATCATTCATCATCCTGCGCATGCACATGAGAAGGGGGGATGCAAGAGCTCCCTGCGCGTTGAGAAGTGACTGCTAGGCGAGGGGCGCCCTGCGGTCGCAGGGCATTCTGGCGAGGGGCCCCATGGTGAGGGGTTGTTTGACGCTCGTGAGGTGCAGGTTGTTGTTCCTCTCCAGTTGGAGGGATTGGGACTACTCCTTCTGGATAAGGGGTAGCACCTCCTTGGGTGAGCATCAATTGGATGATCTGCTGGTTTTGTTTCACCAGCAATTGCATAGTCTAGAGAAGTTGTTGTTGCTGATCAGTAGGAGTCGCAATAGTAAACGGTTCAGATGGTGCGAGGGGAGGTGGAGCCTCCTCCCGGTGGGCCGGGTTGTGGTCTCCCGGCTGTTGGCTCATCGATCGGGTGGTAATCGCCATGGATTACGAAGGGGATTGAAAGGTAGTAGAAACTATGTTGTTCCCATAGACGGCGCCAAACTGATGATGCACAAATCGGTCTTTGTGCGAGGTCAACAGTCAAGAATTCATACGGTCGCAATCAAAGAGCAATAACTAAGCAATTAATAGAGAACTCAAGAATTTATAGTGGTTCGGCCGTGGCATACGTCCACTTTATTGAATGGCAGTGGTGGCCGACGATCTTTATTAATGTATCGAAGTACTCCGGAGAGTTTACAGTGCAGAGGGAGGGAGAGGGAGAGAGAGATAGGTGTGCGTAAGGGATCAGTGTCCTGCCCCTCCGTGTGGAGAGGGGCTTACATTATATAGGCTGGGATTGAGGCGGTGCCGTGAATGAGAGGAGTTTTGCTATTTTGGTAAGTATAATTTTGGTAGGAGATCTCCGTATCCCGTTTTTCTCTCCCTCGTGCTCCTATTCTTTCGGAGGAGGACTCCTTGTTTGGCCTCAGATTCGATCGTCGTATGGGGCTCAGACTTGCATCGGAGTGAGCTTGGACTCAAATTAGAGTTAAGAGGCCAAAGTAAGAAGGAGGAGGAGACGCCCGGAGGGGCCAGCCTAGGCCAGCGCCCAAGGGGGCCAACCCAGACGGGCGCCTAAGGGGGCTGTCCTGGGCTAGCCCGGTGTTCTCCTCTTGATGCCTTCGTCTTGATGTCTTCCCTTGATGCCTTCCTCATCCATAAGTCGGACCAGTCTGGATTCGGATTTTCTCCAATTAGTGGACTTTGATTGAACTTTTCCTTGGGCTTTCTCGGTTCATCTTGATTGGGCTCGGCCCAGCTAAATTCGGGCTCGTCAGATTTTATTTAATTAAATTATTAAAATAATCCAAAAATTAATAGTTACAAAAGTATTTATTCGACTTCCTACCCGATTAATCGAGTAGGAAGGCGGGTATGAATACTAAAGCTGTTGGGTAGGGTAGGCCAAGAAAAAATTCTTCCTCAAAATATCGAGTAGGAATGCGAAAGAACATATTTCTTACCCGTAGGGTGAACACCCCTAGTATTGGTAAGGCAGTGGGTGGGGTAGTGGTGGTTGTTGTGGCAAAAGTGGTGGTGGCGGTAGTGATGGTGGTGGGGTAGTTTCAAACACTATTTTTTTTATTTTTTTAGAGTACTTATGAAAAGTTATAAGCTTTAAAAACACTTTTAAAAAATTATCCTAAACATATCTTTAGGGACCAATTTTTTTTATTAAATTTGAGATGTTAATATTAGCCGTCGATTAACTTTAAAATAAAATTTAAATAGATCTTAATCATAAAAAATAAAAATTATTTTATTTATTTTTATTTTTAAAATTTAAATTATATTATACTTTATTATATAGATTTAGCTCCCCCAACGATTGCTTGGAAGTTGAAAGGGGAATGTCAATTTGTAGATCTAGTTCCAGCCTAGAATTTGCATTGACCTCCTTAACATGTGCATCTTTGTTTTTGTTGAAAAACAGGAAAAAAAATACCAAATAGAAAAAATGGTCAATATTCAATCAGAATAGGAAACACGTTTTAATAATTGATTGATTATAAATAGTTTTTCTGACTACTTCTAACAAAACAAAATTAATATAATAATAATAATATTAAATCCAACTACACAAGTATAGAGAGTCCCCTTGAGTTGAGCCTATCATTATTCTTATTCTTCCTTAAAAAATGGAAACCAAAAATTACGTGGAGGTTACCTCTAATTATTGGCACATTGGATTGGATTGTCCAAAAAAATAATTATAATTAAAAAAAAAAAAAGAGAGAAAGGAGTAGGTCAGCGAATTGTTGGAAGGAAATAGGATAAAATTTTCAAATATTCGTCGGTTTCTGATTTTCTTTTTTATTAGAAATATATTAACAATTTTATGTGTGCAAGGTGCGACCACCTAATAAGCTGTGGTTTCTATTTTGCCTTTTGCGGATCTCAACTCTCTCTCTCTCTCTCTCTCTCTCTCATCTGTAATAAACAGAGGCAGAAAAACATCATCATCACCATCATCATCACCATCGGAGAAAATATAGCTCTTGCCCTATTTCCTCTGTATCTCTCTCTTCCCTTTAACCACCCCCTCCCCCTCCCAAACAAATTTTGTTCCTCGTCTATTCGATCTTTTCTCTATTCAATTAGATTCCCATTTCCGTGTATCAAGTATATGTATTTTTCTTCTTTCATCTTTTCTTTTACTGAATAATTTCATCTTGTTAATTTAGATTTCTGTTTTCCCTCACGGTGTTATTTTTTCCCTGTTTCTCCAAACCCTTTTATTTTCTTATTGTTTTGATCAAAGATCAGCGGCTATTTTCAATAATTCAAGCATTTCTATACGCAGGAACATACATATACTCCTGTGTCTCTGTATAATAAATTAGGAATTGTTGATTGTGAACGGAAGGGAAGGAATTGTGGGAATAACAAAGTCAAGTCAAAAGGGGGATTCCAGAGGAGAAAAATGCTATATCTGAAACAACCTTGCTTGGATATGGTGATGTGCTGCATTATAGGTCGCCGAACCCGGTAGAATTGTCATTGTATGTAAAAAATTGAGTGATTGTTGAATGCCGGTGTGATTGATTCCCGAGCCTGAGGCTCGGGCATCGGGATCTAGCAATGGCATCGGCGTTAGAGAACCAGTCGCTACCCTGTTCTGGGACCACCGAAGCTGAACAACAACCATCCCCTCCTCCTTATCCTGCAACTCCACCTCATAGCTATATGCAGAAATTCAGGCTCTACGAGACTCGATCGGTATACAATTATCCTAAAATTCTTCTCACTTTCTACTACTGACCTTCAGTATTCCTGACCTCAATTTTTAATTTTCTGCAATGATTTCAACTTATATACCATTGGAAGCTTCAAATATATATATTTTTTGGGTATTGCCATTGCGGAGCAATATGCAGTTAGATGTCTCAATTAGCTCATTTTTTGCTTTAAATTTCACCTTCAATAGTATAGATGTTGATGTACACTATATTGTCATAGGGTTTTAGAAGGCTTCAATTCAGTCAATGTCTTATCGTAGTGATTTCCTTAAAACTTCGGAATTTAAGATTGTAATTGAAACTTAACTTCTATTTTATGCCTGTGATTTCATCATTGCATCAATATGATTTTACAAATATCTGCGTGTCTTATTTGAGTGCTTTTTATGCTATTTCAAATATGTACGAGGGACCTGTACTACTCTTATGCAGTACTTCCCAAAACTCCCAGGTTGTACATTATTTTCCAATATGAATGATGGCATTTTCCTTCTGAGATTTTACTCATGCCTTTGATTAGAACATGAATGGCCTAGTTAGTTGAGCTAGGTTTCATATTAAAACATCACCTGTTTAAACTGTTAGAGAGAGTGTAATTTAAGTATTTATACTTTAACAAACCCCTACAATACAAAGATATGTGTTACATGAGATAGAACATTTGGAAATCGATTCAGTACCAAGATAAAGAACTTTGATATACTTTAACCTCATTACATCTCAAACTTTGAATAATTCATGCATTTTATCTTGCATTTATTTCTAGTTTTTTTTTTTAAAAAAAAAAAATCAATTCCTCTTTTCTATGTTTATGCCCTGTTATGTTTAAAGACGAAGATTTGTTTTCAAATTGTGAATATGTGCAAGAAGGAAGTACATTCTGATAGAAAATTGAATAACTAGGAAGTATAAGACGTGTCACTTTCAAAATTATTGGCTCCATAGGTATTAAAGTCCAAAGCTATGATAGTTGTTGTTGCCATTTTTTTTCTCTTTTTGCGATTATCTTCAATATTCTAGGAGTTGTTCAAATGAGATTCTTGAGTATTCTAGTCAATTTACCGTCCCAACAGCCAAAGTTTAGGAAATGAGATCTTGATCAGTAAATGGCTCTTCTAGGCTTAGTTGTTTCGCTTCTCATTTACTTGCCGTTGATACCAAACACTTAACTTGCACATGACAAAAAGATCAATTTGACCAAATTGCAGAAATATTTGCTTTTATCTTTAGAAATTTTTATTATTTTTGTTTTATTGTGACAATGATATCAAGGGCAAACTTCTTGTTACTCCCTTACCCCTTTTGGACTTCAGCCACTCCTTGACATTTAAAAATAGCCACATGATCCACGCGTGGTTTGTGGACCAGAAGTCTAAAACGCACACCTAACCCCATTATGGCAAGATCAAAATGACCATAATACCACTTTCCTCTCTTTCTTTTCCTGCTTGGACAGACTCTTAACCCCCTTTTCCATGGAAGACAGCCCACCCCCATTCTTCTTCTCCTTGTATTGCCACCACCATTAAATTACCTCCCCACTTCCTACCACCACCATCCTACTGTGCATAACTACCACCAAATCACCATCTTAGTGCCCCTAACACCACCACACTGTGCACGACCACCATAATCTCATATTATGCCAGTTGATCAAATTCAAACCGAAAAATCAAATTAAACTCAATTGCAGCACGAATAGAAATCTCTTCGATTCAAAGATCAAAATTGAATAAATAATTAGAGCCGAATTTGAAATCAAAAGCTTAATTGGATTTCATAAATCAAAATCAAAATTGAATGCAAATCAAAGTGTCAAATCACAATTAAAATATAATCTATAGGCACACGTTCACCATTGCCAATGCTTGAGCCTCTAGTGTAGCATTATTGCCACCACCACTTCACCTTAAGAACCTCAACACCATGACTAAAGCACTATTGTCACCATCAATGTACCACAACCACCTCAACACCATCACTGTAGCACTACTGCCATCACCAGTATATCTCAATTGCCACAGCCACTACCATTTTTGCATCATCGTCACCTCACGTTAAGAACCTCAACACCATGACTGAAGCAGTATTGTCACCACCAATATACCACAACAACCTCAACACCATCACTGTAGCACTACTGCCATCACCAGTACATCTCAATTGTCACAGCCATTACCATTTTTGCATCATCGTCACCTACTTTCTATTTCTTGTGTCCCTCCCTCATTATATCTCCAACAAATTCAACATCACCTTCGAGGTATCAAAGTTGGACCTTAATCGCTACCACCACTACCTTTTCTTTGACCACCATCATCTTCGTAAGTGGAGAAAGTGACAGTCTAATTGGTTCATCAGGCAATATGGTAATTTTGCAATTGTAAAAACATATAAGGGTATTTTGTCTTCTAAAATTAGTTTATGTAGTCACACTCTCAAATCAAGTGCATGTATCACACCTCTTGTTTATTTGGACAGAAATTAGGACAGTTCATTTTAATCCACTAATCACATGAGGGTCATCTGGCTACATTTAAATGTCAAGCGTTGAAGTGCAAAAAGGATAAACCACAGGGGAGTTAGAAGGAATTTTTCCCTAACATTAATTTAGTTGTTTATTCTCTCTACTTGCTATCAATTTGTTAGTAGGTCATTGAACTTGCCGCACTTTATAATTTAACTTGCCATTTTGTGTTCATAATTAAACTGTGTTTCCTTCTCATGAATCTTTTTGTCAGTAAAGCAATGTCATCTTGGGCTGATGAAAAGTAATAGTAGAATTATAATTCAAAGTTGTTTAGTAATTGCAAACAGATTTGATCTAGCTCCTCATATCACAAAGATCGTACGTGTCATGGCAATGTTGAGTTGTGTACACTACAATGTTCTCTTTTGATTTTCTAATTGTGCATGCTTATCCAATTCTTATTTCAACTATTTTGTTGCAGAATTTTTATATGATAGGAAGGGATAAGAGTAGAACATACTGGAGAGTGTTAAAAATTGATAGATTGGAGCCTTCCGAGCTTAATATTCGTGAAGATTCTACCACTTATACTGAAAGTGAATGCTCTGACCTGTTAAGAAGGATACACGAGGGAAATAAGGCCACAGGGGGGCTAAAGTTTGTCACTACTTGTTATGGAATTGTTGGTATGTAGATTTTAAAGGTAAATTCTTCTGCCAACGGAGACTCAGTTATGGCTATAACAATATTTGTTGTGCTTTTCTCTTTTTAGGGTTCATTAAATTTCTGGGGCCTTATTACATGCTGCTCATTACGAAAAGGAGGCAGATTGGTGCAATTTGTGGTCATACCGTCTATGCTGTAATGAAGACTGAGATGATACCCCTTCCGAATCCTGCCGTTCGATCGAATTTGGTTAATTCTAAGAATGAAAACAGGTTACTGTCCATTCTGCGTGTAAAATATATATGTCATTTTTAAAAGGAATACAAAGATTATCCTGAATTCTTTTATCCTCAAATTTCTTGAGAGTTTCAGTTAGTGTCTGATTGGGGACCTCTGGTGTGGGAATAGATGATTGTGTTCGAAGGCAGTCACTTTGTATAAATAATTCTGGAGGCTAGGTGTATGTCCCTTCACCCCTGCAGGCCCCTCCGTTGGTGCACCAAGGCGGGTTAAGGGGACTAGAGTTGTCTTTGTCTACATAATTCTTTCTTTATTTTTTTATCTCCCTTCTATAGTTATGAAAAAAATAATCATGGAGTTCGCATTTCCCTCATTATGGTGGAGAATTGACATCCTCTTAAGTGCTTGCTCTAATAACTAATTTCCTGTATACTTAAGTTTCATGGGCGTATATAAAAAAAACCCTGGCTTGTCTCTTAAACGAGCTTGTGTTTTACTTAATCATCCTTGTAGAAAGTATGAAGTTGACCTGGGATAATTATTGAAATACCACAAAAGATATTTGTGGAATCACATTTTACAAGGGTTTGAGTTGATTTGAAAAGTCTTATATCTTCTTGTTGTTTCACAATTATGAAGTTTTATGTCCTTATCTTTCTTCTCTTAAGTTCTTGTTGAAAATTTTGCAGGGGTGTAGTTACTAATTATTTTTTTGTTCCATTGACGGCATAGATACAAGAAGCTCCTATGCATGGTGGATCTTACGAAGGACTTCTTTTTCAGCTACTCATACCATGTTATGCGCAGCCTTCAAAAGAATACGTGTGATGACGAGACGGGGCAGGTCCTTTATGAAACAATGTTTGTTTGGAATGAGTTCTTGACTCGTGGAATACGGAATCTCCTCCAGAATACTCTTTGGACAGTTGCTTTGGTCTATGGCTTTTTCAAGCAGGTGAGGTTGGGAGCTGCTTTTGTGGTCTGCCATTGTGGTAATTTTGTGGGTTCGATGGGCGGATCTCAATTGTTTAAGCATTACACAAATACGTCTTATTGTGCCCACTGAACCACTTTCATAATTCAGTTGTATCTTTTGAGAATATGAGTTGTGATTGGTCTAATCTCCAGAAGACAATAATTTGCTTTTCCAACCTGAGATTCTCTTTTTCATTTTCTCAAGTAGAGGAAGGCAATGATCTTTCTTTATTCTCTTGAGGGACAAGGGAACATCTAGGTACTTAATAGGAAAACTACATTTTTGGATTCCTCATCAATGATCTGGAATTTCTGCCAGGAGTTTTGTTCAAGAGGAAGCATGGCTCTTATCGAAATTGACCTTTTGACCATTACAACATTATGTTCTGGTTTAGTCATTTTTTATTGTGTTAGGGCTTTCTTTCATTAGCCTTTTTTTGCATATTTACGAGTTTTTTGATTTTATGTTCTTAATTCGAAAATGAAATTGCTTGAAATTGGCTTGCTTTGTTGATAGCTCACGATAAGTTGAATATTGGTGACTTGTTGTAGAAGAAAAGGCCTAACAGTTATATTTTTCCTCATTGGCGTATTATATTTATGTGTAAGCAATTTTGTGAAAGTTTTGATCATCTATTCCTTTATTGCCCCATTGCTATTTTCTTATGACATAAGATCTTGTTGGAGACGGATTTGGTGTGGGTTACACCTTGCAATTGTGCTTCACTTTTTGTGATGGTTTTGGATGTGGTAAAAATCTTCCATTTTTCGGAGATGAGCTACTTTGGTAATTTTTGGGGTGATGTGGATGGCAAGGAGGAGGAAAATATAGGAAAGAGTGAAGTTCTTGACATCTTTTTGGGTGGTGGTTACTAAGGAGTTTAGTGACCCTCCTTAAACGGTTTTGCCACTCAATTGGAAGGCTGTTTGTAGTTTAGTGACATCTTTTTGGGTGAAGTTCTTGACATCTTTTTGGGTGGTGGTTACGAAGGAGTTTAGTGACCCTCCTTAAACGGTTTTGCAACTCAATTGGAAGGCTGTTTGTAGTCAAAAGTTTTCTTTGTATTTCAATTTTTTGTCTTTTGGGTGGATTCCTTATCCACCATTTATTGTCCCTTCGAAATTTCCATCTTTCGTTCTATGGGATGAAAGTTTAATCTCCTATAAAAAAAAAATTCTATGATGTATTGTCTTTATTTCTGCAATTGTTGATTGTCAGGTTTGTTTTACTTCTGGATTTTTGTTTAATGACTTTTCTATTTTGATAACTTAATGATCATAATTTAAAAATAGTTTATCAAATGAATTGAAGATTGTGAAAATTGGTTGCGTAATTGAAATGGATAATCAATGGAAGAATGATAGCTTTAGTTATATATCATTCTATGGCTTTACAATGAAGTTATCATGCAATGCTTTCAAATAAATCATTAAAGTTGCAATTAGTCCTATGTTTTTGTAAAGGGTTGTAATTGGTCTTCTTTTTTTGTTTATTTGTTGACTTTTGGCCTTTTTGTGTTGAATGAATTTTTATGTATGACATATGATGCAACTGTATTATTTTTCTTTTATCTATTGAAAGAAAACAAAAATTAAACCTTGTAGTTAAAGTGCCCACCAAAAATAATTTTTTGATTCTGCCCCTGGTGGGTCCAATCAACCATTATGAGATTCACCATATTGTGGTTTATCTACCAGAATCCTAGTTATAGAATTATAGTTTAGAAATCTCAGTATGCGTGCAGATGGATCCGTTTCTTGCAATATATATGATTTGAGAATAATTTTTTTTAAAAGAAGGCTATACTAGGAAAATGTTGCAGTTTCTATTGGGTTGGGAGTGATAAGGCTGCACTATATGACCTTGGTGGTAGTTGACTCATCTGAAAATTGTTGGTGGCCATTTTATTTATTTTTGATATTTTTTCAGCATTGCTGGCATAACTGTATAGGTTCTTCTCTTGCACTCCTGCCAGTTTTAAAAGTTTGATGTATCATTGATGGCTTTATGCTTTGTGAATACAGGCTACACTATCTATTTCTGGGCGGGACCTCAAGCTGACTCTCATTGCAAGACGTTCACGTCATTATGCTGGCACCAGGTCAGAATGAATACATAATCCTGCAGCATACATTGGATTTATGGGATGTGTTTCTGGTTATCTTTTGAATCATTTAGTAACCCTTGCCCTGCATGCTTTGTTCCTTGATAGAATGAAATTCATTGAGATGCAATAGATCTTAAGCTTGAGTTGATTGCATTGCAACTACAGGAATATGAGTGTTTATATTTGTTCAATATTTGTAGGCTTGTCTAGTTGGGTTATTTGATTCCATCTGTATGCTGGTGTGTCCTATTCAATCGAATCTTAGTCAGTAAAAGAAAGTGGTGGTATGAGCATATTGTTGTTGGGAATATTGGCAATTTATCGGAGGCTTGGAGAACTTTTGGTTCACGCTCCAAAAAACTATAACAAAATACTTTGGCAAATACGCTGCAACTTTCGTAGTCAAAGTGGGCTCCAAAATTTTAGGGCTATGTTCTGATTTTATTTATAGTTGGTTGGATAACAATATGGTTCAGGAAAGCTGTAATTTGCATTGATCCCTGGATTCGGAGAGGCAGCACATTTATGTCTGGACTTTGGAGTTGCCCATGTCCTGAACAAGGAAAAAGGAAAAAAAAATGTTCTAGTTGTACTGGCTTTTATTGGAAATACTTAAGTACATACATGCAAGGAAAGGTTGATGTATGTTGGTGCAAAGCTATTGGAGATCGACTTTATTTAGAAACTTTCAGCAGTAATATAATTCAAAAGTGACCAGGTGGAGTCCTTAAAGATGGGCTATGGTGTTGTGTGGTTTTTGTCTGCCAAGAAATTTGGGACATTGGATTTACTGCAGATGACATGATAAACAAAAAGGGGGCCTTCTAGTAATGTATGAAAATTTCATGGTTGATGCAGATTTAGGTGATCATGATTGTTTCCTTCAATGTTACATGGTGCAATTTCTTTTGATGTTCCTTATTTGCTTGGCTGTTGTGCTATGGGCGGTGCCATGGTGATTTGTGGCTTTCATAAATGATTGCTTGCTGAAAGGCAGTGATAATGGAAACAAGCAAACAAAGAGGGTTTATGGAGAGCTCCTTATTGTTTTGTTCTTTGCTCCCTTTGAAAAGAGAAAAGAAGGAGTTTTTTTTTAAAAAAAGAACCTCCCATAATCTAGAATTATCGAATATTGATTTTTGTTAGGATCTTAGTCCTGAGTCCTGACAGAGTGTAGATCTAGTTGTTTTACTATTTGAATTAATTTTATTGTAGACTGCACTAGACTTATTCAGTTTTTTAGTTTGGTTTTTTCTTTAATTTTCTCGACACAGTTTGTGTTGTTATTCTTTTTGTAACTTGCTTTCACAGCTTGTGTGCCTTGTTTTACTTGGATTTTGCCTTTTTCTCTTCATTAAACATTTTCCATCGGAAAAACGATAGCAGCTAATTCTCGAATGCTGATGAGGCTTTTCACCTTCTTCTGTTATAGATATCTGAAACGAGGCGTAAATGAGAAGGGCAGAGTTGCTAATGATGTTGAGACAGAACAGATTGTGCTTGAGGATATTCCTGAAGGGTTTCCTATTCAAATTAGTTCTGTTGTTCAAAATCGTGGCTCAATCCCACTTTTCTGGTCACAGGAAACTTCACGTTTGAATCTCAAGCCTGATATCATACGTATGCCCTTGCATTTACATTGCAGCTATAGATGTACATTGTGAATTGTTTAAGATTGAAAATTTTCATTTTCAGTGTCAAAGAGGGACCAAAGTTATGAGGCTACCAGACTGCATTTTGAAAATCTTTTCGGGAGATATGGGAACCCTATTATCATTTTGAATTTGATTAAGGTAAGAAAGGAGTCTATAATGGCCTTTGTACTTAGAGTTGAGTAAATTGAATAATTGCTTGCTCTTTATTAGTTGTAAAAAAATTCAGCCAAAAAATACTTTAAAACTTATTACAGATTGTTTGATGATTCTATCACTAAAATTTACCTTGTGTCCTTTTTCTCCAACTCTTATGGTTAATTTAATAATTTGCAATCTACAGACTCACGAAAAGAAGCCTCGAGAATCCATTCTTCGTGCAGAGTTTGCTAATGCAATTGAATCTATCAATAAAGAGTTAGCAGAAGAGAATCGTCTTAAGTTCCTTCACTGGGATTTGCACAAACACTCGCGGAGGTATTTTGTCTTTTTCTATGAAAATGCCTCTTTTAAAAGAAAAATACTTATGCTCTTCTTGTGATTTGATCCTTAATGTAAAAGCTTATGACTTTTTTTTTCTTTTTTCTTTCCTTATATGTTATCCTTTGGTTGTACAGTAAAGCTACAAATGTTTTGCTACTTCTGGGAAGGGTGGCTGCATATGCGTTAACACTGACAGGTTTCTTCTATTGTCAAGTACCACCAGCATTAAGATCTGATGGCTGTTTGAAGTGGTCTAGCTATGAGTAAGTTTGTTCTTTCAATTTTGAGAATTTCCTAAACCATATAAAAAAAAAATTCACATAGTTGATTTTCTTATTTTGCGTGATGGTACATGTGGTCACGTACTTGCATAAGCCATCCATTTGTGAAATCTTTTTTCGTTTTTTTTTTTCACTCAATGTGGACATATGTCGAATCTATAAGTTTGAATCTCCTTATTTTTATGATCCAGATTATTAGTATAAGACATTGATTTCTTATCAGTTATTAGTTAATTAGTTATTGTGTGAATTTCATTGTTCTCAAATTAATGCAAACTGCTAAATAGAATACTTGACCTGATTGGTAGCTTTTATTCTGGTCTCATCTCATGCCAGTCATTAGCTCTAGTTTTTTATTGCAGTACTTGAATTTTTCATTTTGAGTTAGTTTTTTGGTTTCATGCCGGTTCACTGGCTCAAGGTTTTGGGCAATCTTAACCTAAAGACAACAAATATGATGCAGGAATGTTGTTGCTAGTGACATGTCACCCACAAGGCATTGCAACATTGACAACGAAAAACATTGTTACAATGATGATGATAATACTGATAATACGGAGACAAAAATTAGTGGAGGTAACAATCTGGCTAATGGAAATCATTCCGCCAAGCCACCCATGTTCCAAAAGGGAGTACTTAGGACCAATTGCATAGACTGCTTGGATCGGACAAATGTTGCACAGTATGCCTATGGCTTGGCTGCTTTGGCACATCAGTTGCGTGCTTTGGGTGTCACAGATTCCACGAAGATAGACCTTGATGACCCTTTGGCTGATAAATTAATGGGGTTTTATGAGAGAATGGGCGATACTCTTGCACATCAATATGGTGGTTCAGCTGCTCACAACAAGGTAAGATAACATGTGATGCCACTTCCATGTGCTAGATTCTGAAATCCAAGTAGATTGATTTTGTTTTTATTAGGTCAACCATGGTCCATCTGTTATTCTGCTAACATTTTGTTTTTGTGATCTATGTAGATTTTCTCCGAGAGAAGGGGTCAGTGGAAAGCTGCCACCCAGTCCCAGGAATTCTTCAGGACTCTTCAACGATACTATAGCAATGCCTACATGGATGCAGAGAAACAAAATGCCATTAACATGTAAGACAGTTATTTTGGGTTCTCTTGTTTTTCTTTTGTTTGGAAATTGAATCTGTGTTAGAGAAGATGGGGTAGTGGGGTTGGATGGAGGGCATATGTTTGATGGCATCTTGAATGACTTCCCAAAATTTTCTTCTCTACAAATTTGACATGCATGAGAATGGTGTTTTATGTGGTGTCAATACTCTTTAGAGATTCATCTGCTGATAGTCTGCCCACTTTTTTGACTACTTTTGGCTAGCAATTTAAATAATGCACACACTTCATTAAATTCGTTGGTATGGCAATGCTTGAGCAGATTCTTGGGGCATTTTCAGCCTCAACGTGGTAAACCTGAAGTCTGGGAGCTGGATTCCGATCAGCATTACAATGCATATAGGAACGGGCAAGCAATTATTGATGAAAATGGAAGGTACGAACCAGCTAATTGTATGCTTTGGTGGCGCCAATGGAGTTTTTATTTGAGAGAAGGAAAAAAAGACTACGCCTTTGCCATATGAAATATGAATATTAAGTAATAATAGCATGGCACTTTGACTTTGATATGAGAAACTTTTTTATTATTTTTTCAGAACATTAGATTATGTATCAAAAGAGTAGTATGAGATCAAAGGTATTTCCAATATCTTATCTATCGGGAGTCCAGTTCAGCATCACAAGCTTTTTTGTTTTCACACTAGAGGACTCTTAACAATAGTTATGTTATGAAAGAGTGAAAACTACAGCTGCGATCCTTTGCTTGACAATTTCTGCCGAACACAAAAAGGAACAGAGTTTCATTCCTAAGGGTCTTGAGTCTCCTTCTTGGTCTTTTAAGTTGTGAGTGCATAATTTTACTAACTCAAGACAACTTGAGAAGATGTGTAGCAACTTCCCCAACATTTGCACGCATGACTGTTCTTCTTACACGATTGTTCTACATGATAGACTGCAAAGGTTTAGTATGGATATTATTTTGCAGACTGTGATAACCCTTGTCCTTTCTATGTATAGGTCTCTTTTCAAAAGATCCTTATCAGATGGGAACATTCTTCGTGAAAGCCACTCACCCATGTCCTCTTCAAACTTCGAGAAGGATCTTTCTGACTTGTCTGATCGATCACGAGGAGGAAGCAAAATGCTTTCCGAGTCAACACCAGAAATATCTACTTGTGAAAGTGATATAGCATTTTCAAGGTCTGCTTACTTTTCTTTTTCTCTATGATCAATTTAGGTACTTGCTCTAATAATAGTATATTTGTCTCATTTTATCGTGAGGATCAGAGACATCTTTAATGAACAGGGAAATCTTGCCCTTTGACATGTGCACTGCACTTGTAAAAAGAGTGACAGTTTGTCTTGCTTTAACATGGTGGCCTTTTGGTAATTACTCTTTTCCATAAATGTAATTATTTTACCTATATATTATGTCATCTTAGAGAGTGAAATATGTGGTGAAAGTTGTGATGAAAGAATGTGCCAAAGCTATTTCGTCAGTCGAGTTGTTAATATTGGTCCGGTTAGGTCTGTCTGGTTCTTATCTATATGTTACAATATTTTGAATATGAACTTTCTAATATTTTTAATGTTTTTCCTTGGTTGTGAGTGTCTAAGGTATTTGTTTTTGCCAAGCCTCAAATTTCTTATGCATATAATTGCCATGTTGATTTATTGGTAATTGACTTTTTGTCTATTCTCCACCAACCCTGCTACTTCCTCTGCTTGCAATGATTTGGCTACTCAAATTATTAGGTATTATGTTCTTGTTTATTTGAATATGGTTGGATTGAAAATATTGAACTGAGTTGAAGAGATGGGTTCTATTTGGCAGCTTGAAGAAATCTCGTTGATAAATGAGTTTTGAGATTTTCCTTTATCATTTTCACACCATAATTGGCACTTTGCTTGTGATTGAGGGAGGTTCTATTGTGCCTTTTCTTTTCTTTTCCTTTTCATTTATTTTGTTTTCGATTGAATATGTTATCTACCATTTTTGTACTTTTCCTACTTTCTATAAAATGAAAACAGAGGTGGCCCAACATAAGTGGAGGCCCTAGGGGAAAAATGTGAAATTAGTCCTTATGAATATTTATTATGACAACACGAATAATACTAATTTTTTTTCAAAATATTACAAAATGTTATTTAATTTTTTTTGTTTATGTTTTTTTAGATTCAAAAATATTAATTGAATTTTTTAATTTAGTCAACAAAAATCGAATACATTTGGTGTTATTTGTTGAAAATAAAAATAAAGAGAATGAAAATTTAGACTAACTAATAAAATAAATTTTTCAGAGCAAATGTAAAAGTAAAAATTAGTGTGAGCGGAATGGTCCAAGAATATATGGAACATGATTTAATATTGTAGAGTCAATGAGATGTTTTAACAAAAAAATTTACCAAGACAACTATGGGTACAATTAATTTGAAATAGTCACAAGTAAAAAAAAAAATTCAGACAGTGAAATACTCCGACTCACTTTATTTTATGGTCATTTTGTGCGCTCTGAGAAAATAATTAATCAAAAATCCATCCTGTATGGGAAGTTACCTCCAAGGATCAAAATATCGTTTCGAAGTACCGTTTCGGTCAGTTCAAAAACGGAAACGTTTCGGAAACGTTTCGGAAACGCAATGGAAACGCAGAAAAAATATGAAAACACGTGGAAACATGTAAAAATACAAATACTATCCATTTATTATAAAGATAAGCTAAATAATTGATTAATTTAACATATTTATTCTTTTAATATTCATTTATATAAGAATAAATTTAAATTGGAGGGAAAAAATGTTTAACATGAGGCGAAAATCATTTAAATTAGAATACTATCCAATTAATAATATAATTTTATTATAATACTAATTTACTAATTAATAATACTAAGTGCAACATATTATTATAATACTAATTTATTAATTTAAATTGTCTTCAAATTAATAAATGATATTATGTCATTAATATTAAAATCATTGTGTATACAATGATTAAAACACATAAATACTTAATTCTAGATATTTAACAAATAAGTTATAATTAATAAAATGACTTGCAATTATTTAATATGTAAATTTAACAAATAATAATAACATAAAAGAATAATTATAAAAAGGAAAAAAAATAATAAAAGTATCACATTAAATTAGTGGTAGTTATGTATAGTTAAAAGTAAAAAATTATAATGCGGTGGGATATTAAATATGATTGTTCATTACTTATATAATAAAAAAAAAAACAAAAGGTAGCACAGGTGTTTCGACGTGTTTCGACCTGTTTCGACATGTTTCGACCGAAACGGTCCGACACAGTGACGTTTCGACCGAAACATGGGAATTTTCGGATTCAACCCATGTTTCGTGTCGATGTGTTGAAATTCCGAAACGTTTCGGACGTGTCGACACGACATTTTGATCCTTGGTTACCTCAAATTTAATCTAACAAAATATTAAGTTACAATTTATAACTATTAGTTGATAAATAATAAGTTCGACGGTTGGTTTTGATGGGAAGATAGCAAAAAAATATTATTAAGTAATGACACACATTTTGTGTATACCATAAATAGTAGGTAAGTTAAAAAAAAACATCAAGATGAACTTTAGGACCAGTATGTTTTGTAAAAAAATCTAAAAATCTATACAATAATACTAGTACTCAATTTAAGTACTTAACTTTGAGACCTAATAAATGTGTTTATTCGATTTTTAGTGAACTTCTTTCAATGTTAGCCCCTACTGTCAATTCCATGGTCAAAATGCATTAAATTTTTAGATTAAGTTAAAAAATTAAGTCTAATAGCATTGTCTACAATTTAATTTTGGGGCCCCAAAATTTTGTTTCTATTTGGGGCTCTAGGCAATGGCCTAAACGATGGGCCGACACTGAATAAAAGTGTTGTTTCTTATCCAAAATAAATAAATAAATAAAAATGAACTCTTATGGACAACTTCACTATGTATATTATTTGGTGGCCTTGTCGTTGGGGCCATTTGATGTTGCTGTTGTTGGTGAGATCTTGATGCAAAAATAAAGGTAAAGGAACCACTTGAACAGACAAGACCAAAAGCCTATAGCCAAGTAGTCTTCTTGTCTGTATATGCCAACCTCGTCTACAAATTAGCACATATTGGAGGGAATGTGGCATATCTTTTGATTGAGTGCAAGATGGTAGCAATAATTTCTACCGCTTGACAGGCTCTGGCAAACAACGGTACAATTATTGAAGCATCCAATTGTGCTCATCAAGTAGTCATTGCGTCTGATTTCGTCTGACCATATGCAAGGATCTCATGTTTCCAAAATATTTATTGAAATATACCGAAACACTTTAACACATAGGAATTTCGAAATTTAATCGCCGATTCATTTCGGTTTTCATGGAAATAGAAATGTTTTAGATGTTTCAAAATGAGATTTAGTTCTCCAGACCATATCTTGACCTAGCCTCTTGCTTTAACCAAGAAGAGGTACTTAAGAAACATGGTCAAAAAAAAATTGAAAATGAATTTTTTCTTGCTCAAATTGAGAGAGTAGATTGGCTGTTCCTTTTCTACTTCCACATCTTATGCACTGTTTTTATTCTAATTTGTACATTGTGAACCTATTGCATGCTACACATCCCCACGAGTAAAATAAAATAAAGGAGAACTATTGCACCCTGTACGCTTAAGTATTCTTATGTCAAATAAAGCAGAGGGAGAGAACTGGAAGAGATAAAGAAAAAGAGCAAAGGATTTACAAGTCTAATGGGAGAAAGCTGACACCTTACTAGAAATATACCCCAAGTGGTCTACACCCCCGGGCCTGGGTGGACCCCAACTGGGAGATTGTAAACCTCGTGTGTTCTTCTTCGCAATCATGTACAGTGCTCATACACTTGACTTAATATTGTTTTTTATTATCAAACTAGATGGATGTTTCCATCTTTCATCTGAGCGTGTTACTTTTTTAAGGTTTATTCTCACTCTCGCCCAAGGCTTTGCTCTTAATTTTATTCTTTGCGCAAGTACTCCTAGATTTTTTTTGTTCCACTGAGATGTGTGCATTGAACGATTATTGGCGTGATCATTGTTACATGACGTTGCTATGTAAGTTACAGGGTAGTATGCACCTGTGTTTTATCATAGGAACTCTTATCCTTACTTTGATTCTTGTAGTTGTAACATCTGATTTGGCTTGTCATGGTTGAATGTTTTTCATATAGGTATACTCCTTCTATGCCACGTAGAGAGCTTTTTGTAGACATGCAAAGAGAAAGATGTCTCGAAAATGATAATGGTGATGCACTTGACTGCTCAAACTTCGTTGATTTAGACTGGCTTTCCTCCTCTGGAAATTCATGTGAGGAAGAATTGTTCGAGAGGTAATTCTTTGATGAGTTCTGATAGGGAGACAATCTTGCAAGCAATAATATGTCAAAATGGCACTTTTAAAACCACTTAGCTATTCAGAAGTCACCACTAAAGATTCTCAATCTAAGACAAAGAAAGAGTACCGGTTTTCTTTGCGTGACACAATTGCTATGCAAAAGCAAAATTATGTTGTGTAATTGTTGGAGTTTGCTGAAGATTGATGAAGAGATTGTACCTGACCATCTTGTTTTATTGGTTGGTTTAGCTTTATAACAATCCAGTATTGCTCAGTTGTGCTCACAAGGTCTTCAATCTTGCTTCCTTTCTCTCAGAGAACAGATAACAAATGGTTTCATGTAACCGTTGTGAAAGTGAACAAATAGATGTGCCTCAACGTTTTACGGGACATCACATGTCTCTGTTTCATGTTCCTTTGGGCTTGTTATAGCGCTCGTCTAATCTAATGCTCCAAAACATGTTTAGGCCACCTGCCTGACACATGTTGGTCCTAATGGGGGTATTTCTGCTTTCATTTGTCATTTCTGATATTTTGTAAGGGTCCCTTCTCCATTGGTAGAATATTTACTGGTTCTACTTTTTCTGGATGATACACATGCTTATTTTTTGACAAACTCGATAACAAGAATGTTGCCGACCCATGACTGAATTAGCTTTAAATAGCATCAGCAATGGGGAGAGGCTCAAAATTTGTGGTGGTGAACCTATTCTGGATAGGCTTGTTGTCCTTTTAAGGAGTATCATTAACTGGAATGTTCATAACTAGGAAGGATATCTGATAATTGAATTTCTGAGGAGAAACTTAGTTCCTCACTCTTATTTTCATGTTTTCAGGTCCATGCTTACAAACTCCCCTATTGCTGGACTGTCGTCTGACAATGTTATCAATGACCCGGTAGAAGAAACAACCCCATCCACCAGTGAATATGGATCATGCATGAAGGTCGGTAACCGTTTTTGTCAAGCTAGTTTCTTTCTCTCATCAATCTAAATTTAGTATTTTTGTGCAAGGATAGGGTTAAGTGTGTCCACATGTGTGAAACATGCAATAAAGTTATAGTGACCCTCTGCTAGTGGCAATTCAAACTACCCCAAAAATGCGACTCTCAAGTAAAAGTATAAGTTTTTATATTTGGATCCCATGTTAAAATATGTGTGGTGAAAATTGGTGAATTCAAACATAAAGATGGAATAATGATTACAATGGTATGCTGCAACTAATGATGGAAAGCATTCATCTTTACGCTTGGAGTCATGAAATGCTATTTGCTATTTGTTAATTTACAGTGGGTCTAACAAATGTCCAGCATTTTTTGATTAGATGGGGAAAAATCTTGATTCTAACATCATATACGGCAAAGTCTCGCTAAGTTAGCATTCACTTGTTATCCAAGTACGCTTCGAACTATGCCAGTCTTAACACCCTTCTTAAAACTTAAGGAATAAGGGAGAAAGTTGACTTTGAGAAAGCTATGAAATAAGTCCAAAATCGATTCTCAAATATGCATTCAAAAGCAAGGAGAGGAGCATCCATAACAATAATATCATCTGTATATGGTTGTGTGATTTGCCACATTTTCCCTAGCTTCTGTCTTGGGAATAAAAGAGCAATAAAAGAGTGATCTTTTTCATAGGGAAACTATGGAGATAGAAAAAAATATGAAGAAACAACCTCTGAATCTCCGCGACTTTTGAATCATTTAAAAAATGATAAAGACCAAGATTCGCTTTCCAAATAACATCTACTAAAGTGAATAATCTATTAAAAAATCCAGCTTTTTGAAAGCCAATTTCTTCTTCAATTTATCAAAGATAATGTTATGTGGTAAGCTCTTTCTTTTTTCATACTCGTTGTGTCTTTCTTTATTGTACCTTTTTTTTTTTTTTTTTGTTTAAAGAAAAAAGGGTATTCGCTATATGTTTTTCTTATTTGATTCTCAAGCGGATGAGTTAGGTAAGGTGCCCTGAATCCGATTAATTTCAACTTCATTGAAGTCTGATGAATGTACCCACGGTCCAAGATATAAAGGCCTTTACTATTCCATACTGCTGTGCAGCCAACACTCCCAAATCTGAAAATGCTAACCAAAACTTCAATGGTAAAGGAAGTATGCCGGTGACCATTAGAGATAATGGTGGTTCTAACGTTGAGATGTCGGAAGACCTTGATGTGAGTAGACCTTATAAAATTCACGGCAAAACCTGAACAAACACAGCCCCAGAAATAAATTTAGCAAATATACCGTGCAACTGCATATTTTGTCTTGGACAGCTACAATTATACATTCCGAAAATATATACTACACAATCACAACTGGTCTTGGTATTTTATTATCATGTCTTTGGTGGTGAGGGACATACTGACTCAAAAAAAGGATGAAAAGCAACAAAAAGAAGTGAGGCAAAAATGAGACGTATGTTTGTGCCCTGCTATACCGGAATAGCGGGTTGAAGTTGCTACGAGAAATGCTGTAGAAATCTTTTTTATATCCATTCCATTTAATGACACAAATTCAATTCTGTGCTATGCTGATAGGTGAGGGAGCAGACTGGAACTGAGCTATCCTATGATGATGCCCAAAATTATGAAGTTCCTGGGGAATTTTCAGATAGCTTTGTACGCTGGGTAACGTTTGGAGAGACAATCTGCCATTGATAGTGGGCTTGAGTTCCTTTGCACCAGCACTCATCAGCTGAGCGTATGCTGAGAATGCCTTTCCATGGAGAGTCATACATAGGGCGTACGAAAGGTAATGGAAACAAGGGGGAACATAACCAGTTGTACAAGCATTATTTTGCATGGTGTGTTTATGTCAAAGCTATTCCCCTGGCCTCGCTTATGGATTTCAAGCATTAATTCAACGGTGAAAACCTCGATTGGAGCCAGATATCATAGTACAAGAGTAAATAGCCGACATTTTCAAGATTCTTTCTGGAGCTCTTTCTCTCTGTCTCTCTTTATTTTTTTTTATTTCTCCCTTTAACTAGTTTATGGATTCTGTGGGTTCAAATATTGTAAATAGATGTATCTTAACACATGGGAGCGCCTATTACAATTTTTGGTCATTGATTCTTTACATCCACATGTCTTCTGTGTTAATGATTGACTTCGCTTATAAGTTATTGCACCAAGTCCTACCATTGTTGGAACAATTATGTTTGTGCCATAAATATCCAACCCATTCCTTAATACAAGTTTGTGACGTTCAGTTGAGCATTTTGTTAACAAAAAGAGTAATGTTTTGTATTTCAAATTTGTATCCCAAAAATGCATCCCAAATTAATAGGAACTATTGAATGAGTGGGTCTCAATGAAAAAAATTGATAGGACCCACTCATCCAATGGTTCCCAATGATTTGGGATGTAAATTTGAAATACAAATTTGAGATATGTAACATTACTCTAACAAAAATGCCTGGAACTAATTTTGGCGGCCCTAGATTTCTTTCCTTGTTTTGTATGGGCATAAGAAGGCTGCGCGGACAATGAGGTACACTTTTCGAGAGTAAAATAAATGAACTGGACATGTGGTAAAATCCCTGTTTTAATTTAATGCAATGCCAAGATGAATACGAAAAGCTAAAGCTGTACCTCCATCACCATACCACAGCCATTTATACACAAATCTCTTAATTTCTCAGCACATTGATTTCAAAACAGAGACCTATTTGGCCCTACTCAAATTAGTATACCACCGTAAAACAGGTCACGTTTCACTGGGCAAATTTCCTATTACACAACACCATCCACATCATGTCGTCAAGAAGCGCTGCTTTCTTCTTACTTAGATAGATCACCTCATTTTAATAAAAAAAAAGACCTCATACGGCCAGGCACTATTTGCTTGTAAATCACACCCACGGTCACAAAAGGATTTAGGTTGCATACTTGGGTAGAAAATCAGTATAACAACTGGTATATATCCTATGAAGAGATCAAAGAGTATGACATAAGGCCACATATCTATCATTTTAGTAAATTAAACGTTTCCCAACATCAGAAGACCACAGTTTGCAATATGCATATAAAAAGGGCAAGGTTACTGAGTTACTCAAAATGGAACATCTATGCATGTGCCTCAGAATCAAAAGGTGGTGCTACAACTCAATTAGATAATTGTACTCCCAATAAGCTGCTTAAAACAAAGAAAATATTTAACATTCCAGTATCCTCCTGTCCATTGCTCACCCAAGAATGGGGAAGATACGCGTAATGTGCTCCAACGCAATGCTATCAGCAGTACTCTTCTTTAGCTCTGGATGGTTGAACTCACTGTGAGGTAGGGCAATGAGTTGGTCCCTACCTTGACCTTTCTCAAGAACCCAACCAAAGTTTGCTACCTGGTGCTCAAGGAACTTGTCCAGAGATAGACCTTCTATGTTGATGGCCTGTGACAATACACAAACCTAATAAAAACTTTGTCATGGTAAAATAAATTATAGGGTAGTTAATAAAAAAGGGGGGGGGGGGGGAGTGACCCACTGCAAGGGGTAAAGTCATGCGAGGAAGAAGGCTCCCTTGCCCAAGTTGACTTTAGTTTGAACTGGGGTGGATTGAGCAACAAAAATAAGTCGAGGCAGGAAACCTCATTACAAGTCCAGTGGACTTCATAATTAACCCACAAACAATCAGTACTCGCACTAAACAGATACAGAAATCCATAATTGTGCTTCTTTATACTTGCCTCAAACTACATGAACATCCAGAAATAACTGGGTGTATTTTCATAATTCATTCACACTAACCATGCCCTTGATCATCTAAAGCAGTGTTTTGAAAAATGCGCCTAGGCGAGAAGTGAAGACAGCTCGCCTTAAGCACACCAGGCGAAGCGAAGATAGCTGAAGCGAGAAAAGCGAGTGCTTTTCGCTTAAGCAAAAGGCGAAAAAACGAACGCCTTAGTCATGCGAGGCGAATTTTTATTTTTTTTACTGTGCACCGTTGGATTGTTTTATTTTTATTGTGGACCGTTGGATTAGGGCAATTGAAAAAAAATTATAAGATGCTAATACACCCAATTACCCCCTTATCTCATAAATATAAAACACAACCCTAATTTTCAGACCAAACCATCATTGCTGCTCCTGCTTCCCCGACGATCGCTGCTGCTGCTCCTTCCCAGTTGATCGCTGCCGCTGCCGCTCCTGCTCCAGGTTTGTCTCTTCTTTTTCTTATCTCTTTTGTATCTCTTCTTCCCCTCTGCTTCTTCTTCTTTCTGATTCTGATTCTTTTTTTTTTTTTTTTTGCTTCTGTATTTTTTTTTTGCTCCTTTCTGTTGCTTCTTTTTCTTGCTGGTTCTTTTTTCGTTTTTTTTCTGCTTCTTCTTCTTTCTGCTGCTGCTTCTTTTTTTTTCTCATTTTTTTTGCTTTTGTTTTTTTTTCTTCTTTCTGGTGCTGCTGCTGGGTTTGATTGGTTCTATTTTTTTTTTGCTTTCTGTTTTTTTTCGTTCTTCTTTGATAATGAATGTTGTTGTTTCTTTAATGTTTATATAACTGATTTTAATGTTGCTGCTTCTTCTGAATGCTGTAATGCCTAGTGCTATTTTTTGCTGAATGCTTAATTCTGTAGTGTTGTTTTTTGTTGAATGTTGTAATGTTGATTTTTGTTGAATGTTGTAATGCATAGAGTTGATTTTTGCTGCTTCTTCTGAATGTTATGATGCATAGTGCTTATTTTTGTCTTCTGAATGCTACAATGCATAGTGCTGAATTCTAATTTTGCTGAATTTTGATATATAAAATTATAACTTAGATGTTTAGAATAAATTAAACTAAAATATTTAATTTTTTTTAACAATTCGCTTTGCTTCGGAAAAAGTGTCGCTTCGCTTCTCGCTACTTGCTTCTCGCTTAGGCGTTGGAGCCTTGATCGCTTCGGCTCGCTTGACGCCTTAAATAACACTGATCTAAAGTTTAAAATGTTAAATTGCTGCTACTAGTTAATGAGAATAACAGTTACCATTCCTTGACGACAGACTCCAATTTCCGATGATGCAAGCACAAACAGTATATTGAAAAGCTAAAGCAAATACGAGTAACAAATGGCAAGGGGAAATATAAAAAGAAAAGATGAGAAAAATGACAATCATACCTCAGCAAGAACAGACCTCGGAACCTTTTGGTAAGTCAGTGAAAGGACATGAATTGCATAGGCCTGAATTGCTTGTTCAAAACCTGTGTTATATCTTCTTGTGAGGTGTAATGCACACAAATTGAGAAAAGAAACAAGGGTGAAATCAACAAAAACAACATTGCTAACAGCAGCAACATGGGCATAAAACTTGATAATAAGATAACCCCAACTCTCCATTTGTTCCAAGTAATGAAAAGTAAGCCAAACTCACCATTAGTTACAAGGAGCAGAAGAAAATGGGATTCATGAGTCAAAGAGCAGCAAGGTCTACTAAATAGGAGATCTCTGATGCATGCAATAGCCCCTAGGAGAATCTACCTAAACAGAAGGCTAGACAAACGCCTGAGAAGTGCTTAATTTTCCCAAAACAAAAAGAGATGGAAATTAGGGTAGTGAAATGGCACGTTTTGAGGATGATTGCAGCAAAGTGGTGTGCCCTTATGTACGACAATACCCATGCAAAAGTGATGTACAAACATAATTCCAAATCCTTGCCGAGTAGACATACAAGAAGCATGCTGCAAGGAAGAGCTGCACTGCCAAAATATCCATATTGATGTTTCACAAACTAATTCATTGTTGCAGTACTACTACTAAACAAATACTTCACTTCATGTTTCTTGTAGCTCTCTTATGTCATGGTATAATGGAGCAAGAGGCCCAAATAGCATTGAAACTTAAAATGTCTTACTGTACTGCATTTTATAACCTAACTTTTCATCTCCATTAGTCCGTAAATTGCAGTGATACAGTATATAAATAGGACATAAGCACATTTTATTCACACTATAACTCTGAGAAAGATAAGACCAGCAACCATGTTTCAACTGAGAATACCAGGCACAACTTCTACTATGTGGCGGTTTTTAGCTGCTTCATCCCAGAACTGATGGAATCTTGCTGTCTGCAGATGGAGCAGGTATAGAACATCAATTTACCTCATGCAAATGTATGCAGCCAAAAATTCAATCAAGACATACCTCCAAATAGTGTGAGAGAACAATTAGAGTCTTGAATTGATCCTCCATTTGCTGGTAAAAGAAAGGAGGAGCAAATTAAGTATTTCACCAACCACAACTATATTAATTAGTCAATAACACTGAAGACCATAAAATAAACATCTTTTCTGGAATCAAATTACAAATTACACTCAGATTACATGAAAAAAAATCACAGTTTTTCGTTCATTTTTCCACAGGAAAGATCACGAGAACTTGTTGGAAACATCTCTGTCAACTTTCACAGAGAAATCATTCATTGTTGCTCACCGAGACGGAGAGGGCCCTTTTTTTCATAGCCCAGCCCATGGGGTTGAATCCCCTCTGTTCCCCAAACCCAGATGCCCCTACTGGGCCTCACAGCCTGTCCACTAGCCCATTCCCAGGAAAATGGTAAGAGATACCACGAGGAAATAAGAACTCAGACGCTGCTCGTATCAAGATAGATTAGAATTTTTTTTCCCAGTACAAATCTTCTCGTACTAAAATCAGCTAACCTTTATTCAGAGTTGTTAACAAGGCCAAATTAGTCCAAAGAAGAGCCAATTCATAGGCCATATTCACACACATAATAAACGGGATTTCACTGGAGCATTCAGAGCTTCCTTCTTGGTGTCATGAGTATCATTAAGACACACCAGTTGTCAAAAGAGAATGGTGCAGGAAGCAACAAATACGAGAGGATGAAGACAAGAAAAGCGCAGGCAGATTTCATATCCTGCATTCCAAAATTTTATTCCTAATGTATGATTGTAGTTAAGCCTGCCAATTCTACAATGAATTGATATTGAATATTTAGAATGCATCCACAGCTTAACCTTCAGCACCATGAATGCAACAAGAAGGCAAATTGCAGCCCTCTCACAGTAATGTCACGTCAATACAATCCAATTTCTTCTTTTTTTGATACAAATACATTCTAATTTCTATCCAATGCTTTCAGTTGCCTAATAATTGTAATGTAATCAACTATTGCCTTGTTGATAAAAAAAAAACTATTTCCTTCAAATCTCATGAAAAGCACATCAAACACGTTCGAATTCCTTCGTATGTCTAAATGTGCCATAAAAACATACTTCAATGGGCATTTAAGATCTTTGCATCAAAGTATCAACCCAAATACTCATGACATAAATCCTATCCATAATCACACATTCAAATACATGAATATAGATATTTACAAGCATTTTGATGGGTCTTACTTCAACAATAAATTTGACACAATTAGTCGTAAAGAGGCTTGCTCTCATTCATTGGTCAGGCCATTCTATTCCAAGATCCACTGACGGCGGACGGTCCCCAAAACTTTCTAACTGAAGAACTAGTTTTCAGTATAATTATAATGTCATTAGATTCCTTAAGGAAGATGTTAGACTTATCTTAATAAACAATTAGCATACATGAGAAGTTCTCACTTCTCCCTAAATGATTGTTTACACTATATGTTCATTCCAAACCCCAACTGAGTTTTGTCGTATATTTGTGTTAACGGAAAAGGAAAGGCCTCCCTGTCAAGCAAACTTAATTATAGAATTCTGATACAAATCCAATGTATAAGACGTGTTCAAAACTAAGAATAGAATGATACCACTCGTTCTGGGATTAAAAAGAGACAAAGGCTGAAATCTGGAGCTGGCATTGCCATAAGAGCCTGCACTCAGAAGGAAAGAGAAAACTGAGTATTTGATACACATTAAGCGGCAGCAAATAAACAAATCCAAAATGTTTAAACAGAGATCTCATCATACCTTAACCAAAACGCGGGCAACAATTTGGGTACTCATTCTTTCTGGCTCAAACTGAAATAAGGAAAAAATAAGTGCCATACTAAGTTTTTAAAACCCCCTTCAATAAATTAAATTGATTGAAAAAACAATAAAGAAAACTTTCTGTGGTGGTGAGTAGATCTTTTGGAGTGTTTCATATAAACACAAGCAAAGACTAACCTGATAGAGGCGGAGAAGACAAAGATTAGCATCCAAGCTGTATGTTTGTGATGAAACCTGATTTTTATAAAAATATAAGGTTAAGAATCAATAATGTTAATTTTCGACTCTCGAGCACATTTTCTAGTGTCCGTAAAGTACAAGAAGATCCGTAAGTCCTAATCTGCAAACCAGTACCCCAACTGAGAGGAAAGGAAAGGAAAGGAAAAAAAGGGCCATATATTACAAGGCAGTTTTTTTGGGGGGAGGGTCACTATTACAGGGTAGTTCATTCATGGTCGAAATGATAATTGTTACTAGCATTGCACTCCATGTTTGTGGCCGATATTTCAATGAGACTATCCGTATTACTTTATACAATGAATTTGGGCATTTGTATGTAAAGTTCATTTTAAAATAATAACTAGGGATATCGCACTTCATTTCATCATATGATTCCCGAAATTTGCATACATCAACTCGCATACCCTATGCCACAAAAATTAGCAATAAAATAACAATTTTGCGTCACATCTACAATTTATATGCCCCCATTCATAATATTGCTTCAAACAAACTCATACTGCATCCGCATTATTCTGAAAATTAAACTATTAACACAAAACTGGTCATGAGAAACAATATTTTGTACACAGGCTACCAGAATTAATGAGTTTTACTCAAGGATCATACACTAAACATTGAGCACTTAATCAATTATAACGAAATGGGATCAAACGTTTTGGACTCAAATTCCTTCAAAATGAGTCCTTTACCTCTATCAACTCTAAAACCTCATCCAGCGTCAGGGAAGGAATCTCGTAGAGAATAGTTTTTTTAATTATTGCATAAGCCCATGCCTATATAGAGATGCACAAACAAAATGGATATATGCATATATACATAGAGAGAGAGAGAGAGAGAGGGAGAGAGGAGGAGGAGGTGCCTGCTCGTTGACATAGTTTTCAAGATCGGGAAGGATATCGGGATTATAAGGATTGACGGCAACCAGGTGCTCCACCGTGTACGACGCCGCCGTCTGTTGCTGCTGCTTTTGACCACCCTTCTCTATCTCTCTTCCCATTTTTTGTTACCAAAAACCCTCCGCAACTGATCCTGAAAATAACAGAGAGAGAGACTACTGGGTTTTAATTTAGGGCTACAACGGAAAGGGCAAGACTGTGAAGTGCGAAGGATGGATGCTTGTCACAGAAAGACCGTTGTGCCCTCTACTTCATGTATATTTTACAAGGGATGGAGAGAGACTCTAAGGAAGACTCTTGTCCCCACAAAGACCATCATCAGTTGGTAAAGGCTTATTCTAACTTAATCAAAGTCTCGAGTTTGAATCTTGGAAACACAGCTATACTCAGTAAGAAGAGCTTTGTAACACTTGTGGTCCTACTCGGCTCCAATTCGGATTAGTCGGAGCCCAAAGCGACTTTCAGATACCGGATAGTCTGACAAAAAAAAAGACCATTGTGCCCTCCACCTCGTATATATCTATAAAATAAAATAGGAGTGTGTTTGAATTTTATCCTAGTCATATTTTTCCCTTTAAAATCATTATCAATCACTTACCTCACCCATCATCCTTTTGTCATACTCAAACGTCAATTCGCATTACTTATTTTAATCACATGTTTAATCATTTATATATTTTTCTCCTCAAAAACATTGCATCACTCATTTCTATCATATATTTAATTTATTTAATATTTGATTAATTTATAATTAATTAATTCAATTTTTTTGACGCTTGAATTTTATATTTTATCGTGCCTTCATACACGGGTTGGCAGACACGGGTTTGATTTGAACCTGTTCTGCCATACTGACAAATATTTCATGAGTGAGGTAAGTGATTGGAGATGATTATGACTGAGATAAAATTCAAACACACTCCTGTTTTATTATGTAAATTTCATTTTTTTTTTATGTTTTTTTGGTTACCAAGACAAACCATGGAGTGGTTCAGTAGAGTATTGTTCAAACTTTTTATTTTTAGGTTGGACTTCACATTATAATTGATGATTGATCCACTGGGTGCTCTTTTTTGTCCTAACTTTTTTTTTACCAGCAAAAAGAGAGAGGAGATATTATGCATGAAAATTGAAAAAAATTAAGTTATAAAATTTATAATACTTGTGGTCTTAATTTTTTATTTATACTCTTCTCTCATCTGAGGAACCCAAAAAAAAAAATGGATTTATATTATGAGTAGAAATAAGGCAGATGTATAAATTTTTGGGAAAATAATAATAATAATAATAATAATAATAATAATAATAATAATAATAATTTGTGAACGTCTACAAGCCAATTGAACTGTGTCGAGGTAGGTATACAGTTCCCGCCACTAAATGCGAAGTGGTAGTGAACCATAAAATGAAATTGCAATCTTGATGCATTTGTAAGTTGCATTATAATTTCCCTAATATCGCCTTGTGTTTTGAAACCATGGCACTGTCTATTTTTTATGCTGTTGTCTCCCTGGTCAGTTTTTCAATGGTATTCCTCCACTACCGACTGAAGTTGAGATGAACATTCTTAATTTTAGTTTCGAGTTGCGTGTTCACAGATCTTGCGTCTTTGGTAATGCATGCTTTCTGTTTTTGGGAAACTTTGCAACTGTCACTGCTAGTTCCGTTTTCATAGTCATAGTTATTTTACACAGTAATTAAGGAGATTGACACAGGCAGAAATCACAAAGAAGAAATTGAATAATTGCCACAATTGGGTGCTTACAAATGCAAGAGATTTGATATCAAATTCCAGCCCATCCAGGTCTTCTTATCAGAAGGGAATACAAAATTGAGCTCAAACATCTCCTTAGAAACATGCTCACCTGATTCACAAAATCCAACAAGTTTTGCAACAATTTCAGCGCTTTCCTGTACATGTTGCATGTTCAGTGGGTCTGTCCACAATTTGTTCACCAGTTGCAGCCGCCTCCTTTGTTTTCCTTCTGGTGGGATATCCCACTTTAGGTAAAGCATTTCTCTTTCTTCTGTAGATAATTTTGAACTCACTCTCTTTGCTAGATATTCCCTCTCCTGCTTAAGAGCCTTGATGCTATATTCAAAACAAAGTGAGTATTGGTCATATTCACAAACAAATATACATCTTAACCTTATTTAATCTGAACTGATTTTCCCCTTATAGATTAAGAAATAAGGAAGTATAAACTGAATTCACCCATAAACACTTGAAATACCTAGATGAAACAGAGCCAGCAGGTTCATCGCCTAAGAGTGCTGGACTTGCATTGCCAAGCTCTGCCAAATGCTGCTCCAACCATGTCAATCTTCTAAGCTCAACTTCCATATATATCTGATCAGAAGTGTCTCCTCGAAATAACAAATAAAACTGGGTGCGGTGCACAATTGACACATGGCACAAATGCCATAACATGATAATTTGCTTTCTTTGATCCTCAAACACCAAATGCCATGACATTGGAGGTTGATCAATTATATCAGCCTCATCACTTTCAGACTCATTTGCCTCGAGCTCCAACACCTGATCCCATATGTCAAACAAATTGGAAGTTATCTGACAATGCTAAAGCCACATTTTTTGCATAAGTCATGCTAAAGGGATTGCCTGACTAATACGTACAAGAGATTGCCTGACTAATACGTACAAGAGATTGCCTAACTAGTAATTCAAAAATGCAAAGAATATTCAACCAATGAGCCACCACTCGACGGAAACCCAGAAAAAAAACTTGCTTTCAAACTGCTCACAATTGCAAGAACCTATCTATCGTGCCAAATCAGTGCTTATCTCTTGAATAATGATCACTGCATTACGTCTTAAGAACAACACAGCTCAAGGGTTGCAAATGTGGTAAAAGTAAACACATTCTGTAGATCTAGTTTGTAGCAGAATATGAAGGAGCATCACGAAACAACAAATACTCACCTGGCAAACCAGGAGCTGCTTTTGGTATTGTAGCTTCGCTACACGTTCTTTCAGCTCAGTAACATAAGCTTTAATGCTCCGAATGTTCTCTTCAGCTGCTGTCTTGAACATTTTTTGCATTTTCTTCACATTAACTGGGTTTGGTTGCCTTGGTGCAGGAGTACCCTCCCTTGATGAGACCCAGTTGCTTTCTTCAATTCTAGGAGGAGTGGCTTTATGCTTTCGCAATGTCTCACCATCAGAAGCAATAGAATTACTGTCTGGTGCCTTGTTTTCAGTTTCACATTCCATTATTTTGCGAGAAGAAGACATAGGTGTGCATGGAGACCGTATTATTTGAGGCATATTGGAAGTATTGCTCAAGGTGAAAGGAAGTATCTTTTTCTTCTTCTGTTGGGACTTGAAGTCCGGAGTCTCCTTACCACTCGGCAAATACATGACTAATTTGTCTATAGATTGCTGAACATTCTCAAGCTTCTCTTCCAGAGAGGCAATATTGCCACCTTGAGAGTTCAACCGAGCAATCTCTTCCTTCAAGCTGGATTTATCCTTGATCTCAATTTTGTCAAGTGTGGAGCTAACTATGTGCATGTCCTTAATTTCCGACAAAAGCTTTGCTATAGTTTCAGCAGCATCTTGACTCCCCAATCTGTGAGATGAAACCTCCTTGTGAAGCAATTCAAGTGCACGATTTGCTTCTTCACCAAGCTGCCTCTGTCTCATCTCAAGCTTTCGAATTTCATGCACCAGCATGGATGGATCTGTGGATGTAGCTGACTGCCTCACCATTGCCTGCCTTCCCAGTAACTTTCTTGTCCGGTTTTCTGAAAGAGGTCTACCCGAATCTGATCCATTATCGGTAGTAAAAGAAAGACACTTAGCTACTTGACGAGAAGGCCCATGTTGGTTTGACCCCTGAAATAAACTAAGGTTAGAGATGATGTTTTCCACCAATAGAGAGATAGATAGATAAAATGCTGAAGAGATATAGACGTATATACAAATATATATATATATATACACACACACATATACATATGAACAGGGGGGGGGGGAGGAGAGAGTGTGACTCAAAACCCTCTATCATACCTTCAGCTCCTTCGGTGCTCTTCTTTCTAGTTCAAGTTGGGATTGTGCAAGGTCTCGCTGACGCTTCACCTCATTCATCTCTCTCTCCATCTGTGTATCAGAAATCTATTTAACTATTGAAATATAGAGAGAAACAGTAAAAACTATCTTATGTTGAACTATGTGAACACCCACGTTCAAGCCTCTTCAATTTCTCTTTTGAAAATTCGATGAGAATTAAGGAGGAAAAAAGTACCATTTTTCAAAAAGCTAAAAGAGAGTATACAATGAAATGTCAAACATTGGACACGTTCTAATAGTTAAGTAATAAAATATTAAATGTTCCCTGTTTGGTAGCTGAAGAAGTATATAAGCAAAGGAGACTTAAATAAAGTTATGACACTTAGGTTAAAATGAGTAATTGTATCCAAGTTCACTTTGCTAATGCACTTCTTAGAATTAATCTGGTAGAGTAAAAGGTCCAAAAATTGAGACCTGCATACCTGCCGAATTTTCAAGTCCTTTTCCATTAGTAAAGACCTTAAGCATGAAGAGGAAGAGGGCTCAGGACTTTGGAGCTCTGCTTCTAGTCTGGCAACTTCCTTTTGCAAATGCTTCACTAATTTCTTCTCTGCAACAACCTAACAATATGTAATGGTTTGCAGCTTAGAAACTATAACGGTTCGATCCCATAGGGCACAAGATGGAATTTTCAAGAATTAAATCCTCTCCCAATCCCTAATCCTCCCTCTCTTTCTCACTCACACACACACACACACACAAAAAGTATAAGCACAAAAAATGCCACACACACAAAATCTAAACCGTACACCCACAATGTGCACAGATGTTACACTGTTACTATTAGCAAGAAAGTCTCAGCTAAATACAAAAGGCGTATCTATGAAAAGATCTCTAATTATACAAGTTATTAATAACGAGATATATTTCTTTCCTCCTAATAGCTCTTTTTGTTATTGGAGGCAAAATCAGATCCTAATTACTTGTACAGTAGATTTTACACTATTGTTTGGAATTAGGATGCCCAAATTTTTATAATTTGTTCTTGTTTTTAACTTATCTCAAACATTTCTGGAGTTAATTTGTCACGAGGAAACTGCAAAGAGAATAACAGATGTGCACCACATCTGGCGGAAAATAATAACTGCTTTATGAGCTTGGACCTTTTTCATTTCCATACCATATTTACTACAGCAGTGTGTAACCTAGACACATACCATGTTTACTTGGGCACTGTTTGTAACTTCCTTTGCACTTGTTGCAAATGATAGTGTATTCCGTGATTGCTCCACATGGCTTAATGCAGGACTCATGGTGCAAATTATTGCCGTTCGCGCATTTCCCCCAAGAGAAGGCTGCAATATTCTTGTGAGTTTTGAATCCCTGTAAGGTATATGACCACTCCTTTTTCCCCCACTGCATCAGAAAAAAAAAAAGCCCTGTAAGAAAACAAGATTACATGCATTCATTCCTTCAATCCCACAAGAAGTTATAATTTGTCTTATGCACCCTGATACTTCTTCTTTTTTTGATAAATCTTTGCCAATGGATCACAACCCACAACTACACAGACTCTATCCATAAATAAAATATTAAGCTAATAGTGTGAGAAATTGATCATTTTTCACCATGATACACAGATGTTCATAACGTATCTGTAAGGGGAACAGTATCCATTACTTATCCGTGCATTGTTTATCTGCCATTCAGATGCTTACCCTAGCTTCCTAATTACAGTTGTCAAAGTCAGCAAGCTTCTGTTAATATGACTTCCTTCCTTCATCCTACTACCATCTGCATTTGTTTGAGAAGCACGCTCGCTCCCAGCAAGATCCACAAGATTCTGCAAAATTCCAAAGTTCAAATTAACACAACCAAATTATGGTTAACAAAAAAGGACTTGAGTGACTGACTAAGATAAGAGAACATACCAAACTTGCTAAGAAAGATTTCACACACCCTGAATTTTCTCGAAGACTACTCTCAATGGTCTGGAGAAAAAAGAATGAAAGATGAATAATGGGTCAAAAGACGTTAGTTGCATGCATGGGCATTCAAACCTCCTCAAATTGTTCATATCTGAGAAATAGCACTTACAGCATAACAATAGGGACCAGGAAAAAGTGTATAAAGGCTTATGATAGGGACTCATTACTTAATTATAAGCAAGAGGGTAAATCTTTCTTTATATCAGTAAAGATACTAGTCATATTCAGAGGTAGAGTCTACACCAATATATACGAAAAATTTTAGAATATTTGTGACGGTGAATGAAGAGTTAATAACTGATAAACTGGTTTAAGATGAGAATGCAAAAACCTGTTTAAGGAGCAGGGGGGCAATTTCAGAAGTTCTTTAAAATTATATCTGTGAACTAACTCTTACATTCATGAAGCGTGGCCCGCCCCCACCACCTACCCCCCCCCCCAACTCTTAAAAAAAAAAATCCCTCTCTGGCAAGTTGCAACGGTACGCCTATGACTTGTCCACAGAGGTTGCCTCCCCTCTCGCCCTGGATCTCATTCTTGGATACATCCCTTCTTGCATTACTTGTACAGAATGTCTAAATAGAATGTAAATACTGGCATGCCCATGGGTAGCTTTTCTTGTGGCTAGTCAATTTTCTTATTTTTAGTTAGCTATATTCCAATCTGTTAGGGTTGCAACTACTTGACAACTGAATGGGAAAAAAGCAGCATGCAAAACTTCATCAATAAATCACACAATGAGAATATATTATTCAAGCTTACCAGCCTAATTATCTGATGGGATCTTGAGCTTTTATCGTTCAGAGCAGTTTCACCAACTTGCCTCTGAGCTGCAAACACACATATTAGACAGTATAGGATCATAAGAAACATTGTGAAGCATGGATATCCACACACACACACACACACACACACACACACTTTATTTGTTGGGGGAAGGGGAAGGAAAGAGGGTCTGGACATATAAAATTATATTTTAATCTCAGCAGAGTTTGGATATATCTTAGCTTTCTGCAAAATTATTTGGTCATATTCTTGTAAAGTTGTGACGCTTCAATGGAAATGTGAGAAAATCAGGAACTATCACTCCCAGACACCATAAAATAAACTCAAAATGGAGTATTACCTTCGCAGATACTAATTAAGTGCCTCAGATGTTGGCAATCCTTAACAATCTCCTCAATCAGTTTCTCCACAATAGTCCCTTTCTGTGAAAAGAAAATTTACATTTTGATAAAGAAATTTAGAGAGAACAATCCAAAAGTGTTGATGTGTTTACCTCAGGATCATCCAATAGGCGAAGGGGGCCAGACTCACGATTCAAAAGGTCTACTGCAGTCTCATTGTAGATTTCCAGAGCTGAAAATTTTAGAATGAAGTCCCTTTCTGGAGTCTATAAGACAAAAGTGAACTATCAAAGATTTTAACTAACAAAAGAAAGCTTATTAAAAATTCCAGTCCTGCATGATATCTAGTGCTACACTAGGTTTATTAAAAGCTCTAGTAAAGCTTACGATGTTGATGTGCTCATAGATGTCCTTGACAGCATTTTCAGTTATTCCCCGCATTGTGAAGGTCTTGCCACTGCTAGTCTGCCCATATGCAAAAATCGTTGCTGCAACACAAAAGGTCAATGATAAACCAAATAACATGCAGGAAAACAGAATTGAGTCAAATGCAGGTATTCGGCTACCATTAATTCCATTCAAAGCAGACAGCGCAACATCTCTTGCCCCTTGATCATAAACCTTCTGAGTCGAGCAGCTTGGATCAAAAACTTTATCTGAATCACAAAAAAGTGAGCACAAATTAATGAAAATTTGAATAGATATATGATCGGATCTGATGGGTTGGAGGTAATCATCAAATCTCACCTAGCCTAGTTGAAAGAATTTGATATTAACACAACAGATTGACAGTTATAGATATACCAAAAGAGTATGGGCCAGTAGGCCGCTCGTGGTTCAAATTTTTTGAGACAATCGTGTGTTCATCGGTGAAATCCCAGGCAATAAGATCATAGCCCGCCTGTTCTTTAGGGCTCAGAGGCCTCACACGAATGGTAACAAGTATATTCTCCTCACGAACTTTTGGACCACCTGGAGTACATGAAGGAGTCCTCCTGATCTTTGACGATGGTGTGACTGGTGTCCCAATTGTCATCTTCAGAAACTACCTTCATGTTCAAAATAACAAATTTGTGATCACAATACAATAATCACTGAACCAACCCAATACAAACAGTTGCAAAACCTCAGACTTGAATTATGGAAGAGACACGAGCAACAGATGAGACAGGAGGACATACGATTGTTATAAATCATATAGTGGTTGTTTTTTAAATCAAATTAAATAAATAATTTATTTTTTTTGATGTTATAAAAGGAACGACAAGACCAAACAAATTGGGCACTTTGCAGTCCTATCATCGCCAATTGCAAACAAAAAAAAAATGAACTTTTAAATATAGTTTCTGAGCAGAAACCTACTCCATACAAATAGTTGCAAAATGATGGGCTTAAACAATGGAAACTAACTATTGTAAACTAAACTTCAATGGTATCTTCATCAAATTGAAAAGGTGATCTTCAGTTGCAATAATAAGTAAAAGGCCAAAAAAAAACCAAATTGCGTATTTCAAATTCCTGATTATGTATGACAAAATGAATACCCCACCACTTTAGATTATATGAAGTGATGTTTAATTGGGTTATAATTTATAGGGAAATGGGTCAATTTGAAGTCCGAATTGACAATTCGAAATCCATAATTTCTACATACTACTCAAGACTTAACCGCTTGATTGTGATGAACATGTTTATCCATTTTCAAGAAAAGCAACAAAAATCACCTGAAACGGAATCCAATCCAGGAAAAAACGTAGACGAAATATATACAAAAAGAAAACAGTTAACACATAAGAAACAATAAGTGGGTTGCTTACAGAGAATTCAACAGAGTGTAAAGAGAAAAAAGGGAGTGAGTGAATTAAATTCTTGAAGACCGCCTGAAAGTCAAGATTTGTCGTAAGGGGCTAGGAAATTGGAAGAAATGAAGCCAATGGCAAGTGTTCTCTCTACTTACGAAAACGGAGACTCTTTGCTCTTTGTTCGGAAGATAGTTAGTGACCGCTACACTGCATGGAGGGAGAGAGGGAAGGGATAGATAGAGAGAAACAGAGAAGAGAGTTTGTTTCTGAAAGGGTTTTTCTTGTGTTTGTTTTGGGAATATAAGAGAGGAGAGATTGCAACGGCTATTTGTTTGCTGTATTTATAGTGAATTGAATTTTTTTATGTATGTATGTATGCATTTACTTTATCGGTTTCCGTACACTTGGCTCACCTGAAAACGGATTTAAATTGAGCGGCGGCTGGATATGGAGTGGGGCCCGCCCACTAGTGATTCTAACTAAGGAAGGAGCTTCCCTGCCTTTTTTTTTAAGTTTGTTATTGTTATTATTATTGTTAATTAATGACTCAGCAGTCACCCAACCAATTCACTTAGGCCCATGGTTCTTTTTGGGCAGATGGTATGGGCCGGTCCGAGAAGCTGCCGGTATTATTAGTAGCTTGGCCCTAATTCTGATCAGCAGAGCCCGTGTTTGTTATCCATTGTTGAGGCAAAACCATCCATAGGCCATAGGCACGTCTGGCCCACCGCCACCGCCACCGCCACCCCCAGAGTCCAAATCCAATCTCATTCTTTAAAAACAACTATGATTCTCTACTGTTCATATATTCCAGGATCAATAGACTCCATCAAATTTTTAGTTTTTAGATATCTTCCGGAAACTCCCATTAGATTCTATTTCACAGTTAGGCTAAATTTTAATTCTCTTTAACTTCAACTAATAATAAATTTAATTACATTTGGTCAAAAATTCAATCTCTGTGAGTGTGGGTTGTGGCTGCTGTTCATTTTCTATTAGAATGTATATTGAATATTCAAGATTGGCTAATATATATTGCTGCCATCTGATGTGATTGTTTTCATCATTGTCATTGCATGGGCTATGTGTTTTAACCGAAACAAAGTTCGGGTGGATGATTGTTCCAGATCTTCATATGAAATAGTGTTGTTCTCGCGAGAGTATATCCATCATTTTCATGTTGTTAATTGTTCGAGAGCAAGATTTCATGTACCAGGTGTGGTTGAAGAGAGATCCATATAGAAACCACCCCAACAAGGTATTTACAATGTTAATTTTGATGGGGTTGTCTTTAATTCTTTTAATTGTTCTGGATTGGAGGTGGTTATTAGGGACAGTCAAGGGAAGTTTATGGCGGGTTTAAGTTAGAAGATAAAGGGTATTTTAAGTGCAGAAAAATGTTGAAGCATATGCTGCTGTTCAGTTGGCTATGGATATGGGCTTCTCACGCATCATTTTGGAGGGGGATTCTTAGTATATTGTCCAAGCTATTTTCACAGCAGCACTATACATTATCTGAAATGGGTAACTTTATTGATCAAATCCATTTGTTGACAGCAAAATTTCAAGATTTCTCATCAGCATGGATAGGAAGGAGGGGCAATATTGCTGCTCATAATTTACCAAAATTTGCTACAAATTGTAATACTTTTATGTTGTGGAGGGAAGAGGTTCCGTCTTTTCTTTTATCTCATCTCCATAATGATGTACTTGCTATTGTTCAATAAATATATGATGATCGATGTTTCTCAAAAAAAAAAAAAAAATGTAAAGTTCAATTTTGAGTCGGACCTATTCTCTCAATTACTCAAGCCAAAGCTCTCTTTAAATCATCAAATTCTTGTCAGCAGATTTTTTTTGGTCATCTACTCCAAACTAACTCACATTGGATTCACACCAAAATGGCATCCACTTTCTTCTAGGGCTCCGCATTTTTTCCTCATCTCCTTCTCTCTATCCACACAAAGGTTTTCAACACCTCAAGTCAAAGAAGACGAGTTCTAAGTTTCTTGAAACAGAAAGGCATGCATTCAAACCCAAAAGCTAGATTCGTTTCAAATTTTCAACAACGAATCTGGAAAGCCAGCCAAGAGGTGTGGATCTTCTCCGAATACTGGTGGCCGGATGGACATATCGTGAGTGAGGGGCGGTGACGAGAGCGCATGACGCTATACAGAGAAGATCCCCATAATTTCACAGTCAAAGAAAGATTCATCAATTAGATAGTGGGGCCAAGAGCCCATTTCGTCTTCTTGCATGAATAGATGAGATGCAGTTTCATTGTCCGATCAGATCAAATCTCTTTTACAGTGGATTGTAAAGCGGGGATGACCGTCTTTTTAGGCATGCATACAACTTAGAATTCAAATATACAATTAGTATTTTTGCATACAAAAAGAAGAAAAAGAAGATAATTAAATGAACATATTATAATATTTTAATAATTACTTATATTATTCTAGTAAATATTAATAAGACCTAATTTAATATTGTTGCACAAAGTCGGCAATTGTATGGGGTTGCCTCTGGTTGGGAATGACAAATACGAGGAAATATTAAGAGATGACAAATGTTACATTGGTGAGACATTCATAGTAATGAGAACAAATTTTGATTATTACATACTAAACGTTGAAGTGAAGAGTAGTTGATGATGATTCTATTCCCATATTTTATTATCGATTACCAAACATAACATTACAATTGTATTTTTAGAGAACAATGCTATAACACACGTGTACTGGTGATCAGCTAGCTCATTGTTTTTCACCAGCAGTTTTGGATATCTTTTAAGTTAAACATATGACATGTAAGTTGATGATAAAATTGTGGTCAAGAATAATATATTCTTTTGACTGTTAATGGGAAGTTGGAGGAAATTTTAATCATATATAGGATAGTAGCATTTTCCTTTAAAAAAAGAGTTAGTGAATCTAATGAGCTTGAGTCACCCGGCCCAGCCCAGCCCAGTGTTGGTTTGTTTTACAAAGAAGAATGTTATTGGTTCTACTAGCCATTTTTTTTATTTAATTTGTGGATTTCAGTAGTATTAACCATAGGGCTGGTGGTTCTATAGAAACTGGGGGACTTAGCTAGGTTGGTTGGTGGAGGGTAACATGCGTTCTCATAATCATAGGTGCGGCTTCAACTTTGTCTACAAATCTCATATATATGCATAGTAAGAATGAAATCTATGGGTTACCCACCTTAGATAGATACTAAATAGTTTAAATGTATGCATGGGGTAGAAAGGATGAAGATTGCTACAACCCAGCAACATTTAGACAAACAATCCTACTCCAAATAGCCAAAAAGTAAACTATTAAATCCATGGAGCTAGGTAGGGTAGGTTTGGAGTTGGACAGACTTCAAGTATAAGACAAGTGCTCAACAAATAAACACCCGGGGGCCAGGCCAACAAGATTTTTTAAACGTGTGTCGAATCCACCAATGTGAATGAGTCCGTACTCCCCCCCCCCATCAAAATGACCGATCCACGTCCACTTGCACATCCACATCCACATCCATATCCACTGTTTTCTCTCTTTCTAATTAATTAATTAATTAATATGATTTACAAGTTAGTGGATGAAGGTCAACTTCTTCTCCTCATCAGAAATTACCCACTATCGAATTTAATTATATGATATTCTTTTTATATTATTATACTATAATATAATAATAAGGATCATTATCATTCTTGCTTCAGGACCACCCCACGCCACGCCACGCCAGAACCTCATGCTACTGACCCTATGCCAACTTCTTATTCAGTGGCGAAGGGACACAAGGGCCAGGGGATCAGGCCCACCCTCAATTTTTTAATTTTTTTTATTAATATATATATCTATATAATAAAATAAAACTGAGTTTGAATTTTTGAGACAAAGAGAGATTCAAATCGTTTTGAGATAAAACATAAACACATCTAACGGACAACGTAATCCTAATATAAAAGATGATTTAGATCATCTCAAAATATTTGATCTAACGATCTACAGTTAGTGCTAAATTTGTTTTTCCGCCCATGAAGAAGCCTCTCATGATAAGACCACACACTCCTATCTCATTTACATTTCTCTCTCTCTCTCACACACACACACTTCTGCCTCTCTCTCACGCCTCTCTCTCATCATCTCTATTATCCCAGTGACAACTACCGTCGTCGACACCCAGCGATCACCAGTAACTTTATCAACCATTCACCGGAGTACCACCCCTCTACCAGCCATCGCCAGTGACGCATGATATTTGGTATTGATTTACTCTTTGATGGGTTTTGTTTGATTTTGGCAATTATTTTTGTGGCATTCATTAGATTTTTTTCATTGTGTTTTGATTATTTATTTTACTTTGTAGGATTTCAGGTTTGTCACTGATGGTATAGTTTTGGTTAGGGCAAATCTTGACATCTTCGCGTGTATAAAACATGGTGGTAATCCACATGACATGTATAAAGGAGGTGAATAGATCGGTATCGGTGGCATTTGCGCCGGACGTGCCGTTCCTCGCTGCGGGAGCAGTGGACGTCCATTTCAGTTCGTTAGTGAATCTTGACATCTTCAAGCTTGATTTCACCTCCGTCGAGCATTAGTTGTCTTTGGCTGGTTCAGAGCCCAACTCTGAGAGTTTCAATCAGCTGTCTTGGGGGAAATATCCGACAAATTCAGAGGAGTTCTCCCTAGGTCTTATTGCTAGTGGATTGGTTGATGATAACATTGAGATTTGGAACTCGAATGCTATAATCCAGTACTTTTTTTGGAATTGAATTATTGAATTTTGTTTGTGATTTGATAGTGTTGTGTGTCGAATTGATGAATTTCAGTGTGTACATTGTTTTGTTCTAGAATAACAAAGTTTAGTTTTATTTTTTTATGAATTTTGAGGTGAGTTAATTGGATGATATTCAAAGACAGGTAAAAAAATTGGGGTGTTAGTCGGTGGTATAAACTGATAGGATTTTAATGTTATTTTACGAAATAGAAATCAATTGTATGTGCTCTCTTTTACTACATTATCGATGCATTTCAATTGCATTGTTGTTCACAATATGTTGTGAAAATGGATCTTTCTAAATTTAGTTCTGCAAATCTGATTTTCGTTAATTGAAGTTGTATTTTTTTTAAAAGGAATTGAAGTTGCATTTCACTGTATGGTGTAATGGTCCATAATATGGCCTTCCTTAATTCAAGTTGTATTTTTTTTTATTTCACTACCACAATGGAGTTATAATTAGAAAAGTAATACGAAATAATATGAATTCATAGGTGCCTAATATGATTTTTGATTGATTATTTGATGTTTTTGATAATTGTGAGATGTTCTAAGATTTTTCTTCATTTTCAATTGGACTTAGATTTCGGTTTGTTTGTTTAATTATGTGTGGATTTTTTTGTGATATGACGATCCACATTATTTGATTTGTGAGTTGTTTCATTATTTGCGGGTGGAATGTTTTATCTCAATTTGATTAGGTTAAGTTAGAGTTTCCTTGATTCGATATTATCCTCTTTTAGTTTTTTTCATTTGTGTTTTGGGTCATGATCTATGTTTATATTTTTTGAATTAAACTCTTTATGATTAATGTTACAATTAGTGAAACTCAAAATTAATATAAAAGTTGGTACTTTTATTAAAAAATTGTATTATGAGACATGGTTAGCCATGGTTGAAAAATTGGTTGGATCACTGTTGAGTTGAATTTGGTTTGATTGGATTGAGATGAAACATTAGAGAAAAGGAAATAAAGGAATTTAATTTATTTAAAATTGCATAATTTTAGAAAATAAAAAAATTATTGCTGTAGAATATTTATATTATAAAACTACCCCTTGATTTGTTTGTGTTATACAAGTGCCTTCACGCACGGGCATTTGATGCAACAGCTAGATAGCTTCAATTATGAATGAGTTGTTGATTTTAAGTTGATAATTTGAAAAAATGCAAGAGTTAGGGTGCTTGAATTCTGATAATATGTTCTTTTTGTTTTCCATTTGTTACCTAAATGTAATGGTGTTTCTAAGAGAGAAAAAAATGTTACTGCCAAAGGGAGAAAAACAAAGGAAACAGATGGAGTTGAAGGACTATTTTTTATGTGTTGTGGAAATTTCATATAAGTTGTCATTTGTAATTGCTAGATGTTTGTATTGAATTTTTTGATACAATAAGCAAGATTTTTTTTTATAGAATTTGTACAATACATGTAACCGTTTTTTTTTGTCACAGATTTGCTTTGCTTTTATGTTTTTCTAGGAGTTTTGCTCTGACAAATTGTAGTAGTTGGGAAGATTTAGCTTGAATGGTGCAAGAGAAGAAATTTGAAAATCCTATTGTATGTTTATGTGTGCAGCTTTCCTATCAATACATTTGTTTGTTATATATCAGTGTTTTCTGGAACGGACAATGTCTAAGTGTTTGTTGTGTTGGATTCAAACACAATTGATTTTTTTTGTATTAAATCTTAGGTGCTGTTTTTTTTGTTCTCTATTACATTAGGTTAGAAATAAAAATTGCAATGAACCCATGTATAGCGATGGATTTGAATTAACAACGAATTTGAACTAGGGACGATTATATTGTGATTTTTTTTTAATTATTGGAGATTTTTTGTGATTTTTTCAATTGTTTAAGATATTTTTTTTATTACATAGTGTCTGAAGGCACGGACAATTATTAGTATATATATATCACTTTGTTAAATATTCTTTAAAATAATTTTATTGTGTCAATTCTAATATTTTTTATATAAGTTAACACAAAATGACTGAGCATATTACACACACTTTAAGCATGTTTGCTTGCATATATTTTGGACATATTGAAACTCATTTTATAATTTTTTTATATTAATATTGAATCAAAAATAAAATTATTATATGATAAAATATAAGATTATTTTATAAGTATATAAGAAACACTGTCTCT
>CM042188.1:44032776-44081373 GCA_023539305.1 Ilex asprella | reverse complement strand
GTCCAAGAAAAAATCTGTGACTAAAGATTTTTGAAATCGGAATGGTTCTTGAAATCTTTTGTAATATTCTGTTTTTTATTTATGGCAAATGAAGCAAGCATTAATCCGAGCTTTCTTGTCTGAAAAGTTTCTGATCAAAATATTAATTACACAAATTACTATTTCCAGCGTCTCATACCCATCGCCGGAGATTTGACTTCTCAAACCTCTTGGTCAACGATAAAACCACCGACACATAACTCCGGCTAGATCAGAAGGATCTAGTATAAAAATTACTGTACGTCTGGCCACACAAATCTTCCTGTGTGCTCTCTGAGATTTTCCTCATAAACATTCCATTTTGAGGCCAAAGTTATAGTTGTAACCACCGTGAATTCCTCAATTTCTCGGCCTCCTCCTCTTGTATAAATTCCGTTGGCTCCAATGCATTCTTCACAATTCTATCTCTGCTTTTTCTTCTGTGCTCTTCCTGCGAATAGCTTCACTCTGGTCTGTGCTAATAATTCTTCTGTTTCTTTTTTGTCCAGTTGATCCTCTGCTTTAGGATTTTATTGATCTTGCTCATGGTATATAACTATTACCTGCATGCGAAATCTTTCGAAAAGCTTCGTCTTTTAGCTTTGGTCTTAGTTAAATGACAGTGATGCGCTAGATCAACCCTTGATCATTAACCCAAAACTTTCTACTTCGATCTCTGTTCTGTTCCTCAGAAAATATTGATCTGCAGAACATGTTTTGTTTTTTCTTTCGTTGTCACTGCTCTTAGATTTCGATATTCTTACGGATCAGGAAAACGAAGACTAAATATAAGATCTAGTGTTGGTCCTTCGTTGCTCACTTTTGTTCATAGTTCACAGACATGATATTGGTTCAAATCTCATTATGGGTTTAAAATTTCTGAGAATGCTCAGCTTTGGGTTTTTTTTTCAATTTTTATGACTAGTTTAGGGCTGAATCTTTGTCTTAATATGTTTTGCAAACAAAGTCGACCTTGGCTTATATATATATATATATATATATATTATGTGTAGATTAAGTTTGGCCATAATTTTAGGCTTGTTTGTCCCGCGAATATTGTTTTTATTTTTAATAATGAAATAAGGATCTAATAAATGTTTTTATGTCAGTGGGTGGTGTTTGGTGGTAGGTGTTGAATTTTTAACACTCTGGTGTTCTAGATTGAGTTAACTTGGTGGAATGGATCATTGACTTTTCTGTTCATTGTCTTCTTTTATTGGTATACTTGTGATTTGATAAACCCTCATCCGTTGTTCTGAAACTATAGTTTTATTATCGTTTTTTGATTGCAGATAAAGTTGGTCTGTGAATTTGTGAAAGTGCCATGGCCGAACGTGTTCTGACTCGGGTTCACAGCCTTCGCGAGCGTCTTGATGCTACTCTGTCCTCTCATCGAAATGAGATTTTACTGTTTCTGTCAAGGTACTCAACTCACTCCGTTGAGACTACATCCTAATCAAAACATGTCTTCTGTGATATGCACCATGTTGTTGTTGTTGTCTTCTTTGCTATAGATGCTAAACACAGAACCAAGAATGATTTATATATTGTCTGCTTACACTTTTTTTAATTTTTTGTGGGGTATTGTAGAATTGAAAGCCATGGAAAAGGAATCTTAAAACCCCACCAGCTTCTGGCTGAGTTTGAGGCAATCACAAACGGCGACCAGCAAAAACTACATGATGGTGCATTTGTTGAAGTTCTGAAATCCACACAAGTATGATTGATTGATTGGCCCTTGAAACATTTCCTTTCCGCTGTTAATCATAAATAAATAAATATATTGTCAAACATGTCAAACATTTTACAAATCCACTTTGTATATATACACAGGAAGCAATTGTGTTGCCTCCATGGGTTGCACTTGCTATTCGTCTAAGGCCCGGTGTCTGGGAATATGTACGAGTTAATGTTAATGCCCTTGTTGTCGAGGAATTGAGTGTGCCCGACTATCTGCACTTCAAAGAAGAACTTGTGAATGGAACGTATGTTTTTTTTATTTTTTTTATTTTGCAGCTTCTAATTTATTATTTTTTGCCTGCTCAATTCATTCATTCATATCAATGTTATTGTCTGTTCTGATGCAGCTGCAATGGCAACTTTGTTCTAGAGTTGGACTTTGAACCATTCACCTCATCTTTTCCACGCCCTACTCTAACCAAGTCCATTGGTAATGGAGTTGAGTTCCTCAACAGGCACCTCTCTGCAAAAATGTTCCACGACAGAGATAGCATGCAACCACTTCTTGATTTTCTTCGAGTCCACCAGTACAGGGGCAAGGTAGTCTTGTTGGCCTTGTCTATCTCTCTCATTCAGAGTTACTACAATGCTCCATTGATGATTTGACTATGGATTAGTGAAAGCAAACAATACTACTATCGAGTATAATTTCTTCAACAATTACTGAGAAGCAAACATTAAAAAAAAAAAAAATCCCAGAAGGGAAAATTCTACGGGGATAGATATATTTGTTATAATTTTATTGAAGTATTTGTTTGATATTTGATACTTGATACTCTTGTGCAGACAATAATGTTGAATGATAGAATACAAAACCTAAATGCTCTCCAAAATGTTCTGAGGAAGGCAGAGGAATATCTCTCTACACTTGCTCCAGAGACAGAATATTCTGAAATTGACCATAAGTTCCAAGAGATTGGCTTGGAAAGAGGGTGGGGTGATACTGCAGAGCGTGTTCTGGAGATGATTCAAATGCTGTTGGACCTTCTTGAGGCTCCAGATTCATGCACTCTTGAGAAATTTCTGGGGAGAATTCCTATGGTGTTCAATGTTGTAATCCTTTCTCCCCATGGTTACTTTGCCCAAGAAAATGTCTTGGGCTACCCCGACACTGGTGGCCAGGTATAGTTCTGAAAAAGGATCCCTAACTTCTCTTCCTCCCATTGTAGTGTCAGTGCATACCAACTTTTCTGTCCTCAATTTGCCTCGCATAGGTTGTTTACATTTTGGATCAAGTTCCTGCCTTGGAGCGTGAGATGCTTAAGCGTATAAAGGAGCAAGGACTTGATGTTAAACCTCGTATTCTCATTGTGAGTGTTTAAAAAATCTGTTTTCCTTCAGTTTTTGGGTTTTTTCTGTTCCTCCCCTTAATGCTAGATCATGCTGTTCTATCCAGGTGACTCGACTTCTGCCTGATGCAGTAGGCACCACTTGCAACCAACGACTTGAGAAAGTATTTGGAGCAGAGTATTCACATATACTGCGAGTTCCCTTTAGAACCGAGAAGGGTATTGTCCGCAAATGGATCTCTCGTTTTGAAGTTTGGCCATATATGGAGACTTTCACTGAGGTGATGAAACAAGTTTATATATCAATTTGTCTGACATCCATTAGTTTAGTAACCAAATTCTACATCAAACTCATTTTCTAACCTTGATAAGCTTCTGACTTTATTAGGATGTGGCAAAAGAAGTTGCTGCAGAGTTGCAGACCAAGCCAGATTTGATCATTGGCAACTATAGTGAGGGTAACCTTGTTGCCTCCTTGCTTGCTCACAAATTAGGTGTAACCCAGGTATGTGCTGCGGTTTCTCTCCCCATGATTGTAAATGCATTTTGTTTCTCCACTTTGCAACTGAGGACTAAAATTTTCTCATTTTATGGCTATCTTTTGCAGTGTACCATAGCTCATGCATTAGAGAAAACAAAGTATCCCGATTCTGACATTTATTTGAAAAAATTCGATGAAAAGTATCACTTCTCGTGCCAATTTACAGCCGATCTCATTGCGATGAATCATACTGATTTCATCATCACCAGCACATTCCAAGAAATAGCTGGAAGGTATATGCCCTTGCAACTATGCTTAATTAATTTTTCTGCTTACCTTGTGTTCTAATGACCCTAAATGTTTACGATTTTCATGTTTTCAGCAAGGACACTGTAGGACAGTACGAGAGCCATATGGCCTTCACCATGCCTGGATTGTACAGAGTCGTCCACGGCATTGATGTGTTCGACCCCAAATTTAACATAGTCTCGCCAGGGGCAGACATGAACCTCTACTTTCCTTACACGGAGAAGGACAAGAGATTGACAGCACTTCACCCTGAAATTGAGGAGCTTCTTTTCAGTGACGTTGAGAATGAAGAACACCTGTAACTTTCTAGCTTCCGACACATATTTCGATTCCTGTTCTTGTCCTCTGTTTGGCTAATGGAAACTGATATTTTGGTTTCTCACAGGTGTGTTTTGAAAGATCGGAAGAAGCCTATTTTGTTCACCATGGCTAGGTTGGATCGTGTGAAGAACCTGACAGGACTTGTTGAATGGTATGCCAAGAGTCCTCGGCTCAGAGAGTTGGTCAACCTTGTTGTGGTTGGAGGAGACCGGAGGAAAGAATCGAAAGATTTGGAAGAGCAAGCAGAAATGAAGAAGATGTACGAGCTTATTGAAACCTACAAGTTGAATGGCCAGTTCAGATGGATTTCTTCCCAGATGAACAGGGTGAGGAATGGTGAACTCTATCGTTACATTGCCGACACCAAGGGAGCTTTTGTGCAACCTGCATTTTATGAGGCCTTTGGTTTGACTGTGGTCGAGGCCATGACCTGTGGTTTGCCCACATTTGCCACTGTCCACGGTGGTCCGGCCGAGATCATCGTACATGGAAAGTCTGGCTTCCACATTGATCCTTATCACGGTGAGCAGGTAGCTGAGCTTCTCATCAACTTCTTTGATAAGTCCACGAAAGATCCTTCTCACTGGGACAGTATTTCTGCGGGAGGCCTGAAACGCATACAGGAGAAGTAAGCAAGCACACTACACACCTCTTAGTAAATTGTATTGAAAAAAACACAGAAATTCTGATAAAAGTTGTGGGGGGTTTTGACCTTGTTTCTTTCTGTAGGTTCACATGGCAGATTTACTCAGAGAGGTTATTGACACTGGCTGGGGTTTATGGATTTTGGAAGTATGTGTCGAAGCTTGATCGTCTTGAGATCCGTCGCTATCTTGAAATGTTTTATGCTCTCAAGTACCGTAAGTTGGTAAGTTTCTGCTAAGTTGGCATCAATTTGGCTTTTCATATTCATGTACTTGCATCAAATGTATTCCCTTCTTTTTTTGTTTTGATTTGTTTTGTTTTGGGGGGCTTTGTTGACAAGGCATTTTCTTTGTTGTGGTTTTGTGATGTGATTCTCTTTCAGGCTGAATCAGTTCCACTGGCTGTTGAGTAGATAGATGATGAAGTGTCGGGCGGATCAAGTGGAAGTTTGTGTGAGTTGTTGAATAAAAACACACTTGAGAGAGAGAGAGAGAGAGAGAGAGAGAGGCTTGTGTTTTCCCGTTTCTTCTAGTTCTTTTGTTATATCATTGTTGTTGTTTTCAATGGTGGGTTTTGCTGTTTATTTTTGGGCTTTTGGTTTTCTTTTTTTGGTCTTGTTTGTCTGTTATGTTAGAAAGAAGATTGGATATTTGATGTTTGGTATTATCAGTATTAATAATAAATATCAAATTTCAGTCTTTTCCCACTGCCTGCTTGCTTACATTCCAATATTTCTTCTTTCTCTGTGGACTTCATTTCGTCTGGGAATCATTTTTTTTTGAAAAGTGTCTGGGAATCATTCGATGCCAAGTTTCATATGTTGTAATTGATCCTAGTTGACTTAGATGCGCATTTGGAAAGTGTCTGGAATTGACACCGCAAAATGATGATGGAAAATCTATTTGAATTGAATTGTCCGCACTTGCAAAATCTTTCCATTTAGTAAATCTGTTTTATTTTCCTAGTTCGCTATTTAGTATATACATTCAATGATTTTAGCTTTACAAAATTTGAATTTCAATTCCTTAGTTTTTTGCTAGAATTTCTGACTTCGTTACATCTGTTAACCAAATTTACCCTGAATTAACTTTGCGATTTGCCTGCTCCCGTCCCGCTGCTGTTTGACCATAAGGTCGTGTTGTCCCTTTCCATTGTAATAGTGCCTGACCCAAAAAAATAAAAACAAAAACTTAGACATCCAACCAATCTAGTTTAGATTGGAGCCATCAGCTTTGCTGTGACAAATACTTGATCAAAGAAAAACTCACAGCTAACTAATTATTTTCTTTTTATATTTCGTCTATTTTTTTAGTAATGTTATGTAATTTATATTTATAACTCAAATTTGTATTTTAAATGAAGGGAAATTATTAGATCAGTGAGTTTTATTTAAAAAATTTGATGAAATCACTCATTTAATAGTCCTCTTTTATTTAAGATATAAATTTAAGTTATAAATTTAAATTACATAATATTTCTCTTTTATCCGTGCCGTCTATTCTCTTTTCAAAACTTTAAACCCAACCGCCGGTTTAGCACATCTTTATTTATTCGTTGTTCTACCCCCAAACATAATTCTTTCAATCATTTCCTCTTTCTCGCGAGACCAGAACTAATGGAGACCACCAACCCCACCGCCATCAAGAACTCCTCTCAGCCCTCCAAAAATCTGACCAGAAACCGAGCAACGACCATCATACTCTCTGCTTTTCTCACCGTCACAGCATTGCTCCTTGCTTCACTTCTCAGTGACGACTCGTCATTTTCCACAGATTCAACAACAGACAATCACCCATTAATCCCATCTTCTGCTCCACCTCTACATCCGATTATCAAGAAATCCTGCACCAACACTCTCCACCCTTCTTTGTGCTTCATCACTCTCTCTACCATTCCTGGCTCCAATAATGCCACTACTTTCCATCAAATTCTTGAGATAGCGATTAATCAAACCATGAAACAAGTTGTGAGTACCCGTCTGGATATCTTGAATAATCTCCCCAGCCAAGATTTCAGTTCCCTGGAAAAGAATGCTCTTGATGATTGTGTGGAAATGTTAGATCAAACTGTTTATGAACTTGGACAAGCCATTGATGACTTGCGTGCATTGCCTTCTTCCGTTGGTTATCTCCATAGGTCATATGGCCACACTAAAACCCTACTCAGTGCAGCCATGACAAATGAGAACACATGCATAGACGGATTCTCCGACTTGGAAGAATCCGATTCAAAGGGTCTAAAGGGTGTTAAAGAACCCCTCCAGAACTTGCTGACCCCTATATCTCACAGGATCAGCAATTGCTTGGCCATGATCAAGTATATGGACACCATACACCGTGAAGAAACCCTCAACAAATCACGGATATTGATGAACAAATTGCCTGAAGACCGGTTCTTGGCTTGGATGACGAGTAATGATCGGAGGATGATGGAAACAGAACCCAAGATGAGGCCAAATCTAACCGTTGCCAGAGATGGCAGTGGTAACTACACAATGATCAACGAGGCAGTTAAGATGGCGCCAAACATGAGCTTGACAAGATATGTGATTCAAATAAAGGCAGGAATTTACCATGAGAATGTGGTGATACCTCGAGAGAAGGTTAACATAATGTTGGTTGGAGATGGGACGAACTCAACAGTGATCACGGGTTTCAAGAATTTCGTTGACGGGTTTTCCACCTTCACTTCAGCCACCTTAAGTATGTTCCATAGATTTCACAAATTTTGCCCCCAAGTTTTTTGTGCTTCAGAGTATTCATCTGTTTTAGATCTTCAAAGATACATACCAGTTTGGATGTCTTGAGTTCTTCCACAAAACAAGTTCATGTTGGAATAACTGATACTTTCATATTTGCAGCTGTGGTTGGAGACAAATTCTTAGCAAGGGACTTGTCAATCTTCAACACAGCAGGCCCTCAGAAGCACCAGGCAGTTGCCCTCAGGGTTACCTCCAATGCTGCCTTCTATCGATGTCAGATAATTTCCCATCAAGACACCCTTTATGCTCATTCTCTACGCCAATTCTATCGTGAATGTGAAATCCAAGGTACAATTGACTTCATTTTTGGAAATGCAGCCGCAATTTTCCAAAACTGTTTCATACTTGTCCGCAAACCAAACCCTGGTCAGAAAAATATGATCACTGCTCAAGGGCGAGAAGACCCAAATCAGAACACTGGTATATCATTACAGAACTGCACCATAACCGCTGCACCAGACTTTGATGAGGCTGATAGGATAAATTTCTCAACCTTTTTGGGTAGGCCATGGAGGAATTATTCTAGGACCATAATCATGAATAGTTATCTTGGGGACTTGATACACCCACAGGGTTGGTACAAGTGGAATGATTATAGCAGTTTGGATACCATAGATTATATCGAGTACATGAATTCTGGACCTGGCTCAGACACGAGACAAAGGGTTACGTGGGCAGGTTATAGAAAGAACTGTACTGAGGAAATAGCAAGGCAGTTCACAGTGGGCACGTTCCTTCATGGAGCAGATGACTGGTTAGACTCCACAGTTTTTCCCCTCTTCGATGGTCCTCAATAAGAAGCCAGACATATTCAGTGAAATGGCAACGGGCCTTGTAAATCTCTTGAAATGTTATTCAACACATGAATAATCGATATAGATGGATTCACTCACGAACTGTATACAAGCACCAGGGTCTCCAGGCTGTTAGTTAAGCTGGCTTCGGATTATTTGGTTGTTGAAACTGTTTTGATCAATGTGAACTTCAGATCCATATATAGCATTTCCTCCTCCTCGTCATATAACAAGTCTCTGGATGTAGGAGTCTCATTTTCGATCCATACCTTGCATAAACCCTAAACACAATCTCCCTGCAGTGGGAAGGATAAACAATGAACAAGACAAATGTTCCAACATTTCAATGTAGGTTAAACACAAAGAAAGAGCCTGATAAACAGAGTTTGGGCTTTTTATAACCAGCTGTGCGGTAGAATTAGCCTCTGCTCTTGCAATGACACTAAAATCGGAAATCAAATAGAAAGAAAACCCTCATTCGCAAATGCAGCTAGACTGTGGAATATTTGTATAAACAGAATTTACACTCTGTACTTTTATTTGATACAAAATTGCCTCATATTACAATGAACTTCATCATGTACAAAGAAGAAAGCAAGCAGTTCATCAAAATACCCATCTCCAGCTTTCTTGCTTTCTTATTCATACCCTCTGTTTCCTCATCATTTTTTGTCCAGTTCTTTCAAAGTACGCAACTTCAGACCATAACACCTGAAGGCTCACATCAATGACCAAGTTATTCCAACTCTATCTTGCTGTCACACCACAAACACTGTCAAATATGCAGGCATACCTCCGGAACTCCTCTTGTTTACTAAAGTGTGTATCGCTGTTTATTCCCTGATGGCTCTTTTAATTTTCTTCCTATCAAGAGGCTGCTTCGGATATAGAACCATTACCAATAACAAAGAGATGGTGAGACCAACAACCCCACTAAACGGTTGGAGAGGATGAGTAGCAGTTGCCCAGACTGGAAAAATGGGCTGATAGATCAAAAAGCCACCTTTGTGTAAGATGAAACTTGAAGCCAATATCCCTGCACGCAACCCAATTGGAAGGGAGAGGCTACCTTGGCTTCTCTGTCGAGCCCCTGATAGGCCTAATGACAATAGCCATAGTGCTGGTATTGCCCATGGCGACCTGAAATCCCATAAAGCAAAGGTTTATGAAAAAATCTGTGGCATATGGTGTTTGGAGAGTATTGGAAGACTAGGATGCCAAGCAAAGAAAGGAATATGAAATAACCTAGGAGTTTTTTTTTTTTTGTGTGTGTGTGTGTGTTAGAGAGAGATAGAGAGAGAGAGAGAGAGAGATCTAAAACAGGTAGGGTGGGTCATAGATGATGAAATCACACGAGGGGAAGTCTGCCGGTAGCATCAAATTAGAACTATAGTTCCATTACAAAATTGAAAGATATTTGAAAAAATATTCATCTTATAATCATTTTGTAACTATATCAATATTCCATATTTTTTTTGTGAATTTCTGAAAATATAAGAATGTAAAAAGAACATAAATGACAAAAGGCAGGAACTGTTTGAAATAAAGAAAATGAGCCATACCACTGAAATAAAGAAAATGCAAGTCCCGAAATGATAATTCCACGATGGTATCCAAGATCAACAGCAATTTCATCAGGCAACCATGACCTGAAGAGCAATTCCTCCACAAGTGCAACTCCAGTTGCTGTTACAAGGCCTTGACAAATTAGTATAAGCATTTGCCCATACACTTTGAGCCATGTTACAGCATCCAATGATGTTGAAGGAAGAGTGGAAAGCCATGAAAGACGGGCACAGCCAAGTAATGCATTTACAGATTGTATCATTAAAACTAGCATGACTCCTCCAATCAAACCCTTCAGAAAATTTTGGATCTGCAAGCAAGCCAGCCAACATTAGCTTTTTTGTTTAGCTAAGCAACATTAACCTGACATTGAGAAAATATTAAAGTAAATGCATTAATCACCAAATCACAAACAAAAAAAAGGGAAAAAAATGAAGTTTGGATGTGTAATGAGACGAAGTAATTGTCAATTTACTGGAAACCACATGAAACTTTTTGGAGAACAAATCATGCCAGTGCCACGATTGTGGCTAAAATCTGTGTTTGCATCGAGTTGAATGGATTGAAAGAAACCAAACAATTGCCAAAATTTCAAGCCATGCATGGCAAAACAAATAAGAAATTAGTATTATCATCTTTCATATGATATCAAGTTCTTCATTCATTGACATGGATTCCAGAAAACTCCCTCAAGAGTTCATTAAACTATTCCAAACTAACTCATACAACACTTGACTATATAAGCCTCAAATACAACAAGAGTTTCCTGCATAACAAATATGGGCATCTTCCATCATTAAACCAAGGACCCATTAAATACTGAGACAGACAGGCATTAAGTTTCAATGACTACCTTGTTTTTTTTTTCCAAAATGACTTAAAATCATACCTGTGGCAATGAATTCAAATCCAGCCCATATTGCTCAATTGGATTTTCATACCCTCGAATTCTTCTACCCCATATCATGACCAGCATCATGATAGCAATATAGAGGCCGATAATGCAAGCAAACTCTGCTATTTTGAAAGAGTTACCAGTTGCCCAGCTTTGCACAAGTGTCGGAAGCAAGGGAACAATTAGAGGTGACCATAAAACAAGCACCATGCAGACAAACCCGAGAATCCTAGGGCAAGAAAGCAGGATAAGAGAAAGAGTTGTGTAAGACAAAATATTGATGTACCCCATACAAAGTCAATGAAAAAAAGCATAAGTGGTCAAATATTTTGCCAAAAAAAAAAAAAAAGATAAATGGTATAATAAAGACCTCTATGGCGACAAAGACGTACTTCCTGTTAGTTATGAATATAAGAATTGTTTTTTCTGTAGAACTCTAGTTATAACCACAGTTTCAGTTAAACCACATGCAATTTTGTATTTTCCACTAATTTTCAATGTATAATTCAGTCCTCCCCTAGGCTTGTTTTGGTGTGGACCATGTCAATCTTCCTCACTAGTCTCACACTGTAATACCCCAATACAGGTATGTGTTTGGATTTTTCTTTTGTTATATAAATGGATAGAAAGAGTGGAAGTTGTCTAAAATAAAATAGAATAAAATTAGTTGTACCCTAATAGGTTATGATTAAAATTATAATTATAAGAAATTAGAGGGGCTTAAGTGGCATTAAGCATAACTATTATGTCTATTAAGTAAATGACATGCCCTAGGTTGCCTTAGATGTTGGGCTTGAAGAAAAAGGGTGGGTGGCGGCAGAAAGAGAGAAAGAGAGAGAGAGAAAGAGAGAGGGGGAAGGAAAGAGGAGAAACAAAAAAAAAAAAAGAGGTGGAATCCACTAAAGGTATGAATTGATTATTTGTTTATGGGTGTTATATCTTTATTTAATTCAATGGTGTAGGGTTTATAATATTGGGATGTATATATATACACATATGTTCATGGTGGAGAAGGATGATAAATGTATAGATGGATTTGATTTGAAGTTGTTAATTTAAGTATTTTGAGACCTAATATAATTGTTGTTGTTTGAGGCCCTTAAGGAAGTTATTTAATGTCTTACAAAAAAAAAAAAGGGGGAAAAGAGGGGCTGGTTCAGGGTTCTGCCGAATGTAGAAGAAGAGCAAAAACCAAAAATTTCATAAAGGTCCCCTTTAGTTTCAAAGAGCTTTACTTTGACCCTTATATTCTTCTAAACTTAATTTTAACCATTTTTTTACTTGATAAGTTGGAAGAGCAGAATTTTGGAAAATTTATGGCAGCCCCGAAAACAGAAAATTCGTTTTTTCAAAGAAATTACACTTTGACCCCAAAGTTTCAAAAATTATGATTTGACCCCAAAACTTTAGAAACTTTTTTCTAAACAGCCCAGAATACTTTCATACCCTATTACCTCGTATTAGAAAGGATATTTATATGTAAAAGATATATTAAGTATATATCAATGGGTAGGAAGTATAAAAATTAAATATAGAATTACGAAACGTCGAAATTAGGAATAAAAATTGATTGTTATATGTTATTTTGAATTAGGTGGTGATCGCATTGAGGTTGAGAGAGAGTGCTTTGAGTTGGAGTTTGAAAATCAAGGTGAGTGGTTTACTACTTCTTTTGGAAGAATTTTCTATATTTAATGTGTGGGTGCGTGTGTGGATTTTTCATATATATGATATATGTTGATGTTTGGGGTTTGTAATTAAATGTTTTGCAATTGTGAACTGTTATACATGTGAATGTTGAAAAATTTGTGGGATGAGTTATGTCATTGCTTTGTTGACGAAAGGGAAATTTTGTGTGTGTTGGGACTAAAATGACAGTTTTGGTGTGTGTGTTGAAATCATGTTTATGAGATGGGGACTGGGTTACCAGGTCTAAATGGTAACGAGATTGTATACCGGCGTGGTCGGTATAGGGATGTGCACATAGAGGCCAGTCATCAGGCTAGTGATGACAAGAGAAGAGGCCAGTTACCAGGCTAGTGGTAATAAGAGATGGGGCCAGTTACCAGGCTAGTGGTAACAAACATGATTTAACAAATGTATTTGGAGCTGAGTGTGTGTGTAAGTCTTTTGAGATATAAATGTTTTCTTTTTATTTATAAATTTATTTGTGAAAATGAGTGGTGCTTTGGTTATAAATGTCTTGTCATTTATAAATTTATTTGTGATCAGGAGGACTTTTTGTTTAAATGATTATGTGGGTGGGGTTGGGGTACAGTTTGTTGTACTTATGGGTGTATCAAAGTTTATTTTCATATATAACTGTGAGATATATTTTCAAACCTCATTAGAGGTGGTTGCTATTCACGGGCCTTTGTGCTCACCCAAACATTTAACATTTTCAGGTGAGGATCAGGGTGAGGAGTGAGTCCACAGATAGACAAAGCATTAGAGGACTTGAAGGTTTATTTAGTGTAGGTCTTCAGGAATAAATATCTTTTATAGTTTTTGAGATAAACATTTAGTTGTTTTGGGAATAATGTTATTTTTACTCTGAGTAGTGAACCTTATGATTATTTATGGTTTGACATGAGTTTAATAATGACGTTGGTGATGTTTTAGTTTATTCCTCTGGTATTCATTCGATCGGTGGAATGGATCACTTTATTATCTGTCTTTCGCTGTATTTGGAATTTATTATGCACAGGTATGGTTGGTTAAGGCCTTGGTGGCCGGTCCGCTGCCCACCCTATGTGATCCGGGGTGGGGGTGTGACACACACACATGGCCAAAACATTTTAATGACTTTCCCCTCATCTCCTATCCAACTACTGCCACTGGCATTATGTAAAATGCATTGATTTTTAAGTTTATTCTTTGCTAACACATCCATATCAGCATTCACATCTCAACCTTGCCGATTTCGATTATTGTACCTTTCTAACATTAAGGATTGGAAGGTTGATGGAATCCATAAGATGCTTATGGAAACTCAAATTTGAAGATTTGCAAGACAATAAAATTGACTTTCCATCAAAACAAAGATCTATATGGAATTTTACATTATTGTTTTGAGTCTTATTTTAAGTTAGTTTGAGTCAATTTGATAGGATTAGCATTTTATATGTCCTTTTAATAGTTTTTAGACTCGAGAGTATTTTTGTAATTTTCATAATTTTTGGAATGGGTCATAATCCGGCCCGTGGGTTGTCTTTGGGTCAAACTCTAGTATTGGATATGTTTGAATTTAGAGTCCTAGTCCTAGTTTGTTTTAGTCTTCTAATTTTTAAAAATCAAGAGGTTTTGGAGTACTAGAGACTTTAAAATCCTAATCTTTTGGAATTAGGAGTACTTATAACTCTATATATAGTTAGTGATATTTTTAATAAAAAGGGGAGAGAGATATTTCAACAATTATATGCTTCTTGAGTTGTGTGATACCCAAGAAACCCTAGGAGTGATGCCTAGTCAAAGTTACTGTTTAAAGCCTATTTTACTGTTCACGTTACTGTTCACAATCCCAAAAATAGCCCTATTTTGATTTTACACAGCTGTCCTAGATCATAGACCCTTCGCCAAAACATTTTGCTAGAAACCCTGGATAGGTGTCATATCTCTCCTCTACTCATTTAAACCACGTTTGATATTTTGCAAGCTCCCAGCCCACCCATCCACCCACCAACAGAAGGAAAAAATACAAGGAAATGACATTTTGCAAATGCTGTATCGCTTGCAACAATTTAAATCTTCCATAGTTACTAATGATTACACTTACATTAGTTTCAATGCACAGGGGGAGATGGGGAAAGAAATTCAGCAACTTTAATTTACCTCTGAAACAAGGGACGTTCAGCAAGGCGCAGAAATGAGATAAGCTTGTCAGTCAAACTCATAGCACCACGTATACCACCCCAAAGCAAAGCAATTTTACCAACCAGCTTCATCATGCCACCCTTTTGTCCCAATTCTGCCAACATTGCCACCAGCCTGCTTGCAGAAGGAAAAAGGCTAGTGAATTATCAAGAAAGGAGAATAGGAATAGGGCAAATACACATCTGAAACATAATACAATTCATGGATTAAAGGGTTAGACCTTTCTTGATCCACTTCACCGTCTTCTTTTGTGGGTACCACAGGACCAGCAACTGACATTGCTTTCTCTGCAAGGCTTGAGACAATGTTATTCTGGTTCTTTTCAGAAATTTCCTCCTCAAGCTTGCCAAGCTCTTTCTGATGATTTTCTTTGTGCTTGAAGGACTTTGATGAAGTTCCAGGAGTCTGATTGCCATTGTATGAATCCTTCAAGTACATAGATCACCAAGAGAAATGAGAAGCATGTACAGAAAGAATACAATGCCTGATTATTTATGAACAGGAATTGGTGCTGTTTTATGTTCCATCTTGGGAAGGGATAAATTAGAAGGGATAGAAAATTTAAAAGAAAGGAAGCCAGGAGGTATGGAAAGGGTAACTTCTAGGAAATGGAAGCTACCTTTCCCTCCTTGTGTTTGATTGATTATGAACGAAGGGGTGTTGCTCAAGTTTGCCACGAGAGTAGATTTCCATCCTATAAAAGCACATATATAAATGAAAAGAACACAATAGGTTGGGCCAACAGGATGGAAATCCTCTTCCAATGTACAGTACTGCAACCTGTGGAGGCCAGAGCGTCCAGAAAACAGATGGAAAGACAAAAGGAGAAAAAGATGATCCTAGAGTGTTGTATATGCATGTGAAATGTGATATTTCTCTAAGGGAAAAGAGATCATTTCGAACTTCATATATGCTTATAGAACAAGATGCAAGAATAATCTACACTGCATAACAGATCTCACCAAACCCACATGGATATCAAAAGATAATCACAAAAACTGATCTAAAGATCCTATGGTTTACTCTCTCATAACTTCAAAATTAGGCTGGGGTGGTTAACGTTGAACTTTAAAACTAATAGTTTAGTAAAATAGTGTACAAGCCCTTAGCCAAAGTTTTGTCCTTAAGACTACATATGGCGGCCGTAGATGATGTTTTCTGTGGGAGGGAGATGGATTTTAGAGGTGGTTCAGCGGAAAAAAAATGGTGATACGTGGAGAAGATGGATGCACTCTTGTATCACATGAGTAACTTTTTGGTCAAATCAAGGGTCCCCAAAGAGTATCTTCTCTAGAACATAAAGATTGCAAGAAGAAGACACCCTTTCACTCACAATTTATTTTATTCAGGCAGGATCTGACTGACTATTTCGTAAGGTGGTAGAATGACATGACTGAGTGTTTCTTAGTAGATGATAGAGCCACAATTTGGGCCATTTATTATTCAGTCAACACCATGTTCTTCTGTGGTTTCATGGTGTAGAGTGAAGACCTCAAAGGTGTGTTCTGTTGTGTTGAAGCCGTGTCAGGCTTGAGGATCAACTTTGGAGAAGAGTGAACAAGTTCCGATCAGCAAGGTCAAACACAATGCAGCCTGGTGGGGAACGTTGGTTGTCCACTTAACAACTTTGATTTGGCAATACCAGGATAACAATACTTAAAAACAAAATGATTAAGTTCTGTACATGCATCGACTGTCGCTCATCTGGTGGTTTTAATGAATTATTTCAGTTTCTAATAATAGATTACTTATGCACCTAACTTATACAAGTAAAATTTGCCGTCAAAAGATTAGAAGAAGAGAACCAAACTCATACTATGGAAGCTTGTGAAGAGAGATGATTTTCACCTGTTGATGCACCAGTAAAGCAGATGCCCCTAAAGCAGCTGCAACAGCACCAACCATGACAGTGTCATTGGTTAGATTTCTTGATTCAGTTTTTCCCTGGTATCTGCTAATGAAACCATCCAAACCATGCTTCTTATCGATTTTATCAGAAGGCAACTGATCAGTCTTTGTTTCATCAGCTTGAACATGATTTCTTTTCTCCCAATTACTAACTTCATCAATGGTCACATCTTCAGCTTGGCCACTAGCATTCACTGTGGCAACATTGAAGTATTTTCTCAAAGCGGCTAAGCTTGAGCCTACAATAACTCCGAGTGGCAGTAGTCTTCTCAAATAGTCAGTGTCCTGAACAGCAGCTGATATAGCTCTTATTGTATGCTCTCCATGTAGAGTACCAACTTTCTCTGAAATACGGTCTCTAACTTCCAAAACCAATGTATTCTCTGTGCCATGTCCTACGGCCAGAGACAGAGAGTTTGCAACATATTCCAAATCTCTGGCAAGATAGGGCTCCATTTCTTCCATGCCAGCTGCACTTAGCCTTCGACCAACTTCAACCTTCAAAGACTCCAAAATAAGTGTTTTAACCAAGTGCATTAACTCTGATGTACCATCACCAATTTCCACTATTTCATTCGATTTGCTCACTGTATCGTGTACCCCATCTGGTTCCTCATGTTTTTCTGCATCTAATATTACATAAGATGGTTCAATAATTTTATCTACGTGGTCTTCTTTTGATGATAAATGGGCTTGCTCATTTCTGTCAACACCTTCACGAGTTCCAATATCCCTTGTAGAATCTGTTGGATGTTCGGTTTGCTCCAAGAGCTTCCATTGACCTTCTTCTGGGAAATAGTCAAGAAATAAAGCAGTAGTTGTATCCAAATCTAGTGATTTGGAATTTTCCATATTTGAAATAAGATATTTTCGGAGATATTCCCTGTAAAGAGGGTCTCCATAAGCATTTGTAGTTATGTAGAGTGGACTGTGACGCGAAATTCTCTTTAAATATCCTTTTTTATCAGAATTGTCGAGTGACAGTTTGCCACAATCAGAATGTTCCCTGTTTCTATTTTCCTCACCTATATGGTTCCCTGCACTGTTTCCCTCAAAAAAACCAATCTTGGGTCCACTGTATAAGATAGAATTTTGTAAATATTTGTCATCTATCCTTCTATCTCTCAAATCATTTTCTAAGTTCCCTCGATTATTAAAGGGAAGATCACCTGACATATCAAGTGCTAAGCTGAAGTCATTTTGATGGTCTTCTTCCTTATCCAACTTGTTCGCGTTAGTGATGTGATTGTTCTCAGCTACAGAGCCAGGGTCATCAACATTGTTCTTATCTTTGACTTCCATTTCATTGTCTCTCTCGACCTCCAACTGGGTGATCATACCTTCAATTACATTAAATACGCTGTTAACTGCCACTTGGGTGGAATCATCAATCCCAGTAAAGGCATCTAATGCCTGAGAAACACTAAATGTTGGTGGAATAGAACTATTTTGATTCGGAACAGGCTGCATGCTTTTTTCTTCTATTTTCTGATTATCAGTGCCCTCTTTTTCCATCAATTGGGACTCTGAAGAGGACACTTGTGGCTGCAATCTTTCCTCTGCCTGGGAAGATGAAATCAAGTTGTCATGAGCAGTAGAAGAATCCCCAACTTTTTCCCCATTTATCTGGATGGTGTTATCATCTTTCATGCCTGACTGAGCTATTCCACCATCTTGCTCAGCTTTGTCCTGATCAATGATGTCATCCTCAGAGCCACCATCCCTTTCAGACTGGCCAGAAAAGTTAGGCTTAGCATCTGCTTCGGAACCATGTCCCCTATGTTCCGAAGATTCAGCAGCTTTTTCTTGGGAAATATCTGCATATTCATAATTACTCAATAGTTCTTTGGTGTCCTTCCTTGAACTAGAGATATCACTTCCATGACCATTTGATGATTGAGACTGACTTGTATCACTGGAATATTGCAGATTCTCTGAGGACTGAGGTTCTGATTCTAGATCCCCAGAAGGCTTGTCTGTGCTAGATTGACTCTTATCAGAGCCATCTGCCAGACTACTAATATTCTTCCTCCGGTCTGAAGAATGAGGATCTTCATTCCCACCTGCACTCGATAGTTCAACTTTTCCTTGTATCTTTGACTTCAACTCTGATGCTACATTGCGAATCTGATCGATATTCAAGAGTCCATCAAGTTTTAAGTTGGAACCTTGATTCTGCAAAATTCCAGAAACAGCAGTCTTAAGCTTGTCACGAACATCTTCAGGCACAGCATCTTGCAGAGCTTTCATTAGTGTCTCCCCTTGACCAACGGCAGTCAGGACCTAGACACAAATACCAAATAATTGACATAACTAATTGAGAAAAAAACTGGGAAATTGGAAGTCACAATGAAAAGGTATTACATGGTTGATATTCTCACAATTAATATACGATAACTGAATTACTCAAGTCATTGACAATTTTGCAGGAACCTTGCTGGTCCCATGGTAATAAACTGATATTTCCATAACTCCATAATCAATATTTCTCCAGGATTTCATAGATTACCTCTCTTTGCCTTAGAGTAGAGTTTGTAGCTGAAAGATTACATTTATATAGTCCATGAAATTTGAAACATATTAATTGTAAAGTACTCACATCAAGGCCCTCTGAAGCATGTCACAGGAAATTTATAAGGATACAAAATACGAAATTAAACAGGTCATACCACATTCTTTTTTGATTTTTTGTTGTGCAAATGTTTTTTAACTGCAACAAATTTGTAAAATCCATCCAACCAATATTATAACAGTTAAATGAGTCTCCGCTCATTGGGCTCTTTTCACAAAGGAAAAAGGTATAACTTGCATGAAGTAAAGTGCATGATGAATAACGGCCTTTAGCACCAATCTGTCTTATTTGTTTCCCTTTTTCCCTCCATTTTGGGGTTCTAAAGAAAACAGATGTTGGGTAAATGATTAGATAACTTGAGCATTCACGTCAGATGACATAAAACTCAAACAACACCGAAAGCACCAAACATGCATATGTAATGTTATACTCAAGACAAAGAAGTAATTCGTAAGCATTACTCTCTCCTTCTGTTCTTCTGCTAGAGTGCCAGGCAAAGTCACATCAAGCATAGTCACAACCACTTGGGCTGTCTGTAGCATTTGGCCTCTTTCAGTATCTACAGGACCGACTCCCTCTTCTTTGACTAATTCTGCATCAACAGAGGTAGCCTGCTGTAATGTACCATTGTCCTCTTTTTGCAACACTTCATCTTCAAGTTCAAAATTTCTCTGTGAATCCCGTCCAGATCTTGCACGGGTGCTAGTTGCAGCATCACTTTCTTCCTGCATTTCTTTTAAAGTGTCTGGGGAGTGCCCAATTAAAGCATCTGAATGCAGAAGATTTAGGAGTTGGCTTACTCTGTGACTCTTGTTAGACGCTCTATTTTTTACTAGTGCGAAACTTTTTGAAGGATTAATAGCAACATCAACATCTTTCAAAAGTGGATGACGGCCCTTCAAAAGTCCAAGCTCCACAGCTGAGAGCCACTACAAGTCAAATAGCTTTTAAAATTTAAATTGGGGGGGAAAACTAGTCCAGTTTGGCTGTTATATAAATAAAATTAAATATACTGGAATAAACTTGTTGTACGATCAATAATAAACATTCCAGTCATTACCTCAAGGATAAGATGCTGCCACCAAGACACAGTGGGCGTGCCACTAGTACTGCTAGATGGCAAGCAAGAAGAGCACATGAGCAGACTTGTAAATGGATTTTCTGCAATCAAACTGCGTGGAATTGAGAATAGTGGCACTGTCCCATCATCACTCTGCTAAATCAAAAGCATGGGAAATTTTCAAACTTACTGTTGGAGCAGAAGATCAAATGCGATTAAATTTCTACACATAAAGGATAATAGGAGGACAGGTATTAGCAGGGTAGATGATAATCACCTAAACGGAGTATGAATGTGGACTAATATAAGAAATTCTAGTATAGTGTTAGCTGAAAACTTTAAACCTATGCCATCCAATTTTTTTTTTTTTTGGGGGGGGGGGAAGGGGAGGGGGGAGCTTGATTAAAAATGAATGCATCCTTTCATTTTTCAATTATTTTAGGGGGGCAGAACACTTGGAATAGCAAAAATAAAATAAAAGAAGACGTAGACATGCACAGCTGCAAAAAAAGCAATTACTAATAAAATGCTACCATTTCCAATCACACCTCATTTGCGTGTCTTCGCATAGAAATCAAATATATAGGGACAGACCTGTATGAACAGAACAGGAATCTTCACATTCCCAATAACTCCTCTTGTGCTAGATTTCCCATAGAAATTTTCTATGGTATCAAATCCATATGACACCATAGATATCGCCTTCTCGAAATCTCGGACGGATGTCGCCAACAAAGCCTTTTCAACGTCAAAACCTTTGACTCGACCTTGAAATAGTTCCTAAAAGCATAAAATAAGCATTACATAGCAATGATGACATCAATAAAATGGAAATAAGAACCAAAATAGATGAACCAATCTGAAGCATGCCACTCTTGCTTCTTTGCTGAAGAACATAAAGCATGCATATATGGCTAATAGAAAGTTCCATAGAATAACCAACCTTGTTGGATCGCAAAATATTTATCAAGCCACCTGTGAGCTTCTGATCAACAACAATGTGATACGGAGAGGACCGTGTGGCCTCCTCTAAGTCAAAAGGGTTGTCCATGCATGTGGCAGCTGTAAGAGGTGTTCTATCTCCAACTTCTGCCAGGTACTTTGTCAGCATGTTTGCACCATAACCCCAGCCAACACCCATCATTGTTGTCCATGGCCTTGCCTTATTAACGAACTGTATAACTGTCGAGACATCATCGCTGTCAGCAGCTGTAAATAACCTACATAAATGAATTAGTTAAGGTGCCCTACAATCAGCTTATTTTGCGCAATAAATCCACAGGGGACTATCAACAGACAAGTCTTCTCCTATAGGAATCTGAGCACAAAACTGTTATAAATCTAATACAATAAACATAGGTAAAGATGCAATGGATTACACAGGCTCTCATATAGCTCAGGAGAACTGCTTGATAGAGCTTCCCCTTTGTTTGCACTCATGAAAAGTACTATTTGCTTCGTTCTAAGCAAAATTATGTTTCTTATTCTGCTTAGAAAAGCAAATATGGAATTCTAGAAACAAATCAACGTTAACTGACAAGCTATTCAAATAGCTAAGTTCACCAAACTATGGAAGATCAAAGGGATGCAGCTACATATGATGAAGAGATGGAATTCCTGGTGAAGTGCACACAGGTGGAAGCAGGGAAGGCTAGACCTCAAGACGTTCATAGGTTTCAGGCATTAAGAATGTGATGTATTCCACGTAAAATATGTACATACTTCTTCGACATTATGTACAGTGAAATATATCAACAAAAATAAGTTCAGGAAAAGCAAAGTTAAAATTAGTTCAGGAAGCATGCCACTCTTGATTCAATTAGCTTTAACATTTTAGTCGACACTAGGGAGCTCAGACAACATTGGAGTGTAATTACGTAGTAGATCTTAGTTTCCAGTGATATCTATTAGCAGACAGAGATGGAGCCCAAGTGTCTAGCTAGCTTTATTCTCAGGTCTGCCCCATTACAATGGAAAGCTCTTACCACTAGATTAGCACGCTAGTGTAATCAGCTCTTAAAGTAAGATCCTTCCAAAGAAAAATTATCCCTAGCAATCACAAATACATAGCTGCTAATTAGAAGCCTATACTTCCATAGCCTCAGCTGCTCTAACCAACAAAACACTGCCTACCACCTCCCTCAAATGCTTACCCAACAAGGCCACAATATATTATACAACAATTAGGACTTATTTTCTTCAAATGATTGTCTCTTACATTAATCCTTGTGTTTATAAGCCATTAAAATTAAGCATGAGTTCACATACAAAAGTTCCCAGGACACACTAAAATCGCAACAAGTATGATTGACAGTGTTATTAACTCTGGTTGCAAAGCCTTAGTACTATTAAGCAAAAACTCCTCTACTAGTTTTCACAAACACATATAGGAAACATTACCAAATTGCAAATTTTAATTACCACGTTTAACATGATATCTACGCCACATAACAATTGAAACATCCAAAAGAAGAGAAATGACTATTAATTGTACCGTGCTGTGGTTAATGGTGAGCCAGCACAACCCCTGGGATTCATTACAATTGGAAAACACCCCCTCTTTAAAGATTCACACACAAATGACATTACATCCTTATCCATACTCCCCTCAGCCGTGCCCGGAATGAGCAACAGAGTGGTATCCAACCCATGCTCTTCCGACAAGTCCAAATTCGCCGGCCAGTCCAACGACACTACTCCTCCGTCGTCCGTACTCACGCAGACTCTCTGATAGACCAATTTCGCTCCAATTTTGGGATCACTACTGTCTGTCACTTGGATTCTCCCACTGTTTATCCTCAAAAAGTGTCTGTCCTCTTTCACAAGCTTCTCATTCACATCCTCCAAGAACTCACTTCCTTGGAACGATATCGAAGGACACCGTAAAGTGACGAACCGGTTAAACGGTGTCGGACTGGTAAACAAAATCCAGTCTCCGACATCCGCAATTTCGGGTTTTAGGTTAAGTTTTGATCGAGTAGTGAGGTACAAAGCGACACTTGACGCAAAACCTAGGAATGGAGCTATTAACTCCAGTGAATTTAGAGAAGGAAATTGAGAGAGTAAGTTTTGGTAGAGATTTTCGAACGGCGATGGAGTTAAATGGTTGCGAACAGTGAAGCTTCCGTTGAATTTGAGGCTTCGATTGGATTTGAGTCTTCGATGCTTCCACACTCGATATTCGCGAACTTGGAGATTACGTATGTGGAGAATTGACAGGTTTCTGCGAGGTGTTAATGAAGATTGCAGGTCATGAATGTTTGCATAACTCGATTTCAGACTCATTTTGAGGATGAATGAATACAACAGTATTTTGCAGATGGCGAAGTTGTGTTAGTGTGTGTGTGTGTGAGAGAGAGAGAGACAGAGAGAGAGAAGGAAACGCTGAAGAAATATTGTACGGTAGAGAATTGCAGAGCCTAACAGACGGGGGAAGCGTGGGGTTGAGTGCGTGTATATATATATATACTAGTAATATTTTTACAATAATTACTAGTATATAGTTTATCAAATTTAACATCGAAGATTAGACCAAATCAAACCAAAATCTAAGGTGAAAAGTATTAAACAAAATTTAGCTTATAATCCTAAGAAAGTTTATAAATTTCTGAACGAATGTCATATTTATGTACTAGTTATAATCTGTGCTTGAAGGCACAATAAAATATTAAATTCAAAAATCTAAAAAATTGGTCCCCCTATTTTTAATTTTTTTCAAAATATATTAACGTGTCATGAGTTATCAAAGAAAGACAATTTAGTATTATAATAAGGGAAGTGCTAAACCTCTACTTGTCTGTGCCAGAAGGAGCTGTTAGTAGGGCCCTGGTGAGGGAACATGAGGGGATTCAAAAATTTATTTACTTTGTGAGCAAGAACTTGCTTGATGCTGAGACAAAATACCTACCGATGGAAAAGCTCATCCTAACATTGGTAGTCTCAACAAGGAAACTCAGACATTACTTTAAAGCACATATTATAGAAGTCTTCACCAATCGGTCCATCCTTCATAAAGCTGACATGTCCAAAAGGGTTGCCAAGTGGATTGTGGAGCTCAGAGAGTTTGAAATAAGGTACAAACCCTGTACCTTCATCAAAGGGCGGATTCTTGTCGATTTTATTGCCAAGTTCTCTGCGTCCGAGCCTCCATAAGAAGTGACAGCTTTTGGCGATGACGTTTGGAACAAACATATAGATGGATCCTCGAATGCAATGAGGTAGGAGTAGGTGTGGTATTGGCAAGTTTCAGAGGATTTACACTAGAGCGAGCTATCAGATTGGGATTTAAAGCATCTAATAATGAGGCTAAGTATGAGACGTTATTGGCAGGACTCGATATTGCTTATTCGGTCGTAGTTAAACGCCTCCACATTTTTTGCGACTCCCACTTGATAGTAAATCAAATCAATGACAACTTTGAGGTTCATGATAACATGATGAAAACATATCATCAGAAGGCAAAGTCGAGGATCGGGAAATTGGAGAAGGTGGAAATATCCCAAAATTCAAGAGATCATAATACCAATACCAATGCATTGGCCAGTCTTGTCTCGACATTGGCCTCGGAGGTTACTCGACGTATTATCATTGAAAACCGGGAGATAGTTGTAGCCGAGGCGACCCCCAAACTAACACGTGGATAGTTATAGCCGTTATGGAACTGAAAGGATGCCGGGGAATGACGCCGAGCAATAATGGCTCAGAGGAGCCAAATATACAGGCTGAGACCAGTATTTAAGGAAGACGTGATTGCTCATTAATGAGAACTTGAATGACTGTGACAGAGTTATTAATGAAGTTTTGCATTCTCTAGACTCAAACTGACAGTCATAATTGCAAAGTATTAATGGTTATTGCGCTGACCAGATGTCATCGGAAAATCCCGATGTACTATTCTCCGAGCACTAAACATTCGAGAGTAAGTGTCAAGCGCCGATCAGATGAACTTAAATCTCCGGGGATAGGGTCAATGAGCGATGTAATTTTTTAGGGAGTAAATATATAAATGATTAAACATGTGATAAAAATGAGTGATGCGATTTAACGTTTGAGTCTAACAAAGAGATGATGGATGAGGTAAGTGATTAGTGATAGTTTTGAAGGGGAGAATATGACTGAAATAAAATTCAAACACACTCTTGTTTTATTATATAGATTAACTCACAAAAAAAATCTACACCAATGCGTTTATTTTTTAGAATTTTTATTTAGTTGAAACAATAAATAAAATAGCCAGAACTCATAGGCCAAATGTCTCTGACCATTAGGCCAGCAATTACTGTTCATCGATCATCATATCAATTACATTTATTAATCTTACCTTGTGCACTGCTTATTTCTTATATTGTCGGTGATTGGAAATGAACAGGCTTTGTTCTTGGACATATATTCTTTTATTGATTTTTTTTTGGCTCATTTTTCTTTTCGCTTTCATCTTTGGGTTTTGGTTCCTTTTGGCTTAGGGAAACTGCTAAAATTCAATAAATATATAGAGGTGAGAAATTGTTAGAAGGGTATATCAACTACTTAGTATGGATGTTTTTGTTCTCATATCAAAATATCATTATTATTTTCAATTCAGCCAAACTGGATAAAATTAAGACGAATAAGTTTGATTTATGTAAAAGAAACATTCTGATGGAGAATTGCATGGATCTTATGAGTCAATTCCACTTCTGGTTGATTGTTAATTGAATGGAGAGAGTTTTTTTTTTGATAAATTTAAACATTTAATTTTACTCTAGTCATGTATACTTGTCACTTCACCATAAATTTTTTGTTTGATACTCAAATGTATGTGTCTTTTATTTTCTTATTTGTACCACAAAAGAAATAGTAGGGTATTAGGTTAAAATTTATTGGTCAATTCCTCTACTAACTGGACCTCTTTAGCTGTTTGTTCTCCTCCGTTAATATGCATTCCACCTTCATGATGCTTCTCAATAACCTCTTTTTTCATATTCTTCACTTCCCATCAATAAATAATTTTTTTGCATGATTTATATAGATTTTTTTGCATTATATATACGATGAATTCAAAATGTTAAACTGAACAATTATTTTTTTTTGGAAAAATCACTAATAAGTCGTATTTTTCCTCTCACAAAACTACCAAGTCCTATCATTTTTTCGTAGTACAATGAAGTCATACTTTTAATAATTTTTTTCCCTTGAAGGCTTAAACTTTATCAATACTATGTTTAGCTTCAATTTTATCCTTCTTATAAAAACATCGATTATCTATTTTTAATATAGTTTTGTAATTTAATTAAGAAACAATGGTGTATCTTTAGAGAATGGAAATATTGTATAACTTATAGAACAAATACAACCAAAAACTTATACTGAAGAGTAGCAACATTGTCATAATCAACAATATGATTGATGTTTTCCAAAATATACCAGAAAATACGATCTTTTAATGAAATTAAAATTGATTGTATACTCATGAGGAATAAAGTAAATGATGCTTTTGAAAATTGGAATTAAAGGTAGAGTTGATAAAATTTAAGAGTTCATGACAACAAATTATCAAACGTATGACATTATTATTTTAATAAAAAAATATGGCATGACCTACTAATTTTTGTGAGAAAAAAGTATTTTTGGAGATTGAAGAACTCTCCTTAGAATAGATACAGGTTAAACTTGAAAATTGATCGAAACCAAGTTTAAAAAATAGTCAAAGTTTTTATAGAATCCAATGAAAGATTTTGGACATTTGGAACAAGAGTAAAGCATTTCACTCAGTAACTTAGATCATTAAATTAAATCAAATTTTAAAGTCGCAATAGTATTACTTTTTTTCTTATGTAATTGACCACATTGTTATCAAGTATTGATTTGGGGCCATTTTGAAAATTTTTGCTTCTAAAAATTTGTTTTGATTTATGAATTGGTTGTGAAACTAATAAAGTAAAGTAAAATAATAAATATAAAAAATTCACACGTTTCTTATTTTGATTTTATTTTATTTTGAGTGTTGAAAAATAAAAAATACGGTATAATAAATAATTATTTGGTATCGTATATATATATATATATATATGTATGTATGTATTGTAATATACTTATAGAGTTATCCCGCTCTGGTATTCAAATTGGACATCCATGAAGGCCCGAAAATTGAACTAATAAAATATGATGGATCATGGAACTAGCCAATAATAACCAATTATACTTGAACCTTATTTTTTAGTGTGTTTTATCTTTCACACTTTTTTACATAAGCTTATTCAAGGAAACGAAATTGCGCTCTTGTGGGCTAATTCAAGGAAAAAGATGGGACAAAGTATCAAAATCATCACTGAAAAATCTAAACAACTGGGAATTATTCAACTAAATAAAATCATCACATGCAGTGCAAGAATATAACAAGCTTTCAATGCTTCCATCAATATGTGAAAAATTATTAATAAACCCACCTTAAAAAAAATTTAGAGTAACAGATCCGAGATTGCCATTTTTTTTTTGGCATGTGTATTTTTTTAGTAAAATTAAAAACTTGAGAGATTATCAACTGCTCATTAGATGAGGTTTCATCCAAATTCATGCATGGTGAATTTAGAATGTTAGGAACAAGAGGGAGGAACCTCATACTTAAGACCATACCATAATTGAATATTCATTTATTGAGATCATCTAATAATGGAACAAGAGGGAAATACCTCATACAATTCCAGTGGTTTTCCTTCGGATTGTCTGCACGCTCCATTGTTCCAATTATATGTCCTTGTCCAAGCAACATCTTTTCCCTTGATTGGATGTGAATTGGCTTCTATCTTGGGCTTTAGTGTATTTATAACCAAGAAATTATTGATGTCTGCACGCTCCATTGCTCCAATTATATGTCCTTGTCCAAGCAACATCTTTTCCCTTGATTGGATGTGAATTGGCTTCTAACTTGGGCTTTAGTGTATATATAACCAAGAAATTATTGATGTCTAGGCACAGAAATAAAAGATAAACCCAACAACACATCAGAAAGACTATATAGAAAGAGAGATAGAGACTAATTAGGACCTCACAGTTTTGGGTGGATAATTGAGAAACTTTTAGCATCTTGGGGAAAAGAGATGCCAATTCCATTGCATAATGATAATCTAGATTGTTCAAGTTTTCAAGCTGTTGAGAAAATGATTAATATACCCAACATCCAGTTCAAACAAATTAAAATCCTAAAAAAAATACCAAACAAAAGAGCATCACAAACCCTATGATACATACTTCCCTTTTATGTGCTTAACTCAGAACACAAAGATTGTGTTTTGTGAACGATTATTATATGCACTGACTCATCTCCATGGTCGGCTGGTTTCTTCATCTCTTTTTCTCTACAAGTAGGTTGAAGCAGAAAATTGATGGAAGCATACTCCCTGACCGGTGGTGGGAATATGGCAAGCTTCCATTAACAAAAAGTAGCATTTGTCAATTAAGCTTTGGGATTGAAGATATCAGGCGTTAGTAGCAACCCAAGAGTCCACATGAAAAGTGTTTGTAACAGTCACAATAAAGAATAATGTTAATCAACATATATTTTTTGGGATATATAGCATTGCTCATATTTACTACAAGTATGTAGTGTTGTAATTAGTTCATTTGTTACGGAATGTGAAAAGGTTATTTTATTGTTACCATTATTCATCTTTTAAATTTTAATCTATTGCCTTTTAAATGATGCATTAAGTGTATGAGAGATAATCCTATGTTTCTCAAGTTGTTAGAGTCTAGGGATGAAATTGCCTTTAAAAAATTAATTAAGGTTAAAATAGAAAAACAAAAGTTTTTCTTCGAAGGGACTTTTATAAATCTATATCTATATCTATACTACTAATAAAAGTACCTTAGCTTGAAAAACATTTGATTCTCTATTTTACCCTTCTAAAAAGTTATAAAGACTATTATATCCTTTCACAATTAAGTGTTTAAAAAACTTTCAAAGACTACTATATCCTATAATAGAATATATGTAATAAAAAATTAAGTCTGATAAATTTGAGAAAATATTTAATTCAAATACACATATACTAATATATTGTATTAATTTTTATATACGAAAATTATTTACGTGCAAAGCACGTGGTGCATTGCTAGTGGTATAAATATAAATATAAATATATATATATATATATACATACACACTTTCAAATACCCTATGATGTATTTGTGAAAAGTTCAGTAGTTAATCCTGCATAATGTTTTCCATGCGGACTATCCCCTATCCTACAACAATACAAAAAGAAATCCCGAATTGTTTGCTGTTATTGTGAGAAGCTACTCAGCTTCTTTCAGAAAATAAGTTAACACGAGGGGTAGATAGCGCTGGCCCTCCGTCAAAAATGATGAGCGGTTCGACTGTACGTAGTTTGACAAGCCGGTGGAGGTATGGAGTTTCCTGGCTCATTAGTCCTTTTTCCTTGAACACAATGCATGCAATTCAGTTTAGTTGCCTAGAGAAGTTGGTGCAATCAGAGACCTTACAAAAATTACACTTCAGATATAGTAAATGGATCATTTCATTGAGTCTGTTCTGCATTTACAGTTAGCAAAACATTACATTTTTAACTCCAGCTAGTTGTCTACAACAAACATATACGTCCAACAGATATCTAACTCATCTTCAAGTCTGTGAATGTTATGTATTTTTTCAGTTTTATATATTTTTTTTTCTGGTGGTAAATGCAGGTCATAAGGTTGGATTGACAGTCTAATGTTCTGTTTGGTAGGGAAGAAGAAAAGTAGGAGAGATACACTTTCTATCCTTTAAGGAAAGAAAGTAAGAATGATACACTTTCTTTCTTTTGTGTTTGATTGGATGAATAAAAAATAAAAATGACTAATATTTTTTTTTGTGCTAACTAAGATTAAGAATTATAATCGAGTCGTATCGTGTCATATTCGTATTGAGTCATTACAAGTTTGTGTTGAACATTAGTCACACCTAACTCAACTCATTTAACAAATTGTATCGTATCAAGTTACGAGTTGACCTATTTATTTTCATGTCATGTTCGTGTTCAAGTTCGTGTCATAAAATTCGTATTGAGTTCGAATCGTATCATCGTAACATAAAGAAACAATTTCATTGCATTTTCACTTTTTCTTATATATTAATTTGTGCACACATGCGTTGTTGCACGTGATCAATCTTAACTTATATTTATACTAATAATGTTAGTTCAAAGATCGAGATTATAACATATAAGAGCATCTCTAAGAGGGCTATTTAAAATAACTACTCAAAATATATTTAAATATTGTAGTATCTACTTTAACTAATCACTTTTTCAAACTCACTTCAACAACGCTATCTATTTTAACTAACCATTTCAACTAACTTTCAATAATAAAATCTAAAATATTATTTAGTATGCCATGTCATCACCATATTGATGACATCACATGACGTGTTACGCCATGTCATCAAAATTTAGAAAACTAATGATCAACAATACCAACAAATTAACATGTAAACCAATAGGGGTGTCAATTTTTGACTCAAACATGAATTCGACTCGAACCGAACCTAACACGAACCTGAAAATAACATGATTCGTTGACACAAGTAATAAATGAGTCAAATTAATATTCGAATAATAACATGATTAATAAGTACTGTAGATAGAAAAATAATTATTTAACGAATACTGTAGATAACAAATAAGAATTCTATAATTTTTTAAATAGTATTATATTAGTTATTAAGTTAAATAATTTTTTATTAACACAAATATTGACATGAACCTGACACGTACCGAAACACGCAAGACCCATCAAATAAATCAATACCCACATGATATAAACTAAAGAAAGATTGGGTAAAATATATTCACCGAAATGTTTTTGGAGATCTGAATGTAAGTATGAAAGAAAAAAAAATCTGAATGTATGTATAAAATATACCCACAAATATAGTGAAAATGGGATTATATATTTTAGATAGCCACAAATAGGGCTAGCTACATCTATCTAGTAAAAATGAGGTTATCTATTTTAGATACCCTTTTAGCTAGTCTCTTGGAGCCATATTTTAGGAAAAAAAACTATCTAAAATAACTAACGGGGGAGTTTAACTAGTCTCTTGGATATGTTCTATGCCCTTCACAAATTTGAATCAATTAAAGAATGTTTTAATGCAACAAGTCAAAAATCTTATATAATGGCTGCAGACAGTGAACCACTCACTTCCAACCATCAAACATTTTATATCTCTAAAATTGTATTGTCTTTTCCCTTTTTTTCTTTAATATATAGTATGTCCAACTTCTTGATTTCTAGAGGAAGAGGGACAGTTTTTTAAGAGTTGTGTCTCTCCGTCGCTCTTGTTTCATAAACTAAGAATTCAATAGAAAAAGTAGAATATGAAGAACATGTCATAAATGATATTAATTTAATAAATAAATAGCATATTGTATTGTCTTTATAATATATTTATTCATGGTAGTTTAGATAATTAAGAAATGTTAGAGGGTAAAAAAGGAAAATAATTTTTTTTCAAAAATACATACTTTTTAAAGTAGTGTACATATAGATTAACATTTAACAATTTCATCTAGACAGCATATAATAATAATAATAACAAAGCTTGATCATGGAAGTCTGACAATGGCGAATGCCACAATTAATAACCCTAATAGCACATGACTAAAAACCTTTGCAATCTTATTATGATATCGGTCTGAAAGGGTGTTTGATGCATACAAAGATACATTTAGGTCATATTATCTCCTCATGCTTGATTCAATTTTGTTTGAAGCACTCAGGGCATTCAATTTGATTGAAACGGTGAGCCTCTTTAAATTTTCTTGACTCACCGAAACTTGCTTTCTCTTCTAACTTTTCAATTTTACTTTTTTTTTTTTTGATCTCAGTCTGAAATCGATAACCACATGTTTATTGATCCTAATTAATCAATTCAGGCCCTATATAATTAAGACAGCAACCAGATCCGAAAAGAAATATTCGATGTTATACATTACATACATAGCATGCAACTAGGAATATATTGTTTTGATTTCTGCTATGATAGGATTTTGTTTCCGACAGGAGAATCAAATTGCATATATTACAATCCAAAACAAACATAATATATGTTCATTGATTGTTGCGACAAACCTTAGCCTTCATTTAAATCTCACTTTCCATTAGATCATATTCATATATATCAGATTATATGAACCCAAAGGAAGCAACAAGACCCTCCCCAGTCCCGGCCCCACTCATTATTACGAATTTTTCTTACTACGTAGGAACTCCTTGTCTTTTTATAGGTTCTAGTATTGACATTACACTCACTATCATTGTCATTTAGACTATTTATTATCATTGATTACCATTATTGCTAACTTGTTCTCATCAGGGAGATGCTCTCTCTTTGAAGCTAGTTAAGGCGCGTGTGTATATATATATATATATATATATATATATATATATATATGTGAGGCTGTCGAATTTACTATCTAACAGTTGTTAATTCTAATCCCATTTTCAGTAATTGAAATGCAAATTTTGTATAAAAACGTTTACATATTGTTGGGCGATGTGGGTTTTTTCTTTATCCATTTCCATGTATGTAATAAAATAAACTTAATTAGAGAGACCATGAATTGACTGCTCATACGGGATTTGCATTTTCCAACCTTATTTAATGTTATGTTACATGAGTCCCGGTCCACTGTACAATGAGTAGGAGACGTTCCTTCCGCTTGTGGCTTTTCACAACACAACACAACAAAGACTTAGAAATTATGTGAATATTAATCCACATGGGTTGGTGCGGGTGGTATGGACATTACGTGATACATTTTGCTTTCTAAAATGCTGACGTGGATAATGCATGCAGCACGGCGAGTCCCATGTGTGCAACACATGCCTTTTCTCCATAGGTGCCAATTAATGTATGTGTGTCGCTATCCACCATTGCGATCACTATGAAATGCTACTATCTATCATGAGTCATGACTATGTACCTATATATTCCAAGTTCTCAACAATATTATGTACATATTTTCATAATTAATGCTTAATTTTCATTCTATCATACGTACACCTGGTTATGATTTTTAACTTGCTTTTCTATGCCAGCTCCTGGATTGGTCTACCCCACGAGTTGGACCAAACACTTTAAGGTTCTCCTTTTTTTTTTTATTTTTCGGCACCAATGCTGACTAGTTTTTTTTTAAAAGAATTTGGGACGAATGCTAGTTTGAGATAACTTGGGGTCAATCCAATTATATGTACTAAAATTAATTAGATCCGATTAGCATTATTAATTTTTTGGTAATGAATATAAGATTGCAGATTAAGTGTGAAGCAAACAGGTGCAAATTGTTGTGAGCCTTGCTGAGAAGTGGGACAATTAATATGTAAAAAAATTGAAGTAAATGTAGTAGCTTATAGCCTGCTTAATTTGACTATATAATATAATATAATCTTTTAAGAAGGAAACGACAAAATTTATGAACAGTTTGACATAATATAATAAAATATAAACAGAATCAATTGACAATTAAGTTCATAATTTAGTTCTGTTTACTAATTATTAATATATTAATTATTCCCTCCATCCCTTGTCTTCTTCCTAGACAAATGTGGTAGTTACCACCGGTTGGTCTATATATAAATTAATTGAAAAAAAAGTATCTCTCTATTATATTATTCTTAAATCAATTGCCTTTCTTATTCTAATTAAACATTATTAAAATGTTGAAGATAAAATATTATATGATGTTGGATAATAATGTCCACATAAACCTTGATTGGCAACTCCCTTGCACATGTCTGTCGCTTTCACTAACAGTTCATAATAATGTGTGTTGGTTTCATAATTAGAGGCCAACAACTTATTTCTAGTTGAATTAATCTTGAGTGAGAAATGAATGCCAACAAATTAAACCCGCCCCCTTCACATTGTTTCTTAATTAGTTTTTAATTAATTACATTTATAATCAACTATTAAAATAATTCCAAAAAAGTGGGTTGCCTAGCTCCATCACCGGCACAGCTAGCCATGGGTCCCCAGGACCGAAATTATAGCATAAAATTACACTAGATTACATAAAGACTAATAAAAATTATTTTAATATCCTAATTAGGTGAGATGCTCGTCCATTAGTTGAATTCCATTTTTATCAGGTTTATTTTTTTATCTATATATATATATATATAGCAGACAGAACTAGCTGCCTTCAATTTTACTTTGTGCCTTGCATTTTTTGTCCTTTCGATCGGTTCATTGGTTGTTGAATGATCTCCAACTTGGATTAACCATAAGCTATAAGAAATCAAAAAACTTTTAACTCATTCCCATATAGTGAATGATTTACCATTAATGGACTTGGACTGACAGCTTCTTCAAAACGCTGTTGGTTTTGCCTCAATCTTCACCACCATTATTATCTTTTCAGTAATATTATACTGACAAAATTTTAGAATCAAATTTAAAGTTTAAATGATACAACAGTTGAGTTGGGCTTTTTTATTTTGTGTTATATCATTTGAGTTTTAATAAAAACTTCAAATAATATGTTGTCATGTCATTTAAACTTCAAATTTAATTATAAAATTTGGTCTAGCATTACTCTTGTCTTTTTACTTTACCCTCCAACTCCATGCTCAAACCATGGCCCCAACCTATTTAGTTAATATGTATTTTACCTTTTTACTCCTCCCACAACCCAACCCCTTTATATAAGAACCTTCCTTCCCCTCTCTCAGCCCTACTACCCATAACCACCCCTCTTCTCTCTCTCTCTCTCACACACACACACACTACTACCTTCCTCTCTTCTATTTTCCACTAATAAGTCTTCTCTAAACACTACAAAGAAGCCATGGCCAAAGGAGGTAAGATGACCAAGTTGAAGTCAGTGCTAAAGAGAATGCAATCATTCAGCAAGCTTGGCCGTGGCAACGGCAATACCATCATCCCGGCCGCCAACAATTCTTCCGACGATGATGATGAGCCTTCCAGCTGTGATAAAATATCCAGAGACCTGCAAACGGTATATGTTGGCAAGTCACGGCGCCGATATCTCGTCAGCTCCGACGTCACAGACCACCCCCTCTTCCGGGAACTCATGGAACGGTCCGGTGACAATGATGACTCCATCACCGTCGGGTGTGAAGTTGTACTGTTCGAGCACTTGCTATGGATGCTTGAGAATGCTGATCCTCAACCTGAATCTTTGGACGAGCTTGTTGAGTTTTACGCATGCTGAGACTTGGATTGAGAGGTTAATAACTACGTCTACAGTCTACTCTACTACTACTCAGTAACTGAAAATAACTACCGTACGTCTAGGGACGGGGGTGATCATTCTATTCTATCTATGTGCTCTTCTTCAATCAATTACGGTGTAACGTATAGTTGTATATTTTTCCAAGTGATCAATAATGATTAGTGCCGGTGTAGATAAAAAAGATAGGAGGAGGAGAGAGAGACAGAAAGTGCTGACAGTTCCATCGAACGGTGAGGATTAACCCATTTTTACATCGGCTAATCGAAAGGGAAGAAGGCCCTAATTAATGGGTATTATATATCTGTATTTTTATTTACTGTTATTCCAGTTATTTGCAAATCAGTTTTTTTTTTTCTTTTTATCTGTAATTATTCTTCTCAAATACACTAGGCACACTATCTATGACAAAATAGCAAGAGAGAGTGTGTGTGTGTTTTTTTATCAAAATTATTAGAAATAAAATAATTAGACTCTTTTTCCTACCAAAATAGAAGAAATAGGTGGTGATGAATGATGATCCATCTGTATGAGAAATGAGGTAAGACATTGGTGATGCTTCTGCATTACCCTTTTGCCATTGAAGAGCACAATGTTAACTACTACTAATTCTACATCTCGATGGCGCCACTATATATTTACAATAAAATTGACAATTACTATGGAAGAAAAAAATGGTACCATACCAATATTTTTAAATATTTTTATCACTATTATATGTGTTTTTATCACCCGCTGTTGTGATATTGAAGAAAAGTGATAAAAATAATTACTACAACATTGGTAACAACACCCACAGCAGTGACAAAAATACTCATAAATGTGATAAATCACTTATAAGTGTGATAATTTTTTTTGTTCAAAGAAAAGCGATAAAATTAAATATTATAATAATAGTAAAAATATCCACAAAAATAATAATATGACCCACAAATATTATAAAAATACTCATTAAAATAGTAAATTCTGTAGGGATGATATCAATTTTTTTTTTTTTTTGGTATCATAGTGAAATTCATATTATATAGATCGATATAATATGTAGTACTGGAAAAATGTACAACTTTCACTGGGCTCCGCAATTAATTACGTGTTTCATGTTCTCCACACCGCTAACACCAGAGTCTCTTTTTCATGAAAACTTTGTACGTTATGGTCCCCGGTCTGTCTGTCCAAGCTTTCGTTTGACTAGCATAAGAACAAGAGGACATACTAAAACAAACAAAAGATTAATTAGCAGCGAAAAATACGGATCTAAGTAACTCTCCACCAAATAACTGTTGAAAAGATAGATATAGAAAGTAGGGGAGTCAAAATCAGAGTTAGTTAGTTCCAGATCCTACTAGCTAAGCTAGGTGAAGAAATCCTATATATATATGGGTATATGTGACGTTCAAGAAACCCATACTGGAGTTGAAAGACATCGTCACTAACCGCACCTTTTCTATTTTTGGATGGAAGATGAGGTTGATGTTGGTCCATTTGTTACTGTGCGACTGTGGACCAGAGTGCGGACGGTTAATTAGTAATTATTAGAGTTAATATTAGTTAAAGGTGTGACCATAAAATAGTTAACCACTCTTTGTTCTCTCAAAATTCTTTTAGCTAAGAAGTCATGAGGGTTTTATGTACAGTACAGTGCTTGATCACTCTTATATATATTGGTGTTTTTTCTCTCTCTCTAGTAATAGTTAATATTATGTATTAGCTAGAATAGTGTGATTTACTTATGCATATGAAAAAGAAAAGTCTCAGCACAGCACGAAGTGTTGGCACGGCACACACATTCTGAGATAGACATACAAGAATTAATGGTAATTTCTTTTTTTGGGTTACAAAAATGTGGTAGCGGCAGCAAAGGATATTTTTATATTTGAAGACAGCGACTCAAACAAACAACTTGGGAGGAGGCACCAATACCACACCATACCTGTTTACTTGTGTTAGAGCTTCTTTGTTGTAAAGTAAATGGAATATGTATAGTTTAGGATTCTAATAATTGGGTTGGGTTGGGTTGGGTTGTTAGAGATGCTATTTATGATACGCTATGTTTGTTGTTGTTAAATGAAACTTTTCATTACACTTACGAAAACGTTGTATGTATACACTGCTAAGTGGAAGACACGAAATCTGTTGAGTACACACAAATATTAGGTAGCTGGTTATCTGTCTGTAACGCGTTTCCGAACTGCCCCAACCATTCATATAGCTGGGGCAGGAAGAGCCAGCGGTTGTTTCACTAAATCTCGTTAGGATATTTTTTTTGGTCAGAAGCTTTAGGATGAAGGCTTCATGTTTTGTCGTTTGCCATTTGTTTCTAATTTTCTTTCTTTCTTTCCTTTTTTTTTTCAATCATTTTTAACTTCAACAAAATGGGAAACTTTTTTAATTCCCCCATTGAGTTGGTTTTTTCAATTTCCTAATTAGTTAGAAAGTCAAAATTTCTCGTTTTGTTCTAGAATAATAATAGGATTAAGGTATAATTGCGACGTCGAAAAAAAAGTATTATTGTACCGATATTATTATTATTTGAGTTAAGTTACAACTACATATGATTAACTTATGATAAAATTCTATTCTAAAACATTGGAATCCATCCCAAACTATCTTATTTTTGGATAGTCTCACATCTTATTTTGTAATAACTTTAGTATATTTAGAAAAATTATTTTTAGAGCAGTAATTAGTGTTACTGATCATATGGTCATATTTCATCTTCATAGATTTTTTTTCAATTCACGTTGATGAAGTTAAATAACGAAAAGAGGCATTCTTCTTTTTCTGGAAAAAGGGCAATGAATGATACATGGCACATAGTAAAATCAATGAGACACCTCAAGTCAAGACCCCGGGGTAGGAGAGCAGGCCAAGGGTGAGTGGGCTGATTTCAATGGGCCCTTCCCACCAGTGCATGTTGCTCAATCGTGTGATTTTTGTCTCCAACTAGATCATGAATAGTAATAAACGACGTTTGTTTAAATTAAAAAACTGGAATCCCCAAAAACAATCAATTTTGCCTCCCGCTACCACTTGTTAGGCTTAGGAGATACGGAAAATTTTGACACCAGAGGCCTAATTATGCATGTTTGAAATTAAACTAAACCCATCTAAGAGGTTAAAATATATATATATATAATGGAAAAAGAAAAGGACAGGAAGAAAGATTATGGAAGACGAGAAAAACACAGGGCAAAAAAAAACAGCAGCAAATTAATACGGTCCACAGCTACTTTAACAGACACTGGTGGGACCCAACCATAAGCTGCCAGGCACCCACCATCAATCAGTAGTATCGATTAAGATTGAGAAGAAAGCGTGGCTTAGTGTAGTTGAGTCGAGTCCATATAACAACTTAAGCGGTCGAAACAACTCTCCTTACTTTTTAACGTGAGAGACCAGACCGCACCGCACCGCACCGCAGATAAGAACGAACATGGGGACTAAAAAGAGACACCCTTTTTATGGTCACTGGAAAAAGCCAATGTTTGCATATCTCATTTACGTCTACATGAAATGAACATTAAGTGCCCAGAAAGTGAAGGGTCATGCTGATTTTTTTTTGAGTGATGCTTGAGACTTAAAAAAATGATCTAATGATGTGATATTGACATAGTTTAATAGTGTTTTTATGATTGTAGTTCTTAGATTTTTTTTTATTTAAATTCCATCACTTAACATATTATTATCTCAAATCAATTTTTTATGTTTTAATAATATTACTCTTTTTTTTTTTTTTTGGGTTCACGGGGAAGATAAGACTATCTAAGGGCCAAAATCATTTGGAGACATAGTATCAAAAACGAAAAAAAAAAAATCCATACCACAGTAATATCCTATATTCTAACCTACCATTGGATCTGCCGATAAAATTTTACATTTAGCACAGCGCTTGCACAGTACTCGCTAGAGTTTAAAGGCAGAAAACCAGAAGACATGACATGTGATGTTTCTCATCTCTCAAATTCCACCAGGTTCCTACCACCAAATCCTGTGGGTTCTTTTCATTCTCACTCAGAGAGAGAGAGAGAGAGAGAAAGAAAGAGACCTGAAAATTCAGTTGTGTGATGGGAGGGGAAGTCAAGTCAAAAGCATAGAATAGAAAAAGGTGTAGTATAGGGGCGTGGTGGTGGACCTGGAAGAGAACAAACAAGGCAACGTAATGCCAAAATGCATGTGATGCAACCGCATGTGTCGGGGATTTATACTGTGGGTCGGGGCCCTCAAATCTGCCTAGCTATCCACTGAAAAGAAAACTGTAATAATTTAAAAATCAATTCATGAGAGGCTAGGCTATATTTATAATTTATAATATATGAGTGGAGCAACTAGTCCATCAAGTTATATATATATGCATGCGGATTACACTTCTGTCTACTAGTGTTTATAATTAATTATACGTACGGGTGCGAATCAGGCCTGGTTCACCAAATGCATGTCGACCATGACACATCATTTCTTATCAACTTGATTAAGATCCGTCTCGGTCCCTAAGACGATTGTCATCCACCCCCATCACACTTAACACCATTATCACCACTGTCATTCGTCGTCACCACCTATCAGACTGTTGCCTAAAAGCATTGATCGTTGCCCACCAACACTATTGTCATCGCCCACCACCACTACTACCAACCACCATTACCGTCGCCTATCACCTCCTACATCCATTATCATCGCCGTCAACCATGGCTACCACTATCACTACCACCATCGTCACCCAAAGATAACCACCACTATTACCGTTGCCATTCATGACTGTCACCATCACCATGATCGTTACCAACCACTATAACCATCACCGTCTCTTACCGCCTATCCACCACCACTATCACCGATCACCCTTATTACAATCAGTGTTTAAATTTTTTTTTTCCTCTATGTTTGTGTTTTAATTTTGGGTATAAATATAAATATGTTTATTGTTGATAATTTATTTTTATTATTTTGTGCCTTCAGATACAGGTAATAACTAGTATAAATATATTTTTCATGTGTGTATTCATTTAAAAAAATTATAGTACTTCTAAATCTCAAATGCACCTGGCCACAACCCAAGTCTACATTAGCAGTGCGTAAATTTTAGTTGGATTGACTGGTGTCAGGTATAATACTCTTTCCAATTCAAAAATTGAATATTTTTTTGTAGGTTGAGCAAAAATAAAATATGGTTTGATTACTCAATATGAATCGATACCAAATTAGCAGATTTGAATTCAACTTTTAACATATTCGGGTGATAAACAGATAAATCTGTCAGACTTTTCTTTTTAGGGGTCGTGTTTTGGTAAATTATATCAACATGTTTATCACTTCGTTTATTTTTTACAAGTATTAGATATACATAAAATTGGGCCTAGATATAGTACTTGTTCAATTAAAATTTAGAATCTCATATTGTATACCCAGCACAACCTATCGATACAACAAAGATAATATTAGATAAAAACGATAGTCGCATCTTGGATAATACATGAGACATAGTATGCGGTTTTATAATGACACATATATAGTTTTATTCACTTATCTAGCCTACTAATAAAAAGAAGCTGAATGAATTTTTTTGATTAATTGTAATACCCCTAATAAAACAATTAATCCCCATTAATGACACAAAAAAATTGACTAAAGGGTGAGATCGAACATTCAAGTCAGTCATTTGAACTCGAACCACATAGCTCATGATGAATGGCCAAAGGTTCGTAGGTCGGGGACCTCCAATAACAACGACCATATGGGAACGACAATGATGACAGCTGGTTCCCACCAGAAAGCTGCAGGTTAATCACAACAGTCCCTCAACATTATCTACAGTGACTATGCAAGAGACGCATCCGATGCGAGAAAATGGCAAGAGGCATATCCCTCACAATAGAACTCAAAAAAAAACATCTGTTATAAATAAGAGGCATATCCCTCCCAATAGAGCTCAAGCAATAGTCAGTGCAAATATCTTGTGTAATCTTCTCCCTTGATTAATAGAAAATTCTCCCAAGAGCAAGATACTTATTTAGAGTGGATTAGTCGAACTTCTGGTTGGTGAACCACTATAAACCTTCTGTTTACGGTCTCTTATTTTTCCGTTATTCTACCCCTAAGAGCCTAAGAGCTCTGATTAGACCATTCAATGATTTCCAAACCCCTAAAAATCACATCTTTGCTCAAATGTGCAGTACACATCACCATCACCCATAATATCTTTTGTAAGGTTAATGAATTTTTTTAATCTTGTAATTATTATTGTCATAAAAATATTATCTATATCTATATCTACTTATAAATATCAACTGTGGAAAAAACTTTTGATTTTTTATTGTATCTCTAACTAATACTACAAAGCCAACATTATTCATGTTTAATAGCAACAATGATTTATTTAAGTTCTTGACCATTAGAATTCAAAAACTAAAACATTCAATATGCAATGAATATACACATCACTACCTATCAACTTGAATAGGTCTTCATATATTAATTATCTGATGCAAGAAACTCTTCTACTTACTCTGTCTATTAATATTTTATTAAACTGCGATGAATACATTAGTTATGAGTGGGAAGTTGAATAATTTCAGGTTTTTTTATTTATGACGTCCTTAGCAGTTGAAACTTAAAGAATATCATATTGTGCGTCTCCCCATTGCTCAACCAACTTTATTACCGCAACAGGAAGTGATTCAATGACTTGTGTTGTGATTGGTCGATCTTGTTTCATAAAATCTCATAATACTGAAAAACTAAATTTCACAAGGCAAGGCCATAGACTAAATACTGAAAAACTAATATTGGTTGAATCTTTCCCTTTTTTGGGCTGCTTGCTTTGTGTACCAATCTTCAGAAGTCTTTGTCTTCTTGTCTCTCCCACTCCCAACCTTGTTAATTTAGGCCCTGTTTAGTAACTATCTTTGTCTTTGTTTTTGTGTTTTTGTTTTCAATTTTTGTCAAAAATAAAAACAAAAATATGTTTGGTAACTATTTGTGGTTTTGTTTTATTTTTGTTATATTGGAGACAAAGACAAAAAAAATGGGAACAAAAAAAAAGATGTTTTAAAAAATAATTTTTTTGAAGACACGCGTGTTTTCTCTATAGCCATTTAATGAGATCCCCCATTCGAATATCATTGGCAACAAAAAGAAGGTCTTTTTTGTGTTTACTATAAAAATCGATTTCCTTTTTTTTTTATCTTCACTCTACATCCTCTCTCTCTCTCTCTCTCTCTCTCAGACGAACAGACGAAGATCGATCAGTGCCTCACAATCTCTCCTCTTCACCGACATATCTGCTCTCTTCTCACCATCACCGACGGAGGTAAGTCCCCTCTATTTCTCTCTCTTTCTCCCTCTCTTATCTCATCTCCTCGCCCCCTCTCTCTCTATACACACACACACACAAATTTGTATATATATATATATGTATATATAGACAGATCTGTGCATATATACATAGATCTGTGCACATATATGCATATGTGCACACATCTGTCTATATATACATTCATGGATTGTCCTTTACATGTGTTTTTTCTAAGAAGATTTGGGTATATTTTGTTTCATTTACAGAGTGCCAATGATGAACATTTGTAATTTATCTCTTAATTTATCTCTCATCTCAACTTAATTTTTGTTGCCTCTTGTTTTTAAATTCTTAAATGGCTTCATGTCCTAGGTATGTATGTATTGTTCTTGTTATGTATTAGTGTGGGCTGGGATAAGTTATTGTATTGTAGACAAGAATATGAGTAATGCAAATTTCCTTATAGCCACATCGTCTTGTTCATAAACTGATCATATGTTTTTATTATTTATTGTTCAACTTAAATGGATTCGGTGTATTTGATTATGACTAAGATTCTAAATTCATGGCTACCCAAGTTTAATTTCAAATCCAAATCTAAGTCTGAAGAAAAAGTATGTCGGGCCATATGCATTGGTTACGACGGATGGGAATATCATGTTAATTTTCACACACACACAAAAAAAAAAAGGCAAGAGAGTTTGCATTGTTATAATTTTTTTTAGTTTGAAATGTTCATTAGCTTTCACGTATTCCATATATTATAGAATATAGAATTATTATTTTTTATTTGAATGGTTGTTCATATTTGAATAGACACAAATGAGTTTTTTTAGTTTAATAAACTAACTGTTTTATGGGTTATAAGTCACACCAAGAAGACAAATTCAATAGCTTAATCCAAAAACACGTTCTAAACGAGTGACAAGGCAAAACAATGCTCCTTTTCTCTTCTTTCCCATGCTGCATAATTTTTTTTTTCTTTGATCTTTCACATATATCTCAATTTTATGTTTTTGATATATCAGATTTTGCCATGTTCATCTTAGATATAATTTATGATCATCTTAATATACAATTTAGAAATTGAAATAATTTTACATATTCTTTTAAACATTTTCATTTATGCTTATTATTGATGTTTCTTTAACTAGCCACTTTTTGAACAATAATAACTTTAATTTTTTTTTCCTTTGCCGTACTGGATGATGGTATGTATTGTTCTTGTTATGTAGCATCCATTAACCCACCAAGGTTCCCATTTTTAGCAAAACAATTTCTTGACACTCCTACCAATTAACACTCCCATTCTTACAAATCAACAATGCTTACCTAACTCCTTTCTGTTAAACAGTTGAATCATTCCTTATTTTTTCACCCAGGAAGAAAAAGAAAACCTTGCATTACACGAGATTTTTTGTATTTTTTAACTTATAGGAGGGTTAGATGTATGCAACTATGCATCACATTCAGATACATTATTTTGGCCAGTTGATCCTATAACATTTAGCTTCATAAGGACTGCATAAACTTCATAATTTTTACACGACAAGGGTCAATAGTTTTGACACCAATTAGAATGCTCAAGACTTACATTGCATAACATTGTCCACTTTAAACTAGGCACATATGATTAATCACTTCACCTATACTTTACAAACCCATAATACTCTTGGTCTTGAAACTATGAAATGGACATATAGCTGTTGCTTTTCAGCCTGTTTTGTCATTCTAAGTTTCTGTGAATGGATTGATGTTACATTTTGTGAGATGAAAAAGTCATTTCCAAAAATTGTTCCACTACTTTCTATCCACCCTTTACTCCAATGATTGTGGAACTTCCTTGTGTTCCCATTCTTTTGAATTATTGTGATTGAAGTGTAGTGGTAGTAGAAATAATTACCATAATAATAGTAAAAACACATATAAAAATGGTAAGTCATAAATTTTAAAAATACTATATCCAAATTTTTATTGGTCAGGATGATAGCCAAGTCTATGTTTTTTTTATGTGGTGAGTCATGTCATATGCATTCTTTGCTACATGATCTTCTATAAGAACCTATAAAGTAACATCAATCTACCCAGAATTTCAGATGCTTAAAAAGATACATACCTCAAACAGTTCAAATGGGCTGCCATGCTTCTATATATCATCCTTCTTGCTCTTATCATTAGGGAAAATGCTAAACAACAGTGCTCTACATCCGATGAGTAATATCCTTCTAAATTTTGTTAAAAGCTATCCTTCTAAGAAGTAGAATCTATTCGACTTCTTGATTTTTTCTCCTCATAATTAAATAATATTGTTTAATAATATCATTTCATATTAGTTTTGTGACCAACATTGTTGTAGATGGAAACGGGTAACAAACAAAATCACGATGATGAAGTTGTAGAGGTTGACAATGACAAAAATGTAGCCATATGGACGTCCGATAAGGAGGCACTTTTCATTGACTTGATGGATAGGGAAGTAGTGGCAGGGAATAGACCAAATACTACTTTTACCAAACTTGGGTGAAAAAATCTCGTAAGAAACATGCAATTAAGCATGGGGTACAAGTGCACGTATGAACAACTACAGAGGAAGTTTAATAATTTGAGACCTATTTACCACGTTTTCAAGAAACTGTTGAATCAAACTGGAGTTGGTTGGGATCCCGTGAAGAAAACAATTGTCTTGGAGGATGAGGTTTGGAGGGATTTGTGCAAGGTAGGTTTTAGTATTGATTACTATCCATTTTTTTTAACCATAATGGTTTTAGGTTAATAAGTATTGCTTATCTTTCATTATTTTCTTTTAATATAGGTTAATAAGCATGCCAGACAATTCAGGAAAAAAAGGTGTCCACATTACGAGAAACTGTGTGGGATTTATGAATCGACAACAGCAACCGGTGATAATTCTCATCCATCTACCCAACCTCCATCGGACAATGAGGAAGGTAAAGACCCTACATTTGATCCGTCACTTGAGGTTGATGATGATGATGAGAATATGGAGACAGTTGATAAAGGGACAAACAACCATTCTCGAAGTAGGTCTACCACTCCAACAACCAGTCGTCGTAGGAAGAAGGGAATCTATAGGGAAGTACTTACATCTGCCCTTAATGTGTTGGTTGAGAATTCAAAGAAGAAGTCAGATTATATTGATTATAAGATGTCTAGTGCGTCTATGACAATGACTTCATGTGGTGATAGTGAGGCTGTTACGCAAACTGATGATTTGCTAGAAAAATGTGTGGCTGCTTTGAATTCTCTCGAGGACATTGATGGAGCTTCATACACAAAGGCCATTAAGCTTTTTGGAGATGGTATGAGCTATAGGAAGATGTTTCTGTCTATGCCAGATCATAGGAAGAAGGATTTTGTTACCAACCTGTGATGGTTGTACTTTAGCCTAACATTTTTAGATGTGTACTTTGACATTATGTGTACTTTGGTATTATGTGTAGGAGTTGGAGTATGTGGACTAAATTTTATTATATGTACTTTTGTATTATGTGTACTTTTGGAGTATGCGGACTTTGGTATTATGCGTGCTTTTAGATTGAAGCTTAATTATTTTGCGTATTTATAATGTATTGTGATAAATGTCTAATAAGTGCATTATGTATGGATATTACAGGTAGATTTGAATATTCAATAATGAATTCAGATGAAGAATTTGATATGATATTAGATAGTGATGATGAGATTTCTATTGTATTGACTGCAATAGAATTAGATAGTCACAATACATCACAACGACCATGTAGAACGTGTCACACCCCCACCCCGGATCACATAGGATGGGTGACGGACCGGCCACCAAGGCCTTAACCAACAACCCTGTGCATAATAAATACAAAATACAGCGAAAGACAAATAATAAAGTGATCCATTTCACCGACCTAATGAATACCAGAGGAATAAACTAAACATCACCAACATCATTATTAAACTCACTATTCTAAGCATAAGCAACATTATTCCCAAAATAATTGAATATTTGTCTCAAAACTATAAAGGACATTTATTCTTAAAAACCTACAATAAAATAAATCTTCAAATTCTCTAATCTCTTGTATATCAGCAGACTTACTCCTCACCTTGATCCTTTCCTGAAAAATGTTATATGTTTGGGTGAGCACAATGACCAGTGAATAGCAACCACCTCTAATGAGGTTTAAAAATACATCCCATAGTTTATATACGAAAATAAACTTTGATACACACATAAGTACTACCAATTGTACCCCAACCCCTCCCACATAATCATTTAAACAAAATAATTTCATGATCACAAATAACTTTATAAATGAAAAGACATTTATAACTCAAAACACTCACACACACATTCAATCTCAAATACATTTGTCAAATCATATTTGTTACCACTAGCCTGATAACTGGCCCCATCTCTTGTTACCACTAGCCTGGTAACTGGCCCCTTCTCTTGTCATCACTAGCTTGATGACTGACCCCTATGTGCACATCCCTATACCGACCACGCCGCTATACAATCTCGTTACCATTTAGACCTGATAACCCAATCCCCATCTCATAAACATGATTTCAACACACACACCAAAATCGTCATTTTAGTCCCAACACACAAAATTTCTCTTTCATCAACAAAGCAATAATATAACTCATCCCATAAATTTTTCAAAATTCACATGTATAACAGTTCACAATTGCAAAACATTTAATTGCAAACCTCAAACATCAACATATATATCATATACATGAAAAATCCACACACGCACCCACACATTGAATATAGAAAATTCTCTCAAAAGAAGTAGTAAACTACTCACCTTAATTTCCAACATCCAATTCCAAGCACTCTTTCTCAACCTCAATTCAATCACCACCTAATCCAAAATAACATATAACAATTAATCCCTATTCCTAACTTTGTTGTTTCGTGATTTTATATTTAATTTTTTATAATTTATACCCATTGATATATACTTAATATATCTTTTACATATAAACATCCTTTCTAACACGAGGTAATAGGGTATAAAAGTATTCTTGGTTGTTTATAAAAAAGTTTCTAAAGTTTTGAGGGTCAAATTATAATTTTTGAAACTATTGGGGTCAAAGTGTAATTTCCTTAAAAACTAATTTTCTGTTTTCCGGCCTCCCATAAATTTTCCAGAATAGTATGTAAGGTTCTAGAGACCCATTTTTTTGAGAATATAACCCCCATTTAATTTATTAGAGTAACTATTGATTTTTAAACACTTATTCAAAACTTTTAGGGGTCGTTTCAAAATTTCAGAAGTTTCTCAAGACTCGGGGACTGTTTTGAAATGATCATATTTGTCTCAAACATATTGGGCCAGTTCCATGAATTACCAAGTTCCATGGTAGTCAAAATTAAATTTATAAAAGTAATAGGGGTCAAAACAAAACTACTTAAAACTAAGAGGGAGGTTTCCATAATTTCCAAACTTAGTCTTCTTCAACCTCACGTCCAAACCAGAAGCTTTGTTAGTACTTCTTTTTTTTTCCTTTTTCTTTCTTCCCTCCTTTTCTCAACATCTTCTCACATAAACACAACTCTATTATATTTGTATTCACATATTACATCCCTATAAACCTACCCATAGTTTGCAAGATTATATCATACTTCAAACTTATATATATATATATATATATATATATATATATATGCATACATATAATGATTAAATACGAAATTAAATCCCAATAAGAAGACTAACCTTGATAATCAATCTTCTAGTTTTCTTCCCTTTTCTCTAAATCTCTTCCTTCTTTTTCTTCCTTTTTTTTTACTTGAAACCCTAGCCTCTAGTGGTTACTATGGAAAGAGAATAT
>CM042188.1:44012202-44027776 GCA_023539305.1 Ilex asprella | reverse complement strand
TCTTCAGCAGCAGCGACCACAACGCACCACAGAGTTTACAGATGGCGAAGGTGATTTCCTCCATCGTTTCTTCTTCCATGTAGTTGATCAGCTGCAGATTTTTGGGGGTGAAAAATGGGTCAAGAACGAGAGAGAGAAGACGAAATTTTGCACTCCTGCAAAACCCCACTTCAGATCAAGTGGTATGGGTGTGAATGGTAAGGCTGCCACTTGCCCAAATTTGAGTGCATTGCTGGACATTTGAGAACCTACATGTTGTACACGTGTTGGGTATTGCTCAACAATTCTTTTGTATAAAAGATGTGGTCAAATGGGTCTATTAATTTCTTTTACCGTCTTTGCTTAAATGACTATAAAATTGAATGTTTAAGTTAAGGTATAAGCTAAAATCTTTTAAGAACTAAAGTATCATATAAACTATAAACTCCTAAAAACTTATATTTCAACAATTTTAGTGTTGAAATATATATAAATTCATTTTTGTTTAGAGTTGTGAACAAAAATTAAAAATTCACGAGTTCGATTTTCGTTACTGTTACGTAACGTCCATTACTGTTACGTAACGTCTGTTACATCCCGTGTCCGTTACAACGTTACCGTTATCGTTATGGGGACCGTTACCGTTATTCAGAACCATGGATACTACTCATGACTCAAGAATATTTGTTGAGTGTGTTGCTAATCCAGCCAACAAGTTTTCAATGCCACCAGAGGGTAAATATTATGTTGTGGATTCGGGCTACACAAACATGCCTAGTTTTCTGTCCCCATATCGTGGTGAGAGATATCACTTGCGTGATTATAGAGGTAGGGGTCGAAAACCAATTGATAAAAAAGAATTATTCAATCATCGACACTCTTCACTTCGGAATGTGATAGAACGTTGTTTTGGAGTTCTAAAAGCTCGGTTTCCCATCCTAAAGCTAATGCCTCCATATCCCTTAACCACATAGAAATACATTCCCACAACATGTTGTACAATGCATAACTTTATAACAATGCATTCTCGTCAAGATCAGTTATTTGATGATTGAGAAAGAAGAGAATTCGTTGAGAATAAAAGAACTGTTGCTGGATCAAGTTCGCAGGTCCCAATAGAATTAGACATAAGTATGAGTCAGCTGCGTGAAATGACTCGTGTCAGAGATACAATTGCTAATCAATTGTGGGCATCAACTCACCACTGATTCATGTCCTAATGTTATTATTTATTATGATGGTAAAAATGTGTTGATACTTGCATTGTTATATTCAATTTAATGTTTATATGACTAATTTTTACTTGTTGATGTTAATGTAATTAGGTGTGTTATAATGACACGTATTGGCCCTCCATGTTCATGTGGATCCGGGAACATGAATATTTTGGTCGCAAGGACCAAACGAAATAATGGACGAGCTTTTTATCGTTATCCACGATGGCGTGAGCATGATAATTGTTTCATATGGGTTGATAAGTACAACACAATTACAAATAAACCGCATGTGATTAATCAAGCCCAGTCAAGATGGAGAGAGAAGAAATGGATTACTATTTTCAGGCTTGCTTGTTGTGGATGTAATTTGATTTTTATTTGTGTATTATTGTTCATGATATTTGTATTAATTATTGAAATTTTAGTTAAGTGATATGACTTATTAATGTTTGAACTTAGGGGTTGTATTTTGGACACTATAATATATGAATGTGATTACTGACTTACGTAATATAACTATCTTTCTTTAGATGTTCTTTTGATAAATTAGTGGATGTTTTGGTTTAAGGAATGTTTGAATTTGTATTTTGATGTAATATAACGTCTATTTGTATTTTATTTAGGTTGTCTGATTTTGGAATTGATTGCAGTAAAGTGTAGGTTAAGGCCTTTTGGGTGAGTTGAGTTCCTCATTTAGGTGTTCTTGCAATATCAATTTGGGCATGTGTATAGGGAGACAAATTTCATGACTAATTTTGTCAAAAAAATGGACGTGCAAGATTGGTGCTTTGTTGAATGTCTTTAATTCATGGTTGTAAATTATTTTTCATGAAATAAAGTGTTGATTTGTTTGAAAACAAAAAATGAGATATTATAAAGTATATTTAGGATAAAACTTGAGATAGTTACCAAACATGTTTTCTGTTTTCATTCTCATAATTTGATACACAAAAATGACTACCAAACATGTTTTCGTTTTCATTGTTCACCACAAAATAAAGACAAAAAATTGTCTCTATTTTGATTGTTTTGAAGACACGAAAACGAAAACGTTACCAAACGACTCCTTACTGATCAATGACTACATTATATCGCCTATTTTTATTTATTTTATTTATTTTCAAAATCATCCAAATATTGCTCTTTTCAATTTCTTTATCATACTACAGTAGTTTTTATGACAGTATTTCAAAAAATTTTTTTTTTTGTTGAAACCGTGTTTTGTATACCCTTTGTTTTGGTGAAAACCCACGCTTTTATGGTGTTTTGGCAAAAAATATGGTGTTTTGTCAAAAAAAAGCTCGGTGACCCAAGGCCAAGGGGTAATTGTGTTGTCTAGCAGTTCAAGCTATGTATCATGTAGTTTATAGGAATAAAAAGGAGGATTCTCTGACACTAATTGGAATAAACTTATACGTAATCTCATCCAGTTTTCTCTAACAACACCCTGTTCGTGGTGACGGGAACATATGCACGTTGAGAGAGAGAGAGAGATCTGTAAATCACACTCAAATATCTTTCCATGACTAAATCTGGAAATTTTAAGGAATATAAAGAACAGCCATCAGACAAGTGTAGCATGCTAAGAGCTTATTTGCTATGAAAACCCATTTCTTTTGTGGCATTCCCAACTGTAACATCAACAAGCCAGTGCTGTTTATTTGCTAGTCAGATTAAGATCAAGAAAGAAAAAAAAATTGAATTATGAGCTCAATCATTCACATAATGCGAGACAAATTTCTTGCAGAACATGTTATAAGGATCACTAAATAATTACATTGGGCAGTTTGCTGATCATTAAATACGTTTCAAGTTCAATCAAACATCGAATGTAGGTCAATCATCAACAAAAATGACTAAGGCAAGGCATGCCTTCAGTGCTCCCACATTTTGCCAACATGCCTTGCCAAAATTATGACTAAATATCTATTTTGTAACTTGAAACAGTTAACAAAAAAAAGAAAGAGAAATGTCAAATCTGCATCCGAGGAGACCTTGCTTTACACCAGAAAATCAGTCCTACAATTTAGACCACCACTGCTGAGTACTGAGAATTCCTGTAGGACTCACTCCTCAATAGGTAATGATGTCCCAGCTGCAAAATCGCCATGACTTCCAAGTTTAGAGAAGTGAATAATAATAGCATCAACTAGAGCAATCTTATAGAACATAATCTGATACTTATGATGGCTATTTCAGGTGAAGATATGGTTTTCCAGCAAAATACTTCAACAGAAGCTAGCCTTGTTTATATCTTGTACACATAAAGGAAATAGGAAATATATCAGTCAGGTACCTGTGTTGCCTTTAGTTTGATCCTTCTGATGGTTCTCCATGCACTTTAGGAGGTACTTGAAGGTCTCTATCTCGCATGGGATTGTGAGCCCACCACTATGATCAAACCCAAACTCCTCCTCTGCCTTCTCCAGCAACACCTTAAATAAGGGGTCACTAAGATAGGTAGTGGGAATGATAAACCTCCGAAGCTCCGGGCCAACATAAACTGCCAAATACCCTTTGGGAACATCATGAGGCGGTTCAGGACTCTGGCAACCATCCTCATCCGAATCACAATAGGGATTGGCGATCCTCAGCCTCCTACTAATTGCCGGTGAAATGCCCCCATGAGGTTGATTAGTGTCAAGGTTGTTCCCCTTTGGGCTGCCTAGTGTCACATTTTGCCATTTTTGGAGGATTTCCTTGAGCCTAACAATCTGCCGAATTCCATTCAACTTGCTTCCCCCATTGTCTTCCATTGCTATATCCTTACCACAAATAGTGATGAGATTGAATCCCAAGTTTCAATCCAATTGGCCCTGAAAAAATAAGTCTCATGGATCATATAATCTTCCTGTGCTGCACGTACGCATGAGGTTAATTAGAGACCTCAGGGTCATGGCTTGTGTCCTCTCCTCTCTGTGTGCATATCATTACTTCTCAATAATGGACTGATTAAACCGTTAAGAGTTTCTCTGAGAAATTTCTGTTATTTATGGATGGATGAAACCCAGATTTTTTGATGAATAAAGAATCTGAGCATATATGCCTCGTGCGTTTTCCAGGGAAATTATCTCAAGAAATTATTCCCCTTCCCCTTCCCCTTCCCCTTCCCCTAGGCTAGCCCGCCTTGAAGGATTAAATAAATAAATGTCACCGTATGCGTAAAAATCAGCAGGAGTTTGATTAATTAATTAATTAGCCAATTTATTCTCATATTTTGAAATTGCATTTAAACCAAATTTAAGGCTCAAGATCCGTCAATATCGGATGGATACCCATCCCCATATTGGAAACCTTTTTATGAATGAAATAATGTAGCAGATCATACTAACCCGCCATTAATGTAACAGATCATTCATAGCACGCAGATTCATCTGTCAAATTAATTATCATACACACTTAGATACTACAGTAACTGCAGTACAGGATATGGAGAATCGGACAAGACAATACTCTGTTATTAGAGCCATGCATTGAATGAAAAAGAAAAAAGAAAACGAAATAAATTAATTGATCGAGGAATTCATTCAAATCGGCAAACCAAACAAAAGCAAAAACTAATCACATATATGTGCGTATATTGATTGGAATTTGCAAGAGAGAGATGGGTGAACCTCAAACGAGTGGTGATGGAAGGAAGAAAGGAAGAAGACTGTAAGTGGCCGGTCAGCTGGCAAGAGGAAGAGCAAACGCCATGTTTGAGGAGCTTCGGATGGAAGGCTCTTTCCTTACGATTCTCTTTGAAAAAGAGATTTCAGAATAATAATAAGTAATAATTCAGCCAATCCCAATCCCAATCCCATTTGAAAGAGAATACAATTCATTACTTTGGGGCTGGGGTTGGGGTTGGGGTTGGCAGGGTCTCCACATTTGCTTCTGTATGTGGCATTGATTATCGCAGTGAATTTCTCTCTTTCCTCTGGCTTTACCTTCCTTCTCGGACCTCCTCCCTCTGGTGTTTTTTTCCGCTCTTTTCTCCATATATAAACCTTTCACTTAAATAAAGCCAACACAAAAAAAAAATAAAAAAATCACAGGAATTCTACGTGTGGTGTGGTGTGGTGTGGTGTGGTGTGGTTGGCTACTTTATGTTTTATTCAATGAAAGGAAACATTGGACAGATTATATAAGATTGAGATCCGCAGCAAACGCAGTTCTAATACCGTTAGTCCCACATGAAAAGTTTTCTTCTACTCGTGCCGTGCCGCGACGTGACGTGACACTACTCCCTTGATGTCTCCTTTACCTCACCCTTAATTTTCTCTCCTTAATTCACAAAATGCCTTTAAGAAAGAAATGAAATAAGAAAAACTCAAATCATGTTTGGTTTCCATATTAAATTTTAGTGTAATGTATATCGACACTCTTTAAGATCCGTTTGTTTAGTAATATAATTCTAAAAAATAGAGAAAATTTTAAAATTTTATGTGTTTATTTAGTATAAAATAAAAAATTATAGAAAATATAATTTTTTTCATACTTAAACTTTTTCACATCTAACTAATTTTTTTCCTTGCTAAACGAAATATGCGAAACTATGATTACTGCAAATAAAAACATATTCCATCCCATTTTGAAACCTAATCTTGAATAATAAATTGTACCTAAAACTCCATGCTGTTTGTTCATAGTCCTTTTTGCACTTTCAACCCAATAATATATCTTTAAGGCCTGTCTAGTTCGCAGGGTTTGATTGAATATGATCATATTTCAGTTTTTTAACCGACCCAACCCAATCTAACTATTGGAATTGTAAAGGAAATGAATGTATTCCTATCTAATTTCCTGTTTGGTTAGTGTAGTTAAAATTTTGTAGGTCCCACAAATTTCAAGGTTTTTTTTATTACAATTGTACCAACATAAAATATCAGGGGTAAAATGGTAATTGTGCTTAAATCCTGGCCAGAATTTATCCCACCTCCTCCTAGGTGGGTTATAATAAACCCACATAGATGGGCTAAAATACAACGTACAGGTTGGGCCAAGATATGGCCCAATGGAGTTATCTGATTCTAAAAGTGAACTTCCCAAACATGGTGTATGTGGGTCTCCGGGGCTAACCAAAAAACAAAAAAAATGGTGTATGTGGGTCTCGAAGTCAAATTATCCTATCCAACAAGTGATTTCCCACTTTATCCTACCATCCAAACACATCCTTGGTTTATATTCTGAAAAATTTATGTCATTATTAAAGATGATTTTGATTAAATACCCAACTTGAATTTGGTACAATTTTTTTGTTTAAAACAACCCATATGACCGGGTAAAACTATATTGTTTAAGACATAGGCGTTTTATAATTGAAATAAGAGAATTAATAGTTCATCTTTCTAATATGGGCGTTGAGGGCTTTCTTTTGTATATATACATAAAAAGATAAGTTTGATGAGGCCTAGAACAGAGCCTATCTACAGTTAGACTACAAAGGAAGAAGCTAGACTATTGCTATCAATCTCAATTACAACATTTTATTGCAGTATATCAGTCCTCAATCCTGCACTCGAAAAAAATGATAAAATCTTTAAAAGTAGAGCTCAGAGAGGTAGTTATAAACTTGTAGCACACAGATTCGCCTGCTTCCATTTCCCTTCAAAGATGATGAATAGCGCGCTATTTGTAAGTTCCTAAACTTCCTAAGCATATGGATTATGGAGTACATTTGTGGGAGCTACTATGGAATACCATTTTAATTGTTTGTGGCACAATTGAAACCACTAGAGTTGATACTTGAAACTAAAAAGTCACAAAGATGTTATCAAGTGGGGTAAATCGTCTTGCCTTGTTTAGCTTTAACTTTTTATTTTGCGTTCCTCTAATGACTGATTTAAGCTCTTGATCATGATGCTGAATTATCCCTGCTTGGCAACCATTTTTTAAAATCACATGATGAAAATAGCGGAACCTCACATGGAGATCCATGTTAAATGGCTCTTATGCATGACTTTTGGCCATCCAAAACATTGACATTATGGTCCGTGCAACCTTCTATCAATGTGTCTGTAATCTTGAGTGCTTTCACCTTATAATTGAACACCTTACAGTTTCGTCAATCAAAGCCCTCTCATTCTTGAACAAATAAGTTTTCCTGTCCTCAGTACATGAAGCTCATCTCTGTTTTGTTTTCTCTTTGGTGTAATCACAATTAATGGTTAGAAGATCACAAATTTAATATTACATTTCTTGTTGCTTGTGTAATTTAGAGTGGCATGATCAGGGGTTGACTTGCATTATATTTAGAATGAAGCAGGATTAGAAAACTTGGCAGTGATGACACTATACATATAATCATTCCCCCTGATAAAAATGGAACTATGCATTATCATGTTTCCTGATATAATGTTGGATCAATTTGCGAGATATAACGTTGGGTCAATTACCATCAAAAAAGAACAACTCGGCAAATGTTATTAAGATTGAGACTGATTGGGCGTTCATTATGTGGTGGCTAACAAGATTCCACTGGGTTGCATACATTACAATCTAAACACTTAGCTTGAAGTTTTTCCTAGAGTGGATAAGAGAGGGATATATCTCTTGTCAAAAAATCTGGAACTTGGTGAGCCGAAAGGTTGCAATCTCATGCTTATCTGTTGCACTTTTTGACCTTTTTCTGTCTTCGGTTGGTAGAGTTTAAATGAAGGAAGAAACCCTTGATTGGCTTGAATTATTTAGAGGAGTCCAGATTTCTTGTATACTTAGGTTTACTTCATTTAAAAGCTATTTGACATTGAACTTAAAAAATAGATGATGTAAAAAGCCATCAAAGTACAGTAATAATGTCTCTGGTTTGTTAAGAATTTGCGAAGTCACCTGCAGTTTGACACTGAACTGATGAAACAAGTGATGTAAGATTGCTTGGTTATGAAGAGTTTCCTGTGTTCCACAGGTTCTACAAACTGACTCGCGTGACATAATAGATTTCTCACACTATATAACCTATTTAATGATGTGTGATTCCGTGGTTGATATGAACATTCCTCTAATTGCTACTTAAGAGATCTTATTCTTCTATTCACAGCACAATGTAGCTCAAAACCAGTCCCATACCAACCATGAAAGATGCTTACACGGCTATGCTCCGATCATAAAAGCACTCTACATCAGAGAGTCCACCAGTCTCCTTTTTTTTTGGTAGTAAGAGTGTGTACATTGTCACTTCCCCAATCACAATTAAGGGAAAAAAATACAAAATAAGACAAATGATGAGATTCTCATAAAAATTGGTCTTTAAAACAAAATAACAATTTCATCACATGAGTGTTGAGATTTTAAACGAACTTTTAATCCACAGACAAACACACACAATCGAATAACAAATAAAGAACATAAAACAAAGAGAAAACAATAAAGAACAAGACACACAGATTTTATGTTATTCGACAATTTGCTTACATCCACGAAGCTGCAGGAATTTCACTATTGAGAGAGAGAATTACAAAGAGCGGCTACAATGCAATCACCAACCCTAATCACCAAAACAACGGATTTTTATATGTCTTATGCACCATGGACCAAGCCTCAGAAAATTTTCAATTAAAAATCGTTCAACATTATTCCGGGCCGGGTCACCATCCGGATCAACACAAAAAATTAGGCTCTACAAAAGCCCAACAATGAGTGTGGATCCAACTTGACCCAATCAATTTTCATGAAGCAAATAGAGGTAGAGGCCTCAGATAATGGTGCAAACCCAGAATGCACCGAGGGGAAAGAGAATGCATGGTACTCAAAATTAGGTATCTGCTGGGTTCTATTTTATTTATTTATAATGCCGGCAAGAATAATGTTTTATGTCAAAGCGAGTTAGTTGGGTATGGCCTTTCAAATCTAACATCTTAAAAACTTTTTCTACTTTTTCTCTCTTTAAGAAATGACATGCATTGGTCACTGCTGCTTTCATATAACGCTGGAAGTCGTAGGAGTTGTTGAGCTTTATAATTAGAAGACCGAATTTCAATTTCCAAATATCTTCTCCTATTCTATCACTCCAGCTAATATTCTTTACAGAAACAATTGGCCTTCCTAAACTCTGGTACATGCACCTTATATATATATATATATAGCAGCATGGACTAACCCAAACCACCCAATCCCATTCTTAAACTTGTGACAAGGATTTGTAGTACCATTTTACAGTGATTTTTTGGAAGATGCAGTGCCCTAGCTAGATGTTTTTGTTGAGAACGTATAAATTCAAGAGCATGAATATATCTAATAGAAGTGATGGAATCCACCCGTTTGACCCTATGCTCGTCATAATCAATATAATGTAGTATTTTTACCTGCTTCATTTTAGTTAATTTAAGGAGAATGAGTTTATATTGAATATTTGATTTAAGAAAAAAAAAAAAAAAAACTAGAATGATAAGCAAGTAGTGTCTGAACTCTAAAAGGCACCTAGCTAGTGGAATCTGGGGCAAATATCAATTATGCATAGTTATGACTTTATTAATTGTTGGGTCATGATCCCTCCTATAATTAAATTTTTTTAGAATAGAAAAAATGCAGTTTAGGATGTTATGGCAATTGCCCTCGTTAAACTAGTGGGCGGCAACTACTGTTATTGAGATATAACATCAAGGCTGCATATGCAACAAACAAACAAACAACTGTTAGAAATTTCCTTCAATTATACATTATTTTTCTCATTACCACCATCACATTGTGCAGTGAAAGCAGCCATGTTACCAATAAATTATTTACCTTCCAAATTAAAGAAAGAAAAAACAAAGAAGGGAACATCCATATTATGACGTGGAGGGTATAAAGCATTTTCTGATGATTTAATGTTTCAGAATTGAGTACAACTAGTCCTTGATTGAAGATATAAAAATATTCGAATTAGTTAGTTGATAGTGAGAGATGCGTCTTCTAGAGTCCCAGGCTGGGAATTCAACCCTTATAAGATGACTTTTTAAGGGGACCCCACGGAACACAATTAAATGTTCGGGGTGTTTTCTTCTTTTTTTTTTTTTGGGTCTGCCTAATTCTATGATATTTTCAAGTATCTCTAGAGGTTGTTTAGGCTCATTTTCAGATTTTTTCCAAGGCATGAGATGTAGGGAGGTTGAGTTAAATTCATAATTAGCCTAAGTACGATTTTTTACGATATAATTTTATTATCTATATTTCAGTGTAGGGTAATCCTCATTATTTGATTAATTAAAAGCTCTTTTAAGAGCATAAGTTAACATGTTAAGATTGAAATCAAGTAACTCGTTTCTAATAATCAAGACTTTAGGATTGAAGTATGTGCGAGGTTTTAAATCTTACTTAGAACCCATACATACATCATTATGTTGTTGGATCTATGCTTGCTAGTTCCGGCGTTGTCAAATATAATTTTATGGATAACCCAAAACATGACTTGAAATTGTCAATTAAATAAGCAGTGCTATTTGAACCTAACTTGACAACTTAATGCAATGTTATTGTTTGATTAACAAGGGTTTTCCATTTGCAGATTCTCGACCAAACCAACACCTGTTTGCTTTCATGCGCAAAAGAGTGAAAGTTGAGGCATATCGGTCTCTGTTGAAAACGAAACATGGAAAATTAAACTGCGGATGAGGTAGTACTACTACTACTGCACACCAAATGACAAAGTATGTGTGGTCATAGATCATGTTTCCCATTCATTTGTAACAATCCATTGTATGAGTAATAAAATAAGATAGTAAACTATTTATTCTTTTTGTATGGCTCATGTTTGTATTAGACCAAAAAGATAAAGTTGTTACGTCCGTAAGTAATTTTTGGGTTACGGTTGGACTAAGTTAGTGGGTCTCTTAATTATACACAATAGATAGATAAATGATTTATTGAGATTAAATGAAATACAATAAATAAGAGTGAAGAGATGAAATTAAGCATTAAACAGTGAAATTAGACGGCAAAAATCGAGAAAGGCGGCGGTACTGCTTCAATCACCATTTATTGTACTGCTTCATATCATACATAACGACGTTCGTACACGTTCTAGAATGAACCTTTCTGCAGACCATGTACAACACAGATAGCAGCATCACACAACCCTTTTAAACGGATGCGAAATCCCAGCTAGCTTAATTAATTAATTACAACCACCAACACACTATTTCTAGAAACTCTCTTCTCTTACGTTATCTTGCTTTTGTGTTGTGTGTGTGTGTGTTTGCTTATAATTACATGAAAAAAGTCTCCTCTTTCATTTACTTCATAGGTTTTGTCTTGAACTAATTACAGTTTTTCCTTAGAAATAAAGAAATAAATCGGTTAAAATAAATACTAAAAAAATATATTGTATGAGATTCTTATCTTACATGATCTGAAGAAAAAAAAGAGATATTTATAAACCTTAATCTTACATGCAAATATACTAGTTGGAATAATAAAAAAAAATATTCAACAATAAACATATTTGTATTCACACTCAAAATTAAATTACAAAGATAGATAAGAGAGAAAAAAGTTAAGCATTGGTCGTAATAGTGGAGAGCACTGATAGTGACGGTGTACGATAGTGGTGGTGGTGGAAGACGATGATAGTTATGATAAATGATGACAATCGATTATGATGGTGGTGGTGGGACAATAGAGGTGATGGTGGTAAGGGTGATAGTAAGATAGTGGCGATGACGGTAAGATGGCAGCAGTGGTGATTGTTACAAAAGAGGTGATAATAGTGGTGACAGTGACGGTAGTAGTGGGGCGATGGGTGTGATAGGGTGGTGATAGTGGTGGTGGCGGTAGCAGTGGTGGTGGGGGTGGTTGTGGTAAAAGTGTTGGTGAGACAGTTTTCAAATACTATTTTTCTTAAAAAAATACTTATGAGAAGTTATAAATTTTAAAAATACTTTTAAAAAATCACCAAAAACACACCCTTAATGACATATTTTTCCTATTAAATTTGGAGTTTTAATATTAACCGTTAAATTAATTTTAAAATAAAATTTAAAGAGATCTCAACCGCGAATAGCAAAAATAATTTTATTTATCTTTTGAGATTTGAATTGTATTGTATTTTATTATATATATAATTTCAAGGTAAAACTTCTAACATGAAACTCAAATAATTGAAATGAAATGGTGAATAATGTAAATGCAACTACCAAATTAAAGGTAATATATGAATAATCATACTGTATAGATAGTAACAAAAATAGATTACCGTTATGTTCTCATCCATTTGCAGGGGACTTCCTTGAAAACAAATAATGCATAGTTGATTTGAAGCTTCTGCTCCAAAAACACGAGCTGGTAATTAATTTGCGCCATTGTTATTTTATTTTTATTTTTTTTAAAATAAAAAAAGAGGTTCTAAGTGGAGAGCTATGTGTAAAACAAATTGAGACCACCAACCCCGTTCCGGAACCTGAAGAACTGGTCATCACACTGCATGTGGGCGGCGAGAGTGGAAGGCACGAATATGTAATTATGTGGGTAAGTTGAAAGAGCAATGTTATTGAGACTTAATTTGTTGACCTAATTCACTATGACTTTTAGATTGACTGTGGGAGCCATCAAACATTGGAGTTTGGTGTTGATCCAATAGTTCCCCTACAGCCGCATCATTATATTAGCAAATTAGGTCAGTATTTTAGGTTCAAATAATACTACTCAAATTAAAAACTTGTGTATACTTTATTCGCGACGGACGATAGCTAGCAAGTCAATTCATGTCAGCTATTTTATTACCAAAAAAAGTAAAGGAAAGGAAAGAAGATTTGTAACTTCATCTTAATTCATTGCACATTCCCTGTAACAAACCATTGCTACATCTCCTTCATTCCTATCATCTCTTAAACTTGAATTATTCTAAAAAAAATTTGTCGACCTAAAAAGAATTTCACTTTTAGAGCTATATATATAAATATATGTATAGTATCTCAAACCTAACCAAGACTTGGTCTAATTTCTGAAATATATATGAGGAGCTGAGTAGTCATGACCACTAGCTACTTCATGGAAAATTTACTCAGTACTGGATTTGACAAACCAAACTTTATGTAGCTAATTTATATGTATCTTTGTTAACTGCGAGTAAGATATTCTTGTTTTTCGGAACTAACACTGGTACACCTACGTACCAACTTCTCCTTTACACTAAATTTTGACCTCATACAACCACATGGTGGAAAAAGTGGGACTCAGTATCAACTTCGTCCAACCGCATTAACTGTCTCTATACACAAATTGTGGTTTACTTTACTATATGTGAAAAACAATATAACTTGTAAGTGAAGTAAAATAGTATTTGGGCTAGCTAGGTATGCAGCACATTACATATGGGAGTGGGTGGGATTCCCTTTTAAGCTTTAGTTTCTTTTTTCTTTCACTGTCTTTAAATCTTTTCCACTTTTTCAAAGGGTTTCCAATACCAAATGCCTGTTTTTCTGTTTTATTTATTTTTTTATTCGTATAAACTAAGTTACCATTTGTTAATCCTCAATGTTTTTTTAAAACAAATAAATTAAGCAGCATTTGATTTGTCTTTATTGTTTTTTTTTCTTTAGATGAGTTTGGACGCAACAGTAACAAGAGGACAGAAAGAAGATCATTGTTTATAAGTATAAAAAACAACATTCTGAATCCACATTCAAGAGCAAGAGAATATTTTTTGAAATACACTATTGACTGCATAATTTGTATTAAATAACAAAATATTTATAGGTTCTATAGTGGAAGCAAAATCTCTAGTTATACAAAATTTATCATAAATAAAAAATTATAAGAAAATTTTCAACCACACCCCCTCTAGTTTACCATATCTTCAATGGCATCCTTTTTATTTTTTTAATCTTCAGTGACACCCCCTATCACATTAAAAATGTTAACTAGATTAAAATTTTACTAAATTGTTCATTATATATTTGATAACAAACTTCATCCACACCCCCTCTAAATAAATATATCTTCAATGAAACCCCCTCTGTTTTCTAAATTTTTTTACGTATTAAAATTCAATTAGAGCTAATTAAAATTTATATTTTACTTATTAAAATTCAGGTTGATTAAAAATTATATTTTTTTATGTATTAAAATTTGAGTGGATTAAAATTTTATTTGAGTCGATTAAAAATGATTTTTAATCGACTCAAATCAAATTTTAATCAACTCAAATTAAATTTTAATCGACTAAAATTTTAATATATTGCATAAACTTTAATAGACTCTAATTTTAATGAATCAAATTTTAATTGACATGAATTTTAAAAAATAAAAAATATAAATTTTAATAGGCTCGAAAGAAAATTTTAATCGGTGCTAACCACTCGGGTAGAGCTCAAATCAGCTCAAATTTTAATACGTAAAAAAATTAAATATAATCATCTTGAATCGAATTCTAATTGGCTCAAATTTTAATATATAGAAAAATAAATTTTAGTTAACTCGAATTTTAATATGTAAAAAATAAATTTTAGTCACTTCAAATTTTAAGAAAATTTTATGTAGAAAAATTATTTGAGAATTATGTAAGATACTTTTGATGTTTTACATAATTTTTTTTATTAGAAATGGTGGGTTAATGGCAGGGGGTGTGAGTGATGTTTAAATATAAACTAGAAAGAGTGTCAATGATTTTTGATAATAGAGGTGGTGTCCTTAAAGATATAGTAAACTAGAAAGAATATGTTTGAAATTTTTCCAAAATTATAATATAACTAATTAACATAAAAATAGGTGTTGTCTGCAGTCTAACAACACTAACGACGCCGAATTCGTAATCTCTTATGAGTTATTATTTATTTTTGCATTCTTTTATAAAACAACAAAAACGTGGTTTTAAAGGTCTAAATAATAGAATCCAACCCAAAATTAAAAGAAGTGATGACAAAGTTATTAGTTTTGACAATTGGCTTAATTTAAATCAAATCCCACTGGTTCCACCGAATTTTGAGTTAAACTCATTTTACCTCTACTATTAATTTTTTGTCTTTCATTATGCTTTAAAAGAAGGATGGTCTATCCGATCCAAGTAATCTATTGCTTGCTGTTTTACATCCATTTCTCTAAGATTATAATATAATAGCAATAACTCATGTTCATAAACAATGCAACATAAAATCAGAACATTAAAAAAATGGATCCCATTACGAAGATAAATTAATTTCTCATGCCTGGTGTAATTCATTGAAACGCACTCAGCGTTTCAAAGAAATTACAAAGATAAATTAAAAGGCAGTTATTTAGCAACTGCCCATCAGTAAAGGTATTTCCGGGGAGATGACCAGACCAACATATTACAAAATGTTCCAGCCTCTCTCATCCCTACCTTACACGTTGACCACATTATATAATAATACCAAGTTGTTCCCTAAACTACTAAAACCCCAATTATTTTTCCCATTCTTAATTATTGTTATTTCCCCCCGGCTACCAATTCATTCCCAACGTCA
>CM042188.1:43996578-44007202 GCA_023539305.1 Ilex asprella | reverse complement strand
GTGGTACTACCACTTTTATAAATATAACAAATGGTATTTTTATTCTAGAATAAGAGTATCATTGGAATTGTAACTTTGTTTAAAAAATTCCATCTGAAATTTCTATTGTAACTAAACTATATATATATATATATATATATATATTTATATATATATATTTATTTAAACTCAATTTCAGGTTGAGTTTAATGAATGTAAAAATTGGAGATATAGTTGATAAAGTAGTAACAGCAGGAAAAAGCAATGTGGTGTACTAGCATATGATCAGTATATATATATTAGTACTACTTAATTATTATTATTATTAGGATGATGAGTAAGAAAAAATTAACCAGAGAGAGAAAGAGAGAATTATCATTCAAAATAGAAGAAAACTCAACTACTCTTCAGAAGGCACAGCACGACTGAGCACAAGCGTTGAATTTGTGTGCAGATATCGGTTGGGAGGTGTTTCTTTTAACTACATTTTGAGCTAGCTACCTGGGAGTGGGACGAACCGTGTGAACCAAGCCACCCCCTTCCCATCTCCTCTGCATTCTCCTCTTCTTCTACGTTCTACCCTTACCCTTTCACAATTGTTTGTTTGTTTGTTTGTTTGTGTCAGAGACAGACAGAAACATAAAATCAACACTCATACAAAAATTACATAGAAAAAAAGAACAGAAAAGAAAAGAAAAGACTCTCAGACTGAGAGAAAACAATACAATTCACCTGGAATTGGAAGGGAAGATCCAAGATTAGTCATGGCAACGGCGTCGTTTGCTAGCGGCAATGCCTCAAAAAGACCTTGTAACAGCCTTACATCGTTCGACTTGCCGGATAATTGCACAGACAGCGGCGTCGGAGCAATGCTGCCCATTTTTCTCAACGATCTCAGAAGAAACTTCGACGACCAAGATTTAGTCGAAGTTATGTTGGAGCTCGAAGACGACTCCATTGTGGTCTGTAGCGTAACTGCACCCACCTCAAACAATGCCAACCTTGACCAAAATGGAGCGCCGACACCGACAGAGGGTTTTTTGTCCAGGAGTCTATCTGCGACGACAAGAATTCGCCGGAAGTTTCCGTGGCTGAGATCGTCGTCGTCGAGAACGTCGTCGGATGTCGATGATCGGACGATATCGGCACGTGAGGCTATGAAAATGAAAGCGAAACTTGTACGGACGAAATCGAGTGCTCAACGAGCACTGGGAGGTCTCAGGTTCATAAACAAAACCACTGGAACCTCAGAAGCAAATGATCTTTGGAAAAAAGTGGAGTCGAGGTTTGAAGCTCTCGCCAATGACGGTTTGCTCGCCAGAGAAGACTTCGGTGAATGCATCGGTAAACATAATCACTGCTAATTACCGTCCTCTGATTAATCATCATCTTTTCCTTCTATATATGGCAGATCAGAATCAGATACATATAATAATTGAATTTGCATGAATAATTTTATTATGTGTTTTGTAATTAATTCTCATCTAATTTGTATTTATATGTATATGTATATATAGGGATGGCTGATTCTAAGGAGTTCGCTGTGGGGGTGTTTGATGCACTGGCGAGAAGGAGACGTCAGAAGACAGGGAAGATAACGAAAGCAGAGCTTTATGACTTTTGGTTGCAGATTTCGGACCAGAGTTTTGACGCTCGTCTTCAGATTTTCTTTGACATGTGGGTCTCTCTCTCTCTCTCTCCTCTTTTTTTTTTTTTTTGGGGAGCGGGAGGGGAGGAGATAGGTAAAAAGCTTGAACCCTTCACCTAAAAAATAGTAAATTTTCATAAGATAAAAAATATTATTGAATTAAAGATCAGTTGATATCTCTCTCAAATGCTTTTCTGGCACCCTTCAATTCACCGTTGATTTGTTAGTAAGTAACTTGGTATTGAAAAAATCAACAGTGACCAAGGCCTGAATTAGAATGGCATGTATTCTTGCATTGATCATTATTTTTAGTTTAGTTTTGATTGGTTCCATTGGGATTAAGCTATGGCCCAGAGTAAAGCTGGACTTTTGGGTGGAAACACAAATGTAGTCTTGATAACTTGACAGAGAGTACAGTCGAGATGGTAGAAAATCGATTTCCATTTTAATTAAGAGTGAATTCTACGGAAAATCAAAAACTTAACTGAAATTGGAAATTGAGAAGGAATTACTTTCCGACGTACCCAAAAAAAAGGAAATTGAGATGGAATAATAGACCATGTTCCTTACAAAATATAATACTGTTTTTTGTTTAATTTTCAGGGCAGATATCAACGAAGATGGAAGAATCACAAGGAAAGAAGTGCAGGAGGTAAGTATAATGTTGGTTAACTTGTCGAATTGAAAAGTATAATTTAGGTCAAACAATATTCGTTCTATTCTAACATCTAACATGCACCGGTTAAGTAGATAACTGAGATTTATTGAATACAAAACCATGTCCTCCTTTTGGTTGTCTTCCCAAATAAAAGAATTATCATGTGTTTGGTGGTATTCTATAGAATACAGATATTTCGTTATAGTTGATTTATCCATATCAGATATTGTATCTAATACGATACTTAAAGATATGCATTAAATACACACCTAATGTATTTAATAATAAATAAAATATATAAATAGTTTACGGATACTTTTATATGTAGAAAATTATATGTAATTTTCAATTTAATCTTTACTCATTCCTTCTGATTTTATACACAACGCAATTGATAAAAAAAATCATCTAACTTGGGAAGACAATTGTTTTCCAAGGATGATTCATTATCACATGTTCAAAGAGTTTAAATGAGTTGGTTATTCTATAATCTTAGCAACAAATACTTTTAAGTAAATAATATAGTTAAATTTTGGTTCTTAATCTTTTAATTATTCAAATTCACTTTGTAGATGTATCATAATGAGACGATAGCTGACTTTTCGAAAATTAAAAATTGTTAATGTTGTTTATAAAAAATATAATAGTAAAAATATATATTTATAGACGTATCTCGATTGTACCATATCCTATTTGTTGAGGTTTTGTCCTATAACCATATCCATATCATATCGTACCCTATCTCATATCTATATTCATGTTTCCTAGGCAGTATCTGTTTTGGTGTCCTTTTGTTGCTTCGTCGTGGTTAACAATAATGTTAGGCTATCAATGTTGTCTTTTTAGTTTAGTGGAACAAGAGCATGCGGACAGGTTATGTTCAAGATCAATAATTGCATAAAAATTAGGCCAAGAGTGGTTTTCAAATGGATTGTTTGTTTATTGTATTGTATTGTCTTGTCTTGTCAACCTGATTTTGTTTAATTAAATTACAGCTAATAATGCTCAGTGCTTCTGCGAATAAGCTGTCCAAACTGAAAGAACAGGCCGAGGAATACTCTTCACTGATAATGGAAGAGCTAGACTATGAAAATCTTGGTTACATTGAGGTAAAACTGACACCCTTTGAAAATTCTGCATCTTTTGCTACTTTACACTTTTAACAACAAAAAATATAAACTTTTTGGTTTAAATTTTTTTATTGAAAACTTATTATGCAAATATGTCTTCAACAGAAAAGTATTTAAACCATGTTTTCACATAAAAGACGATAAATTTGAAAATAAGTGAACATTCACGATAAATATTGAATAAAATAAAAAAAAAAACAGCAATATGATAATTGATTCTTGGAATTAACAATCAAGGTTACTACACTTATATCCAAATTTTTGAACTCAAGAAATCTAGACTGCCTAGAAATGTATTAGATAGTATGTTCTGTGACTGTTTATGATCATATTTGAATGAATTCAAGAATGTTTAAGGATATACCACATGGTGACGAGTCATTGTGTACAGAACTATTAAAACCCATTGGACCAAATGCATGGTTTAGCATCCCATCTGCCTAATATATATATTCAAGTTCAACCTTTTGGCAGCTGATTTGCAAATAAATTGTCTTTGATTTTGTGTACGAGATCTGAAAATGGTAGAGATGTTTAATTGTGTTGCATTTTCCCAGCGATTTGCGCAAAAAATTGTGTCTGAATAAGACATTCATGGTTGAAAATCCCCTTATTGCCATCTATACAGTTATGGCAGTTGGAAACTCTGCTTCTACAAAGGGACACCTACATGAACTACAGCAGACCTCTCAGCACAACAAGTGTTGGCTGGAGTCAGAACTTAAGTACATTTAGGCCCAAGAACGTGGTACGCAAGATGAGCTGCACGCTCAAGTATCTAATATTAGAGAACTGGCAAAAGGGATGGATCTTACTACTATGGATAATGGCCATGGGTTGGCTTTTCGCATGGAAGTTCAACCAATATAGGCAAAGGGCAGCATTTCAAGTAATGGGTTATTGTCTGACAACAGCCAAAGGGGCAGCAGAGACTCTAAAGCTCAACTTTGCTCTCATCCTTCTACCTGTATGCCGAAATATGCTAACATGGCTAAGGTCTACAAGAGCAAGGCTATTCATCCCTTTTGATGACAACATTAATTTTCATAAGGTAAGGCACTTGTTCATAGTCACAAGTTTTGTTTTGAAGCTCTATTCATTAGTAAAAAGATTAAACATCTTATTTCAAGCTGTACTATGGGCCCTCTCGCACTAGTTGAATACATATAATTTACGGAGTATCGAACACTTGGTTAAGTAACTCTTCTTAAAGGACTTCCTACATTTTTTGTATCTAAGTTCTTCACTAATGGTACAATTTCAATATGCAGTTGATAGCTTGGGCCATAGCAGTCGGAATCCTACTTCACGCTGGGAACCATCTGGCCTGTGATTTTCCCCGTCTGATCAACTCAACACCGGAAAAATTTGCCCTCATTTCCTCGGATTTCAATAATGCTAGAAAGCCCACCTATAAAGACCTTTTGACTGGTGTTGAAGGCATTACTGGGATTTTTATGGTGATTCTGATGACCATCGCATTCACACTAGCAACACGAAGCTTAAGGAAAGATGGGGTGAAGCTTCCAGCACCATTCAACCGATTGACAGGCTTTAATGCATTCTGGTATTCTCATCACCTTCTTGCTGTAGTCTACGTATTGCTACTGGTGCATGGAACCTTCTTGATCTTCGTCCACAAATGGCAGGAGAAAACGGTAAGAACTTCAAAATTGTCGCTTATGGCAAATGTGGCAAAATGAATGCCGACATTTGATTTATCAAACATTAACTACTTGGTATCGCTGAAAATACTTTGTTCATGTCCCAGACATGGATGTATATCTCTGTTCCCCTGTTCCTCTACATAGCAGAGCGGAGCCTTCGAATATCTCGATCAGAACATTACTCAGTTAAGATCTTGAAGGTAAGTAACTATACTTATCAACCGTTAATTTTTTCTCATCTGAATCTTGTGGTTGCTCTGGGAGAGGAGTAAGAGATCAAATGACCATTTCGACAGAGGAAAATTTGTAAAACAATAAAACCGAGAGATGGAGCTCAAAACTTACTCAATATTTGTATAGTATACTAAAAGCGAGGAATAACGTGTATGGTAAATCAATTCAAGGATGAACTTGACTTAAATTGTTCATGCAAATAACTCATCCTCGTTGGTTAAAGGCACTTTGGGTTGTATTACCTGCTAGAAAATAATAGCCTTCATTATTATAAATACGCCTATGCACAGCAATGACACCAATAACTGAAAGTCAATGATTTACTAGAGGTTTTTTTTTTTTTGTCCTTGCAGGCTTCAGTATTACCCGGAGACGTCTTCAGCTTAATTATGTCTAAGCCAAATGGCTTTAAATACAAAAGTGGGCAATACATATTTCTACAGTGTCCCAGTATCTCCCAATTTGAATGGTGAGAGTTATTTATCAAGCATCATGCCTGCATTCTCCCTTTCAACAAAAAGGTTGCTCTGTGCCTTAAAAAATGGAAGTAACCTCCTTTGATATCTCTGCAGGCATCCATTTTCAATAACTTCGGCACCTGGAGACAACTACCTCAGCGTTCACATTCGGACGGTAGGAGATTGGACCCAAGAACTTAAGCGAATATTTACCGAGGATAATGGTTCAAAATGTGTGATTGGTCGAGCCAAGTTTGGACGAGTCAAGCATGTAGATCAAACGGGGTAATTTCATTGAAGTTACTTTTATCTGCCCTAATTTACTTTCAAATTTTCCAAGAGAAAATCCAACAACTAATGTACCTTCACTGGTGCAGTTTACCCCGACTGATTGTTGATGGACCTTATGGCGCTCCAGCACAGGACTACCGAAACTATGATGTGTTACTCCTTGTGGGGCTCGGAATAGGAGCTACTCCTTTTATAAGTATCCTGAGAGATCTATTAGACAATACAAGAACACTAGAAGACCAAATGGTACGTTTCATCAAAGATCTTTCCTACTACTCAATTACAATGTGGTTTCTCTCATGCCCCCTTTTTTTTATGGGATCAGGATTCAAACACAGAAACAAGCAGATCAGATGATAGCCAAACTAGTATTGCCTCTTCTAGTTCATCAAATGGAAAGAAGAAACCACAAAGAAGTACGAGCGCACATTTGTATTGGGTTACCAGGGATCCTGGGTCGTTTGAATGGTTTAAAGGGGTGATGAATGAAGTAGCAGAGATTGACCACAAAGTAACCTGAGTCCTTCATGGTTTAAATTTTAAAAATGATTGCCTATTGACTGTGCTACCCTTCTTTCTTCTTACATGTACTCTGAAACAGGGTCAAATTGAGATGCACAATTATCTTACAAGTGTGTATGAAGAAGGTGATGCAAGATCAACCCTCATCACAATGGTCCAAGCTCTCAACCATGCCAAACATGGTGTTGACATTCTATCTGGCACCAGAGTATGATCTTGCAGTACCTTTTTACATTCAACGTGAGCTTTTTACTTTATATTGGTAATTGCTACCTAACTACTGTTTTCTATCAAGTAGTGGTAGCCAATCATCATCAAAAGTACTAGAAAATTGAAGAAAATGTCAACATCTAAATATTCAATGACAGTTAAAGCACATAAGCAGCAGCAAACATGTTCCTTACAGAGATTAACATATACCATTAACTTGGTTGCAGGTAAGGACACATTTTGCAAGACCAAATTGGAAAGAAGTGTTTGCGAAAATAGCTTCAAAGCATCCATATGCGACAATAGGTAAAGGGATTCAGAAAACAGAAACCATCAATCAGGCAGCAAAAAACCATTGCTGCAATCGGTGTCCTTATATTATACCTTCACCTGGTGTTTTATTTCCCACACCTGAGGTCTAACCGTTAAAGTTGTTCCAATCTCATCCATAACCATCTGATTATTCTACCATTCGGCAGACAAATAAATATCAAATAAGTCAAAGAACTGTGACATAAGTAATAAATAGAAGGGACAAGATATTAATATTTTATATGTATATAGAAATTTTTTACTTTAATAAAAACCAATAAGACTGGATAAAATCTAGATGGAAATGTTGGTTTGAACACAAATGTGAGAACCGGGAAACCCAACCAGATATAGGACCGGTTAGATCTTAATTTTTTTAGCTGTCCGGTTTGCTTGATATTAGAATGTAGCAATTTAGGTGTAGGTCATCAGAAAGAGAGTTGTTCATGCCAACTACACCGTAGTTTTGAGTAATGTAGAAGATGAAGACATGGAAATTCACACATACATGTGTTAGGCGTTCTTATTGTTTCACCTCAGTTACATACAGGAACATTAAATAATTTTCAAGATTTTAGAAGAAATGATAACGAGAAAAAACGTTGTCAAACTGCAGGAGTGTTCTACTGTGGGATGCCAGTGTTGGCAAAGGAGCTGAAGAAGCTGTCACATGAGCTGACTCACAAGACATCCACACGCTTCGAGTTTCACAAGGAGTATTTCTGAAACAAGAGAATTGGCCTCTAACATATCAAGCTGTTGCTTTTCTATATTTGTAATTAATTCTTCACATAATTCAGAGTAATACATACAAATATATATATACCCAACAAGCAGATTGTAAACGTATACCTTATGCTGGATGTAGTTGTTCGGCCTAATAAATGGAGTTCAAAGAAAAAAAAAACAGCTATGAAAATTGTTATCAACTTCAACAACATATCGCCAACAGCCTAACTGCGTTGGTAAACAATTGGATTTGTTTTTCTTTTTTTTGATCGGCAAACAATTGAATGTTTGTTTGAACAGACCTTAGCCATGTCAATATACAAGTAAGGGATGTGATGCATAAGGAATCTGACAGACACACCCCAGTAAGTGATCGATCACCTTAAGGTTTCATACTTTGAGTTGACTTCATCCAATCATTAAAGCCACAGGTGGAAGAGGGAGAAAGGATGAAACTGTAATGTGAAGAAAGCTACAGCTGCAAGGATAATGTTCTTAGTACCAGCAGAGTTTTGCACCATCAATATAATTCAACCGGCATTACCCATTTCACGTCAACAACAATTTATCAAAAAGCTGCTTGTGGGTTTCTCTTTAAGCTAATTGGTAAGTTTTAACACTTCCACAAAATATTTTTCTTGTCATGAAAGACCAACTTATGCGCAGACAATAGTGCTATCAAACAGAAAAATCAATGTGTCAATAATTGAAGCAAAAGAATAAAGCATATCAAGATTCAAGAATAAAATCTTTCAACAGGCACAATTTTTTATGAATAAAGAAAGAGACGATGATGCCACCAGCTAAACAAACTTCATTGTACACTCTATATAAGAGAGAATAAAATCGTCAGTCAGTCTCCATGAAAATGCTTGGATTATAAATGATTCACATGCAACTTAATATGTAATAGACATCAACAAAATAATGACAAGGACTTGGAAATCAATGAGTCCCAAAATTCATTAGCTGGAAACTTCCTGAATCAAAACCATGCTACAAAAACTTTGTTGGAAGGTTGGATATCTTATAATTGACATAGGTTATTGACTATGTTTTAACAGTGTTCATGTGTGGCGATGATGTGATGGATCAGAATGGGATCTTTAAGGCCCAAGAAACCTCAATCATCCTTCATTCTTCTCAGAAGTCTAGAAGCCCAGCGCCGAACACGTCGCTTCAGCGTGTAACCAACAACTACGCCAGCTACGAAACAAATGGCACAAAGCTTTGAGCAGGTCCACAGCGATACCAGTTTTCTGCAGCAAGACATATACAGTTCAATCATATGCATCTTTCAGAATACCACTTGCCTTTTACCATCTGTCATAACAAATGAACAAAGGAAAAAGAAATACTATACACGAAAATCAATGGTAATGCAGATGGAGATGGCTTGCACAAAGAGGCTTAGGTTTAAAAAAGTGTCACAGAAAATGCTGTAGATGGCCAAAGTCAAACAACATTGGCCACATTGGTTCAGAAATCAAAAATAAAAAGAAAGAAATAAAAAAAAGTAAACTTCAAATGCTTCCAGATTCAGGCAGGGAAGACCTCGTAAGGTAGACCAGGCCAATAATAATCTTTTGCATGTTCAAGACCCCTGAGAGACATTTAGGAGCATTCTAACAATGTAGCATGCCACGTCTTGTATAATTTTGCTCTGCACCATCATGAAAGGCATATTCAGGAACAGCTTTATACTCGTAACATGGTCCAGCAAGACAGCTGTGTGTTCCGTTGGCTGCCTACTTGAAGAAAGAAGACAGTGACCATTGGATTGTTTGCCTTAAGCTAGCAGGCAAAATATTATAGCTTGGGGTCAGACAGAATTGGGGTGAACCTTTTAAATGAATGGAGAATTGTCTTCTAACAGCTACTACAGTTTATGTAATTTGGAAGGAGTGCATGCTCTGGAGTTTATCAGAAGGAATAACTATCTATAACCCACTTCCATTAAGGAACTTCTAACTCTACTTTTATCCAAATCAAGTTAGCCTCTTTAAGGAACTTCTAATTCTCAGCCCAATCAAGCAGATCCAAGGCTATTAATATCCCAAAGGAGATTGGCACTTGTTTAGGTTCAGCTATGCTTATTTGTCTGAAAATGTCCTGTTTTGTAAGGAATAAGAGCTCCATAGATACAGAATCTCTCATCTTGTGGGGTTCAAGATATTAAATGGGAGAGTATTCCCTCTTTATGCCCAGTTTGATGTTCGGTGCTATTTTTTAAGAGTAAAAATCATAAGTTTTGAATATACCTTCGATGGAACTCAACTCCAACTTCCCATCATCGTCTCATCACTTCAAATTTTACGTCCAAGATTCTAATGTTTACTCCTCAAATTTCAAACAGCCTAACCTAACAACACAGGTGCAGAAGGAATTCTAGTCCATCATTGTTAGCAATCCAGGAACTCCATAATAGGAAGGCTTATGCTAGATTTCACGCAACTACCCAGTCCCAAATTGAAGGCCACAAGAAACCCTATTTGTATTATAAACCATCAAAAGGGTAAAATTATAACGCAAGAAGCATAGGGGTGGAGTGGGAAAGTACCTTGGTTGTCTAGTGAGCAAAGCTCGAGATTGGTCCGAAGAGAAAGAAGACGATCCTGAGCTGCAAGATGGTTTCCCCTGAGAAGACGTGGAGATAGAGCTAAGTTTTGGGTCGTCAGACATTGCATTACGGAAAGCTTCCCGTATTCCCTCCATTCGATCAAAGGCACAAATCAAAGATACTCAGCAACCCCGCTAATGATCAAAACAATTTCGGTTGGGGTGGG
>CM042188.1:43971490-43985212 GCA_023539305.1 Ilex asprella | reverse complement strand
TATTTTTGAATAAAAAAATGAACTTAAGTCATTATATATAATTTTAAACATGGACTTAACTCCTTATAAATTTTTTTGTAGGACTTATATTTAATCAAGTACATCTAGGCGAACTCACTTCTAATTTTTACAAAAAAAAAACATGGGTTTTAGACTTCAAATTTTTGAAAGATCCCATAATTTTAGGTATATCACTAGCGCACAAAAAAATAAATCAATTAAATTTTAAGCCCTACAAAAAAGTCTCAAAAAATTAAATTCAATTAAAATTTTTATTGTAATAATTTGGATATATAATTCAATCAATAACATATAAACTTAAAAATAAAAAAAAAATACTCAAAAGTCAACTCATATTAACTTTCACTCACTCTCTCTCTTTGCGGTAGAAAAAAAATAAAAGTTAAAATTAAGCACTTTCTCTCTCTTTTATGGTAAAAAACAAAAACAAAAGTTGAAATCTCTTTCTCGACAACATTAACAGATCTATTTTTTGTCTCTCTCACACATAAAAAATTAAAAATAAATTATTTTTTAAAAAAAAAATATTAAAAAAAAATCATTTAATGTTACCATTTAGACCTTAAAGTGGCTTGAACCGCCCCGGCTAAAGTGCTGAGAGAATGTGTGGGCAATTAATCAAAATACTAAACCAAATAATATGACTCCAAAACATAAAGACATGCCAGTAGTATCCAAAACATGTCTTTCATCTTATTTCAGAGGAGATCCATGGCTGTCCACCAATAACAGTAGCAGGTCTTCAAACTCTACATAAGAAAAGGCATCTTAAGCATATGGTGGAAAGCTCGGAAACAAAATCCATACCGAAATAAAAAAATAAGCAACATATGGCAATCAATTGTACGTGTTTTGAAGAAATTATTATTAAGAATTAATGAAAATGACGCACAGAGACAAATGGGGATTACTCTAGCTCACTGTCTCCTTCCTTTTGTTTACTTGGAACAAACTAACATTAAATAAGCTGTTTTCATGTGTTTACATTAGACTTTGTACGAATTGATGGGATCCACCCCATCGTATATCACATAGACGTTAATTGAAATCAAAGTTTTTACTATGACTCCCGGGATCCAATCTAAATACTCGACTTTCTGACCTGAAATCAAACCCTTGTGTTCTACATTTTTAAAATCTCAAAGTCAAATAAAATTTTATATTAGCCAAAGACTGAATTTAGGGAGAAGTTATACATTTTTTCTGGCATGGTTTTTCTTCTACGGTGCATGAGAGCGAAAAACTTGGTGAATGAAAACAAAATTGAGTCCTCCTCCCTTACATACAACTGATCAGGAATGAAAAATAACAGAGTTTATAGTTGACCACAAAGAGAAAAAAGAAGAAGAAAAAAAAAAGATGACAAAGGCAAAAATATAGCACAGTAGCATCATCAACCATTTCACCCAAAACAGAAGACACAGACACAAGGCCACAGCGCATGCACACCCCGGAAGCTCATGATATATATTTGAATCGAATGTATAAGCATTCACTTATTAAGCATCTGATATTTGATCCCTACATGATCTTGTTATTAACAGAAATCATGCATGTGCTCGTCCACACTTTGCCAAACCAAACCAAACCAAACCTATTTTCTAGAATTTTTTAGGCCAAACTCAAAGGAAAAACTGACTAAAAGAAAAGAAATATATATATATATATCCAACTCATGCAATGGAGACAACACAGTTGACGATAGAACGCATTCAAAGATTTGATTGGAACGACTCACTGGCGTTGGCGTTGGCGTTGTTACCATGTGCATGAATCTTCCACACTGTTGACATTGAATATTATTGTTGTCTACGTTTGATTTTCTTTTGATAGTTTGAGGATAAGTCTACTGAACAATAAGTTCTTTTTGGTGCAGTACTGCAAACAAATATAATTTTTTGGAGGTCAATTAAAACCTTTTGGGGTCAATCTTAAATTTAATTTAAGATTGATTACAAATTTTGTCATGCACACTTGCTGTTTGTTCATCCAACGGATGAGAATTTACATATATAAGAAAGCGCACTGCCATATGTATAATTAAGCACCTCATCTCATGTAAACTTGTTATGACCACATAAATATGAGTAATTAACGAGGAAGAGAGGTCCCATTTCTTTTTATTTTGGATTTAACGGTCAGATGTGTCTGAGTCAACTTATATGCACTTTAACTAATCTCTTTTATGATCCGGTCAAAGACATATTACTTACGTCAGTACTAGGGTATGTATGAGGGATAATTCTCTCATAACCTGACTCTCAGAGGTTCTTTAGATTCAAACTCATAACATCTGAATTTATAACTCATTTCTATTAGCAATTAAGTTATTTGACCCATAGGGTTAAAGGTCCCATTTCTTTGCAACTTATCCTCCAAGTTTTTCAATTTTTAAATTTGCTTGCTCGTCTATATTTGACTGAAAGTAAAGTATATATGTAACCACTTCATGTAATGGAGACAACAGTGTTGACCATAAAACATATTCAAAGATTTGTTGGGCATTAGGAGTCGTTGCTCGTGTTACCACATGCCTGAGTCTCCACACTGTTGGCATTGAATATTGTTGTTGTCTAGATTTTTGGCCCATAGTTTGAGGTCAGAACGATTAATTCTGTTCCAGTATTAAGTCAGGATTAACAAACTTTACCATACAAGATTTAATTGCAAGTCCTTCAACATCTCTCTCTCTCTCTCTCTCTCTTGCACATTTACCCCAACACAACCAGCCACCCACCTAACCCCACTCTTTCTCACACAAACACACACAGTACACATGTGAACATAAAGACACCAGAGAACAATTTTTTTTTTATCAAAGCACACATAGTAAAACTTTTCTTTAAGTAGGGAAATTCAGATTACAATCAGATAAAAGTAAAGCCTTAAATTCGGGTGGGGGAGAGCCTAACCAAATCGATTAAAGCGAATTACTTAGAAAGGAGATTGCAACCCAATGAGCAGCCTTAGTGCAGGCTCTAGGCTTGTGTAGGAAACTAGGGTTATATAACCTAGCATAGATTTTAATATCTTCCACTATGGCTCTAATTTCCCATGGGGGAACGTCTTCATTGGAGCAAAGTTTGATTAAGTTGAGACAGTCACTTACAATGGAAGCATTTGTAATCAATTGAGCTTCAGCAAGTAGGCAGGCTTGCCTTACTGCCTCAGCTTCCGTGTAGAGATTGGACCTTGCTGAGAAAGCCTTAGCACAGCCTGATATGAGCTCACCTTCTTCCTTACAAATCACCACTCCATTAGCCCCCTTAGCAGCAGTAGACTTGAAGCCTCCATCGCAGACAAGGAGAAGTTTAGAAGAAGGAGTTGGATGCCTTTCATTGATCATCATTGTTGGGTTCATCTGTTCCTTTGGGGGATCAGCAGTATCGGCACGTAATTGGCCCTTCCATAAGGCTTGAGCACGAATGACAGTGACCAGAGCATTGACTTCTTCCTTGTTGAAAACAAATTAGTTTCTCGCTTTCCAAATAACCCACGCCACATAGGCCAACTTTCCCAGCAAAGTAAGCCTCTCTTGAGTCACATTCACCATCTGTACAAGTGTTGAGGTTCTTTGAGCCACTGACATGAAGGGGGATTGATCCTCTTGGAGCCTAAGGTCCATACCAAACCAGACTCTTTTTGTCCATTCGCATTCAAACAAAATGTGTTCAATTGTTTTCGGGGCCTTTAGGCAAATTTGACAGAGATGAGAGGGGGCATATTTTCTTCTAAACAGGTTTTCCCTTATGGCTAGGATATTCAAACAGGCTTTCCGCCATAAGTGTTTAAACTTTGGAGTCACTTTCATGTTCCAGACAGTTTGCCATAATTTTGGATGAGGAGAAACAGTGGTACTTTCTTCAACCTGTTGTGGATTCAAACTCTTTCCCAATCTATACCCAGACTTGACTGTATAGACACCATCGCTTCTAGGCCACCAAATCCTCTTGTTTTTCCCTCCTCTGAGTGCTAGTGGAATGGATTGGATAGTAGTCGTCTCTTCTCTTGAGATTACATTGTGCAAACTGGAGGAGTTCCATCTTTTCGGGTTATCCTTTATGAAGTCAGCAACCTTGCTTAATTGGCAATCCTGAGGTTTGGGGGAATAAACCATCTGACTGGGTAGAGAAGGAACTCATTTATCCTCCTAGAAACTAATCTCACTACCATCCCCAACGTGCCAGATTAAACCTTTCTCAAGCAACTCCCTGTCATAAAGGAGGCAGCCTCATACCCAAGATGGTCTAGATCCATGCTTCGCCTTCTTAAGGTCATCATTAGGGTAGTAAATTGTTTTCATAAGCTTTGCCCAAAAGGAGTCTGGTAGGTGGATCAATCTCCAACAATGCTTAGCCAATAGAGCTTGGTTAAGCAATCTAAAGTCCTTAAACCCCATTCCACCAATGGTTCTAGCTTCAACCATTTTTTCCAACATATTCCCCTTTTGTCCTCACTTCCTTTCCACCAAAAGTTCCTTTCATAGCAATTTAGTTTATCACAGAAGTTTCTTGGGAATTCCACAACCGACATAGCATAATTTGGAATGACTTGAATCACCACTTTGATTAATACCTCCTTACCTACCTGCGAGAGGCGGTAGTAACCTTTCCATCCTTGGAGCTTCTTCGTTACTCTTTCAAGAAGATAATCAAACACTTCCTTTTTAGATCTACCCCACACAGTAGGGATCCCTAGGTATTTTGCACAAGGTGGGAGAGCCTGCATCCCCAAAAGTTGACAGTAACTCGATCTTTGGTCCTCTGTGGTGTTGCTGGATAAGACAATGCCAAATTTTTGGTAATTTGTACACTGCCCAGATGCCTCGTAGTAACAATGAAGGATCCTTAACAACTTCACAACACCACCCTCCTTTGCTTTGATGAAAAACAGTGAGTCATCTGCAAAGAAGATGTGAGAAATGATAGGGCTTATTCTCTTGACTTTAATCCCAATCAGCCTCCTTTTTTCGATCCCCTTGTGAATCATGGTCGAGAGCACATCCACAATTATGATGAACAGATAGGGGGATAGTGGATCGCCTTGCCTGATTCCTCTTTGTGGTATCACCTCCCCAATTCTTTCCCCATTCAAGACAAGCTGGAAGGAAATTGTGCTAACACACTGCATGATAAGCTAAACCCAGTGGCTATTAAATCCCAATCTAATTAGAGTGGCTTCAAGAAAATTCCACTCCACTCTTTCATAGGCTTTACTAATATCAATTTTAATTGTCATTTCAGGGATCTTGTCTCTCCTCTTTCCCTTAAGATGATGGAAGACTTTATTTGCAATGGCTATGCAATCTTGAATCTGTCTATTCGGAACAAATGCAGCCTAATTTGGAGAGACTAAACATTCAATCATTCCATTCATTCGATTAACCATGACTTTTGAAATGATCTTGTATAGGAAGTTGCATAAGGCTATTGGTCTGAATTGAGTAATAGATTCTGGATCAGCTTTTTTGGGTATGAGAACAATATTAGTGAGATTAAGCTCCCTGATCATCTGACCTTTCTCAAAAAAATTCTTTATAAGTTGAAAACCATCAGGTCCATAATGTGCCAAAACTTGTGAAAGAAAACCCCTGAGAATCCATCAAATCCTGGTGCCTTGAGGGCTCCCAAATCCTGCACAACGCTCTGTATCTCTGTCATTGTAATAGGTCTTGCTAACTCGTTGTTCATCTCATCAGTCACGCTTTTTTACACCACACTCAGAACTTCACTCCAGTCCCTTTCCCCAACTATAATGAATAAGTTTTGAAAATACTCAATGATGTGGGAGTTGATCTCTTCCTTTCCTTCTATCCACACAGCCTCTTTTGTCTTTAATTTCCAGATCTGATTTCTAATTCGTTTTTGGATAGTAGTCAGATGGAAGAACCTAGTGTTTTGGTCCCCATCTTTCAGCCACTTGACTCTAGACCGTTGCAGCTAGTACTTCTCTTCTTTGCTTCTAAGAGCATCTATCTGGGAACACAAATCAGCCTCCAAGAGCATCTTCTTTGCTTCATTCAGGCTCTAATATGCACTCACTCTAGCATTGATCAAATTCTTAGTAGACTCTGTCATTTGCAAGTTTATGTTGTCACACCACCACAGAGTCAGCCCATCAGACAGTCCTTCTAGTTCAGCATATTCATAGGAAGGGAAGTTAATCGATATTCTCAATCGTTCCAACTTATGGGACTTATTTTTCGTCTCCATAAGGAAGACGATTGAGGGACGACGGATATCAATAAGCCTTCGAAGATTACGAACTGTCCGGGGTCGTCCCACTCCCTGACAGTTCCAGATGAGAATTAGCATGACTCGTGTGGCTGTTTGAGGTCAGCCACCACCATCTTTTATGATCAACTGGTTGTATTACCCTTGTCAGGCACTTCATTTGAAAATTGGGCAAACCACTAAGACATGCACCTATTAAGATTATGCTCTCCCCTTCCTTCTGTGTGGCCATTAAACTCTTCTTCATGAGCTAGATGAGTTTGTTCCTCAGTTCCCCCCTTATAGGATAGGCACAGTTAAACATTTGACACTTCATTCTCCCTCAGTTTCTTTAACTTCCCTTGAAGAGGCAATGGAGAAGTTTGAATTTGAGATGGCATATGCAGGATCTATCAAACATTGTCAGCTTGGCCTATTTGACCAGGCTAGCTCAAGTTAAATTCAGTCATGGGGTCCTTTCCCCGTGGTCTAGGTTCATTTGATCACATTTTAGCTAGTTGGTCGCCTGGAGATCATTCCAGAACGTTGTGTGTTTTTATTTATCACCAAAATTTAAATCCAACAAATCAACTAGACTAGACCAGACCAAACCTGCTCGAACCCACACCCATAGCTAGCTCCAAAATGGTTATGAAGTGGAATCATTAGTCGCATACTAATTTATTCTGTGTATCCTTGTACCAATTGATTTTGCACCACCCATATGCTATATTAGCTATTCCTGGACCAAATTCTGACATATACTCTTCTAAGATGTATGCCAACATTATAACCCAATTAGTTCGATAATGAGGAATATATATATGCATATATATATATATATATATATATTTATATATACTAGTTATTTCTCGTGCCTAAAGACACGTAGTAATAAAAAAAAGATTAACAATAAATATATTTGTATTCACACCCAAAATCAAATTACAAAGATAGAGGAAGAGTAAGGAATTTAAGCATTCGGTTATAGTGGATGCGAGCAATGGCAGTGGTAGTGGACGGCGTTGGTGCTAGTGGAAGATGGTGATGGTGATGATGATGGTTGTGATAGATGATGACGATCGATTGTGATGGTGGGGTGATAAGGCGGTGGTGGTAGTACGGATTATGGTGATGATAGGGCAGTGGTAGTAATAAGGATAATGGTGGGACAATGACGATAATGGTAAGGTGGCGGCAACGGTGGTGGCGACGGCGGTGATGGTGGGGTGGTAGGGTTGGTGGTAAGGTGGCAATAACAGTGGTGGGTACAGTGGGTGTGGTGGTGATGGTGGAGTGGCGATAATGATAGTGATTGTTGTGGCAGAGTTGGTAGTAAGGTAGCGATAACAGCAATGGCAGTGGTGATGGTGGTGGTGGTGAGTTGGGGGTGATGGGAGTAATGGTGGTGGTGGAGGAGCAATTCTAAACACTATTTTAAAAAAAAATACTTATGAGAAATTATAAGTTTTATAAATACTTTTAAAAAATTACCATAAACACACCCTAAGATGCTTATTTTCACTATTAAATTTGGGGTGTTAATATTAACCGTCAGATTGATTTTAAATTAAAATTTAAAGAGATATAAACCGTGAAAAATAAAATTCATTTTAATTATTTTTTAGATTTAAATTATATTATATTTTATTATATAGATATATTTACAATGTAACTCAACATTCAAACAATTATCTTCGGACAAGTCAATCACGCACACCCAGTCCAAATAGGTTGGTTAGAAAGAGCCCGAAAGCCGAGGCCCTAGTTCTTGCTAATAAAGAGCTTGAAATGATACATCTGATCTGATATATACATAACAGCATGTTCACCCTAGGCCCAGCCCAAACAAACCCCACCCACCCTTCCTGAATCCGGATCATGAATTGAAGACTAGTTTGATTGGAAAGGGCAAACCACCCTTTTCTCCTGAATGACATTCTTGTAATCAACTAAATCATCATTGGTGGCATTGGCAAGAAAGGAAAAGAAAAGAATGGAAACATCTAGATTTTACATTAGAAATCAAATTAATGAATCACTCAAGCACACAGCCAAGGCATGTGAATTGCTTTTTAGGTTCAATTACTTCTGATGGTCCAGGCCGGGCATGTCATTCACACTCATGCTAACAAAATAGTGGCCTGGCCTGGCCTGGGGAAGTCAATCACGTTGTTGTCAGATCTTAATTCTCAACCTCCATATACCACCACCACCACCACTTTAATAAATAACAAGCGACTTTGCACCATAGATATTGATTTTCCTAGCTCCCACAATCTATACCTGACCCAACCACCCTTACTTTCATGTTATATACATATACATATACACACACACATGTCACCCTCAATAATTGTCATCCGTCATCCAACCTGGTCCAACAACCCATCCGCTCCAGTCATTAATCACCGCCGGTCAGTACATGATATGTACATTCTTTGTTTATTAATCAAAATTTTATTCTTGATCTTATTGATTCAATTCAAAATTCAGACTTTAAAAGAAAAATTATTGAACAATATTTACAAATGAATCCTGAAGAAAAATCTGATAAAGGAGCTCTGTCACCTAATCTGTCTCAACCGTATTCTTTAAAAGAAATATTTAATAGGTCTGAAAATGACATGAAAGATAAACCCTTCATATATATATATGCATGCTATTAATTCAATCTACCAAATTTACAATTCCAATTAATTTTAATTACTTCTTTGTATCATGAAAAAATATCATGAATTAGTTCATTTTTGAAAAGCAGTACTGCATCCCCATATGGGGATACCCAAGTATCTTTCTACCTCAGATCAACAAAAACAAAAAAAAAAGGTATATTGACTGAAGTTTTATTATTATTTATTTTAATCTGCCAAGTGCCAACAATACAAGGAATCAAACAAAGGGTGAGAAAATGCTTATAAAACCATTTTTCCACATTCTTATCATTATGTATATAGTAGCTAGGTAGGTATGACTTCTCGCTTTGTACCATAAGGGGCCACCACAGTGATGTAGAAAAACTTAAGCCATCCTTATGTTGTTTGGCAATTGATGGTGCAGAGTTGTACAATTGAACATAGTTGTGATCTTTGGGATTAGAGAATCATTAGAAGACCTAGTTAGAACTCCTCAACTCTTAGGAATTGAATAAATAAAATGGGGAATTACAAACATGGAGTATATAGTAGTTCACCAGCTTAAGAGTTCGGTTAATCCACTCTCAAGTGAGTTTCTTACTCCTTAGAAAAGATTTGATTGATAAAAAGGAGAAATTTCAAAGAATAAAACTTAGGCTTGTTGCTTGTCCTTTCATTGTGAGGGATATAGCTCTTATTTATAGTTTTTCTAGGCTTTACTTGATCCCCTGGTGTGATCCTTGCCTTTTTTTTTTAACCGATCTGTCTATTATGCGATTATCATGGATAACGCTGGGATAGTTGCGATTTTCTTGCCTTAATGTAAGACCGTTCGAAATATCGTACGCTATTTTGGTGGAAGTCAACTATCCTCCTCGTTGTCCTCATGAGGGCATTGGGGCTGGGGAAGGATGTGTTGACCTTAACGCGTCTGATTGTCCGTGATGAGTTGTGCTATTTGATCTTGGAAGGGCCAAGTTGAACATTTGAACTCAACCTTAGCTATATTAAGTCTCATCAACATTAATAATGTATTATGTATAAAATTTCTTCTTATAGATTTTCACTTGTGAGTAATATTTTTAGATCAATTCTCTATCGTGATCTCAATGTATTGTATTATTTTCATATAAGTAATCATTTATGTTCTAAAACTTGGTCTACTTAACAATGTTAAGTGCATATTTTTTGATTTGTCAATGAATGTGCATATATTTATATTTGAAATATGTGTGTTATTAATTTTTGTCAAGAAAAATAAGATAAAATTGCTACACATAATTACTAAAAAAATTCATGTTTCATATTGATTGTTACCAAATAATATGTTCATGGTATATTAAATTTGGCATATGCAAATTTAAAATATTATGTTATTTAAGAGTAATATTACAAGAATCCATTTTGTTAATATGTGTAATTTATTCGAATCTAACGTAGTAGTAAACAGGGGACATAGAACATAAGTTCAACTCATTTTACTTCTATTAATCACCAAGGAAGTAGAGATACGGATATGAGATACGAATACGATATAATATGAATACGACGATATTGTAAAACTTAAACAAATAAGATACGGGTACAACTAAGATATGTCTATAATAAAATATAATTTTATATTTTATTATTATTTAACAATTTAAAAATTAAAAATTTTCAATAATTTTTTAACATTAGTAAGTAAAATTAGAATTTTTTACAATGAAAATGATGTAATATCGTCTCATTATGATATGTTCATAAACGAGCATGACAAATTAAAGGAATCATAATAACATTTAATTAGTTAGTTTTATAAGTATTTATTTTTAAAAAATATAGTGTAAGTGACTCAATTTTTTTTATACTCTCTTAACATGTAATAATAAATAATACTTAAAAAAAATTCGTATCTATAAAATCAGATAAAATTTTATGAATATTTTATATTGTATGTGAATTTAAAAAAATATATATAATTTAAAATTAAAAATTGTGTATCTTGTATTATTGATTAATATGTGAGTGTCTCATACGAGATAATGCTGGATAAGATTCGTCATTAACCTATGATGGTCTCACACGTGTCCTTTAGGCCCATCACAGTCACGTTTTCCTAACTTGTAGTTATCACAGTTGAGGAGTGAGAACAGTAAAGAAACCCAGCAGCAATCACCAAGTAGCTTACGGTACAAACACAACCTCCATTCCTGACCGTACACGTGTCCCCTAGTAATCAAATGATCTCAAAATTCCGGTATAAATATTGGATCTACTTAGCATCTCAGTCCCGATTCTCGGCATCTAATCTTAGATGCCTTCCCGCCCATCTATCCAACGGCCCACGTTTCCTCGCACTCCCTCTCTCTGTCCCCATAAATCACCCATTCTCCTCAATCCTAACCTCTCAAGCCTCCAGAACTAAACAAAGCCACAGAGTTTATTTTTCTAGAGAGAGAGAGAGAGAGAAAAGATGAATGCTTTGGATTCTCCGCTTGAAGCCCTGGCCTTCAACTACCTGAGCTTTGGGTTGTTCACAGTCGTTAACAATATTTGGACGTGGGTTGCCGTTATAACGGCCGCCCTTAGTTTCTGGCGGATCCGATCTTCTGGCTCATTGAAATCTGACTTACTTGACCGGAACCCAGATGGGGCGTCACCGCCGGCGGTGTTTTCATCGCCATCGTCATCACAGGCTGAAAACATAGCTGAGCCTGCGTCTAGTACTTCAGCATCAGCTTCGGATTTCCCGGCGATGTCAAAGATAACGTCGTTTTGTAGGGTGGAGGGAGATGGACTGACAAAAGGGAAGTATACGGTGTACTACAATGAAGATGAATATGATGATGATGATGAATTTACAGGTAATGAGGAGGAGGTTGATAACCGTGACGGTGAGGGTGTTGAGGTGGTAGCTAAAGAGTGGTGTGACGGCTGGGACAGAGTTTTGAGTATGAGAATTGGAGACATGGGGTGGTACAGATATCAGGACTTGACGGTGCTGGACGGTAACGTTGTCAGGTTATGGGATGGTTGTACTCGTAGCCTGTAGAGGTGGAATTAATGCCATCACAACATATAGGTGGTGGGGTTTTGTGGTAGTTTTCAGCTTTTTCTTTTTTTCTATGTTTCAATTTAATTAGAAGGTAGCAATCAGAGCCTTCATACTACAGAAGACTTGAAAGTCCTGAATAATTTATCAGGGTAAGCCTGATATGTTTGAGCTACTTACAAGAGGAAGAGTTCAATTCAAGGACCTCCAATGATTGTTAGCTGTTGTATCAGGGTTGTTTTATTGCAGATTTGATAGTCTTCAAATTGTATATATGTGATCTTGAAATAGTAGCACTTGTTAATGCAAACATGCATTTTTGCTCATCACTCTCTCTCTCTCTCTCTGACTCTCATCATTCAATCAAACCCTTTTCTTGTTTGGGATGTTTTAATTTCCTCGATCACCTTTTTTGTTGGTTGCAAAATCATTAACGTATGTGAACTCCCTTTTCAGTTCTCTGTCCCATTTCTATTGATTAGTTCACGTCAGAGGGATGATCAATGAAACGTACAGTATGTATTCACAGCTAATAGCTAGTTTTTCCCCCCATACTAGACAAATGAAAGGGAATGGGACAGGCAATAGTGTTCTTTGATTGCACGGAAGAAAGTGGTGAACTTTAAGTAAACTATGCCACTCCTTAATCACTAGATCTTTCATAGATAAAGTTGGTTAACTTTGGTGATGCTTTTCTGCACTGATTAATTCTTCTGTTCTAAAATTTTCATCAAGGTAGGGGGCTCTTTCTTTTAATTTTCTTCATTAGTTAATGACCAATCTTTTCTAAAATATCCTTAGTGGCATACATAAATCCTATTATTCAACCATTCTATGATCACTAAGAGGTTTTACAATTAGTTCACAGCCCATAGTCCACCGTCACAAAAATCTTGTTCAGGACCTATAATTATTTAAGACGACGGAAGAATTTACAAGCTTACAGCAACAATACTAGGCCGTGCAGTCCAACACAAAGTGGTGGATAGTTAATTAGTTACCTAGCCTTACCCGCAGGAGAGGGGTTTGAAGGTTTCAAACAGAAAACGTACGGTTGCATAATATACTCCGAAAATTTTCAGCTGATGATGAAATGGTACAATGGCTTAATTAGAGCAATGAAGTCCTTGAATTGATGCGCCAATAGCATTACTCAAAAAGAAAAGGTCATCTATCAATGACACATTGTCTCAAAATTTCTGCTGCATTAAACATCCAATATAGTGGGTAACAAACCCCAAGCTTATCAAATTTCGTGTCCACCATAAGGAAATGTAAAGTGAAGCATAAAGATGGATGAATTTAATACTTCTGTCTTGCAATGATATATATCTATTTCCCAACTAATTTCATAGTTAATTTCAACACTAATGTTATTGGGACATAATTGATGGACATAATTTGGAGACATAATGAGTTGTCACCAATGAAATGATAGTGAAATATATTTAATGATGGGTCCCATTGTAGCATTAAATGAATTCATTTTCATTTCATTGATGACAACTCATTATGTCCCAATTGCATTGCTTTAATTTCAATTGATATGGGTGGTTCAGAAATGAAACAATGTTGACAAGGACCACCAATTGGTTGCTTGTCACTAGACGTACGAATAATGCTCAAGTATTAACGGCATTAACGTTTCCTCACTCATCTCTCTCCTCTTTATTCTTTTTATTGAATGAGCCGTGAATCATAAATGAAGAGTATAGCTTAATTTAGCTAATCTCATACCAAACTATAAATAAAGATGTGAGTGACTCTTTATAGGGACTTAGCCCAATAACTACCACCGAAAGTGCACTAAATTAGTTAG
>CM042188.1:43945467-43963843 GCA_023539305.1 Ilex asprella | reverse complement strand
TAAAAAATTTTAAGTAACTAATATATAGGACTTTATTTTTTTCATATAGATATATATATATTTGTTTGTAACTATATTACTATTACTAATAAATGAGTTTAAAATAATTTAAAAGTTTTTATAAAATAGTACACAGCAAGTTGAAAGTTAAATAGGTATAAAAATAAAAATTAGATGCAAATGTATTGGTGGGTAAATTAACTTTATTATAATAATTAAGAATAAAATAAGAGGTTATAAATTTTTGAGATGTTGATATTATTTATTATTTATAAATAGAATAAATATATCTTCGTAATTAACCCCAAGAAAATGATATGATGTCAAACATACCACGTGACACAAAACCGACGGCTATGCCAACACTAGCTATTTTCTGACCTTCCTCAAACCCCAGGGAAAAACTAAAACCCTAGCTCTGATCGCAGGGCCAGTGTATCTCCGTCACCGCCTCCGTCACCATGGAAGGCCTCGAGATGCAAAGGCCGGACGACTCCTTCTGCGACTCAGTCATGTCTCAGTTCAGCAACTCTAAGCAGGAGCACCACCACCACATCTGCACAATCATTGGCACCATGTCGCAGGAACTCAAAGACCAACCTCTTCCTCTTGTTCCCACCGCCTACTTCGGCGCCACCTGTTCCTCTCTCGACCGCCTCTCTCTCGAACCCGACCCGCCAACCCACATCATCGATGCTCTAACCACCATCCTCTCCTTGGTCGTCGATCGTGTCTCTCCTTCCATTTTGAAGAAGAAATATGACTATTTGTGTGATTTAATTGTTAAAGTTCTTCGTTCGAAATCGATAACCCCGCTTGGTGTTGTGTCGGGGCTGAAATGCATAAAACAGTTATTGATTGCTCATGATAAGGGAAATTGGGCCGATGTGTCTCATCTCTATGGTGTTCTGCTTAGTTATATAACTGACGACCGACCTAAGGTGACAATTTTGAGCCAAAGTTTTCTTTAAATCTTTATTGAATTTAATCTGATAAGGCTATAATTATTGATCATCTTATGTTTTATGGAGAGTTGGAATCCATAAATATTGAGTTTTAGTTCTTATGTATGCAAATTGGATGTTTCATTGAGAGTTGGAATTGTTTTGTTTTGTTTTTTCAACTCTTCAAATGCTATTCGAGTATTAGACACCTTTTATCATTGTCGCTTTGCCATGAGTAAACCTTGATTTACGTATGAACTATCTATTCATAAATATGTATGTGTGGTTCGAAGATGCAGATTAGCTCGACTACCCCAAAAACAAAAAAGAAGAAAAGAAAACGGGTAGATGAGTTTTATTCACCACCCCCAGCCTCCCCAACAGAAAAAAAAAAAAAGAACTGAAAAGAAAAGAGATAAAAAATAAGAAGAGCAAAGCAGACCAGTTTTGTCCCATGGGACAGTAATCAGTGGCAGTATGGACTCCTGTTTTGAATTTTGAGTCTCTGCATTTCTGTTCAATGACTGCTACATTTCCTTTTGGTTTTCAGTCCCCCTTACTTCCTAGATTAACTGTATGCACAAATCCCAAAAGTTTAAGCCCAAGGATTGCATCAATTTTTAATTCAGTCTACATGTCTTATTTTCTCCATGGAAAGGGATTGCAATTTTGTAGGTATTTCAGATTGTTTCTTCATATATGTCGGTGGTGATCAATGGATAGTTGTCTTTGTTTTTCTTGAGATGACAGTTTGCCAGGCATTAAATTCGATAGTGTTTTCTGAATGAATGCTGCTGAAAATTGAGTTTGATGTTGATCAGGTAAGAAGGCAATCGCATATGTGTCTCCGTGATGGCCTGCTTAATTTTCAGGCGGTACCCCACCTGTTGGAGTCGGTGATGGCACCCACACCTGTGCTGGCAGCTGCAAGTGAAGCCATCACAAGCATCTTTGAAAGGTTTCTTCTGCTTGCTGGAGGATCAAATGCAAATTCTTCAGAAGGACCTAAAGGAGCACAGGAAGTCCTATATGTTTTGGATGCTCTAAAAGAATGTCTCCCTCTAATGTCGATGAAATCCTCGACCAACATTCTGAAGTATTACAAATCTCTTTTAGAACTTCGACAGCCCCTGGTTACCCGGCGCATTACAGATAGTTTAATAATACTTTGCCGCAACCCAAATGCGGAGTTTTCATCTGAAGTGCTACTTGGTTTGTTATGCTCACTAGCTGCTTCCATCTCCACTAATGAGACATCCGCTGATAGCCTGACATTCACAGCTCGCTTGCTAGACGTTGGAATGAAAAAAATTTATTCTCTTAATAGGCAAATTTGTGTGGTCAAGCTCCCTGTTGTGTTCAATGCACTCAGAGGTTACCTATATTTGTTTTTTGAAATTTTACTTTCCCCCTCACAAATACATTTACTCATACCTTTTAATATTTTTAATTGGAGTCTTGAGAACCTACTGCCAAATTCCTGTCATTTAAATTTCAGTGACAGTAGAGTTACAGCTGAAGTTAGTATTATGTTTCCTATGATGGGGTTTTTGCAGACATTTTGGCTTCTGAACATGAGGAGGCAATAGTTGCATCCATGGAGGCATTCAAGAGCTTAATAGATGTGTGCATTGACAAGGGCTTGATCGATCAGGGTGTGGATCAGATTACAGCAAATGCAAATGTGGACACGAGGACGTCTTTGCCAACGGTCATTGAGAAAGTGTGTGCAACTATTGAGAGTTTACTTGATTATTGCTATGCTGCTGTCTGGGACATGTCGTTTCAAATTGTTGCAATCATGTTTGAGAAATTAGGTAGTCATTCCTCTTCCGCTCCCTCTCCCTCTCTCTTAAAACTTAGTGTTTCATACTTTTGCAAAAGAGAAGATTAAGACACGTGAAATATACATGAATTCTTAGAAAAGGTTTATTTTTATCTTCACCTTCGTGCATGCTAATAATATTATTCTTACTTTTGAAGTGGAACTGTTGAATTGATAGATCTTAATAAAACAGAGGACCAATACATCTTTCAGGTGAAAAATCCTCTTACCTTTTAAGGGAAACCCTTGGGAGCTTGGCTGACCTGCAGAAGTTGCCAGATGAAGACTTCCCCTACAGGAAACAGGTAGTCTTGTAACACCAAAGAACATATTCCTGTGTATACCCTGATTTTATATTCTTATGCCCCTGTTCGCATTTGCTGCATGCCTATTCAGATTTGGTATTTGTGCAGTTGTCTTATTTTTTGTATGATTAACCATTTGTTGTTTGAGAACGTCAATCTCTCCTCCTTCTAATATGCTCTTTTTCTTTCTCTGACACACATTGGTGCAGACCTGTGCCTATAAATCATTCAGGTGCCAAGCTGTACTACAATGGACTTTTTACTCTTTTACATAGGCTTGCACACAGCTTGGATGCCATTTGGCTTTGTTGATCGACTCTTTTGCACTCTATATGGACTATTCTTGGGCATATTATCCTGCCTGAATTCTCATTTAGCATCAACACTTTTGGCTTCTGGATGGCCATGGGTCTGCCTGGTCCTCTAATAGAGGTCACATTGGATTTGCTAGTTGTCCATCGGGATTAGTATTCTATGGAGTTCATGTGCATCAGATGCAAAAGCATCTGACCACAATTTCATTTCTTGGCATGGTGTGTCCTTTGCATGTAACAGGGCCAATCTTGTTCTCTCTCTTAATATCAGCTCTAGCATTTTTACCCTTGACAAGAATCTGCATGTGATTGTCTGTCTTCTCATGCGGTCGGGCAGGTGTGTGAGTAAATTGAACTTCTGAGCAAGATATGTCACAATTTCATTGCTTTCTTGTTTTTGCACCACTATTCACAAATTTCAAAGTTATTTGCAGAGTTTTTTGAGTTAGAAAATCAAACAAATTGATTTGATGACATTAAAGTATCATTCTAGAGGTACAGTTGTTCAACTATGTGACCCTCGCACTAACCCCATCAACTGGTGAGCGGTGAGGTTATATATGAAGTTTTGCTTTAATTTAAGGGTTTCTTAGTGTATGTTGATGAATGGTGTAGTTATTGAAGTTGCCAAAAGTGTGGTTTCTCAATTAAATCCAAATGAGGAGATCCTTAGGTTTCCCACCTTTAGGCAATGTCACTGATGTAAATTCACTACTCTACATGATTCGAAGGGGGACTTTTAGGCTTGATAATCGTGTCGAGTGGAACGGTTTTGTGTCGAAAAGAATGAGTTTGTGTCAAAAAACCCTCCATCTCTACCCCATTCGTTTATATAAACGAGTCCAACTATCACACCAATACATGTATCGTTTATTAAATGGGTTACTCTATACAACCCGTATGTCACCTGCTAAATAAGAGAATATATTAGAGTATTTCGAGTCCACATGAAAAATCATCAACTCGCCATACATTACAGATGTTTGACTGTTTATTATAACAATAAATAATAGCTGAGCAAAAAAATAAAGACAAAAAATAAGCATTAAGTGATTACTAAATTTGCATGAGTCTGAGAGATGAGAGATGGGAGGTGTGAGATGAGGTAGAGGTCGAGTGACCTAACTATTTTAAAAAAAAAATTATAGTACCACTGTTAACGTGTTAAAACCAATTTATGTATTAAATACGAAATCGGTTTGTTTATTTTACGGGTTTGTCGAGTGAACCCATGAACCACTCGAACCCTTTAAGACTACACTCAAACCTGATAAATCCGTGTCGGTTTCACGAGTTGTGTCTAGAATTGCCAAGCCTAAGTGCTTTATTATGGGGTGTTTTAGCTATCAACGATTGGTTTGAATGCAGCAAATTCTTTGTACACAAAAAAGATTAGTTTGAATGGTTAGAACTGGAAATGGTTTCCTCTGTAGAACTGCATAATATGCATAATTTACTGCATTTGTATTGCTCAAATTAATGTTGTCTTATTAATGTAAAAAGGTCCTCAAGATCATTGCCTAGTTTGGTTCTCAATAATTGAGGATGCTAGGAGGGATAGATGGGGAACAAACTTAACCTTTAACATCATTTGCACAAATTTGTCACCTTCAGTCAGATTCGAGCCCATAAAACTTTTAGGTGTTAGCTCAAGCATTATTCCATAGCATTGGTCAATGACCTGTGAACAATTGTATCCCAGTCTTGTCATCACCCACATTTTATTATTCGTACTATTTGTTAATATCATTTGAAGAAGAAAGTTAGTTTACTCTCTTATGAATACTGCTGCATAGTCCTCTTGACCTTCAGTCCAGGAACATTTGATTGGCCTTTTCGTCATAGCACACTAAAGAAACTACGAGCAGGGACGTAACTAGGATTTTATTTTGAGGAGGGCCAAACAATAACATACACAAGAATTTTATTCAATGGGGATATTCTATTTTTCCTAACGTCAAGTTTTTAGTTATATAGAACCTACCAAAGTTAACTTTTATTCAATACCATTGTAAAATTTAGTCTGGATCATGAGACCCCAAAATTATTTCGTACCATTATAAAAATTAGTGTGTGACAATGTCGCAATCCTATTATTTTCTTACTAATAATATGGCATAATGACAATAGGGATATTATCTCTGCAAAAAATAATTTCACACGATATTATAAACTTGAATTATGAGTCGATGCATTACTTTTGATATAAGCCACATTTAGAACGCGATTTCACTTATTTTTTCCTTTAGTTAGCAAACTCATTAAGCAAGTGACTTCGTCAATAAGAGCAACACTCATCCATGTGATCACATCCCTCCTTTTGATTGCTAGATATTAAGTTCTTTGAGTACACTAAATGAAATACTTGTACGTTGGACTTTTTGGAAACCCAGACGGAAGCAACAAAATTTTCTAAAAATCTGTAGGGTGTTATCAGTTTTCTAAAACCTAGACAGACAGACCTACACATGGCTGGTAAAAATCTTTAGGGTGTTATCAGGTAAACCACGGAATTTTCTAAAACCTAGACAGACCTACACATGGTTCCGTCATTGACTACGAGGGCATGAGTTCAGAAAGAAAAAGAACAGAACTTTAACAAAACTGAAGTCATGGAACTTTTTGAAGGTGAACCTTATATTCCTTAGCCATACTAGCGAGTTTTGGGATTTATCTTTTCGTGTGAATAATGGTTGAAAACAGGTAGTTCGTGTGCATTAGTGCTAGGCAAAGATCAGCTATGCTCCTTAAGGATATTTGGAATGACATGGTTTTAGAAATTGGGTGGTTTACCTGTTTAGACATCATGTCAATGTGGAAGCATGACAACTATCTTTGTGACTTCTGCCCAAAGATCATGTTAAAATGCTATTGGAATTTTGTTGTAGCTTTCGGACTACTAGTTTTCTAGCTGATTCTGCATGAATCTTTACTGAAGATGATGAATCTTCAGTTTTTTAGTTGTAGCTTTCTGCAGATTTTTCTGCTTCTCAAGAATTTTACCAGCCATTAACACTTCTAAACTTCTTAATTAGCAGCTGCATGAGTGTGTTGGAGCATCTCTCGGTGCAATGGGACCTGAAACATTTTTGAGTCTTCTGCCTCTCAATTTGGAGGCTGAAGACCCATCCGAGATCAACGTTTGGCTTTTTCCAATTTTGAAGCAATATACTGGTGGTGCTCATTTAAGCTTCTTTGCTGGGTCAATTTTGAATATGGTTGAGCTTGTGAGGCAGAAATCTGCGGTGGTATGAACCTTTTGATATTAATGAGATATTTTTTTTCTACTCTTTCTGATGGTATGAATTAGTTACGTGTTATTGTGTCAGCTTGAGCAAGAGGGAAAAATTTATTCAGCTAGGAGTGCTGATGGACTTGCATACTCTTTATGGTCATTGTTCCCTTCATTTTGCAACTACCCATTGGATACTGCTTACAGCTTCAAGAAGATAGAGAAAGTATTATGCAATGCTCTTCTAGAAGAAACTGAAGTTCGTGGAATAATATGCTCCAGTTTGCAGATCCTAATTCAGCAGAATAAGAGAATTCAGCATAAACAAGATATGTCTGACATTGAAATAAGCATTGGCAGACAGCGAATCATTGAGCATTATAAAAATCCGCAGGTTGTTGGAGGTAAAAATTTGACTGCGTTGAGTTCCTCTGCTCAGGAGTTATTGTCTGTTTTATCAAGAATCTTCTTAAAATCGCATAAAGATGATGGTGGATCGCTGCAGGTACTTTCCAATTTTTTCCCACCTCATTCATGTAGACCATGTTTAATGCATGGCAGTTAGTTTGTGCATGGAGATTGTTTCCTGTGTTGTACATGTAGTATATTCTACAAATTTTTGTCTTTGAAATGAAATTGTATTTCAGATTGTAATCAGCTAAAGTTTCAGAAATTTATGTCTTTTGTAAATTAAAATTAATTTTGGGGATCATTTCATGAGGTGGATGCATTTCTATCAAATTTTTTATGCTTGTCAAACTTAATTGTGGATCATGGTTCGTGAGTCCTGGATGACGTGGTTTCAAAATATTGTCATATTGGCATAATAGTCAAATGCTATGTACTATCACAAATTTAGTTATGTTTGTTTTCATTTTGATATTTGTGTGGACTGAAGACTTCATGGACTGTCAAGGTTGGTACCGATAGGTTTCCAAAAGGTTTGTGTGCCATGTAGATGTTGAAGAATGATATTTCCATTATTACATTATAGGATGGAGACACATGCTCAATTGTGTACTCATTCAGTTAAGCAGTCTTCATTTTAGTATCGTGCCAAGCAAGATGTAATGTTGGAAAGAAAAGACGTTAGGTTTGTATCCTATGATGTTCAAGTCTACCTTTCAAAGTTGTACACAAAGTCAACCCCCCCCCCCCCAAAAAAAAAAAAAAGAAATGTAACCACAAAGCACAACACGTAATAAAAAAGCTCCCTTATAAAAATTTTAGTTACTTTGGACTAGTTATGATGGCATATGGTTGAGGGTCATCTTCTTTGTGTTTATGAACACCTCCATTAACTTTTTCTTCCAAGCTTTTGGCTTAGCATGCAACTATTTTTGCACCTCATGCAGAACACAATTGGTGAGTTGGCTTCAATAGCAGATAAAAAAGTAGTCACAGATATCTTCAAGACTACAATGCTACAGCTTTTGAAGGTGACTCAAGAGGCTGTCAAAGCACAAACATCATCGAATAAAAGTTCACTGTCTCTCGCAAGGTGGTTTTTCTGCACTGCATATCCTATATATTTCTCTGAGCTTAGCTACCCCTAGGTGTTGACTAGAGTATGTGGAGTGGTAACATGTTAGGTTTCCGTTGCATTTGACTTTCGACATTTTCCTTTCATGTGTAGGGCAAAATTCTTTGACCTGGCAGTTTCTCTTTTGCCTGGCTTAGATGCCAAAGAGATTGATCTTTTATTTGTTTCAATAAAGCCTGCGCTAAAGGTATGTCGACCTTCCTGTTTTGTGATAGCAATTCGTTGTTTATGGAGCAAGAATTTTCTCATCTTTTTGAATTGGATAGTTTAAAGCTACTAAGAGTAAGATGGTCCTGAGTTGCAGGGTGTTGAAGGTTTGATCCAGAAGAAGGCATACAAAGTTCTTTCCAGTATTCTCAGGGTATGTTTCCAAATGGAAAATTGTAGTAGTGTTGCTGATTATCACAAAACCAGTATATTTGTCGTCTAACTTATGTGAGCTTCCAAACAAAAGTTAATAATTAGTATAAATAGTAATATACAATGTGTACAGAGTGACCATTAAGCAAATTGGCATTTCTTTTATATCCAGTCGTATGTGTATAAATTTAATTTTCTTGTGAAAAGATTTAGTCATGATATTTGGTAACAGAACAAGAAATGGTGGCTCCCAAACCTTTCTACAAAGGAAAATAAATGTATTCTTTAAAATATCAAATTCAAATATTTCTCATGTAAGTTAAAAAAGCTTTAGCTTGTTAGAAATGGTAGCAGAAATTACTTATCTGCATGTTCATTTCACTGGCTATATACAATAAGCTTACCGGGCAAAGAAATTTGTGGATGTGCTCGCATTTACTGAATTTTGTCATAGATAAACATTCTGCATCTATTCTTTTTCTAATTATCAGAAAAGATATGTATGTAGGCTGATAATCTTGCTGGATTAAATGGAAAGAATCCTGATGAATTTATATCGGGAAAGTTGGAGGAGCTGCTTGATCTGATGATTGAAGTGCTGCCTTCATCTCATTTTTCGGCCAAACGTCACAGGCTTGACTGTTTGTACTTCTTAATTGTCCATATTTCCAAGGTTATGAGCACTTTCATTGCCTTTTCATTCAGAATTTTCTGTAATGATGCAACGGAGTGAACAGATATTAATCTAGAATATGTCACATATGATAAGTAGGTTGCATTATTTTAACCTAGCAGTTTATGGTTTCTCCTGCAGGACAACTCCAAACAATGGAGGGATGACATCATATCCTCCTTCCTAACTGAAATTATACTTGCACTGAAAGAGGTAATATATAATACTTTCTGGAACTGGAAGTTAAATGGAGGTGATTATTTGTTGATTTGAGTTTGTTCATTTTGTTGATGTTTGAACCATTAATGTGGTAAATTTAGTGTCTATCGGGGCGATGCCTTTTGCCTTATTACTTTGTTGCTTAAGTCATCCTGTCTTCTACATTATGATTTTGTATTTGAAGAGGCATACATCCATCATGCATGATGGATCACAGCTATAGCTAGCCTGTAATTTTCAATGAGAGAAGTCACAGGTTCCTTGTCATTATTAAAATTACAGGATCCAGTCCCATTAATGATATCAGGGATCTACGCTGCCTATTCAGTATGATAATGTTGTTTGCTTTCTGCCCTGAAAGGTTGATTTTTCTATAACAACCTGCCACAAGTTAATAGTTTGTTAATGGTGACTGTTATTTGTCTTTTGATTTTTATTCTTTGCCATAATTTTTAGGGTTTACTTATTCTTCTATTAGTTTTATTAGCATATATTGCTACTAATTCTTTGAGAGTTATCAAATTAAATGCATCATATCTTGCAATTGGTTTTTGTGCCGAGGCCTGTGCTAGTAAAAACTCAGGCGGTCCCTTCGATTCTTTGAAGTACTTTGCGTTATGCAATAGCAGACTGCTCTTTGTCAAATTTTTTTGCTATGCAGGGTTAGTTTGTCATTGGAATATTTTTGTGTCAGGAGATGACAGACTATTGTCAAAATTTCCGGAATAAGGAATGACACTATTATTAGATGAAGAACTGTAATGTGGCTTTGCAAATCTCTTGCTTCCCTCCCCCTCACTCCCGGGGTCTTTGTGTTGCATGTAATGGGTTTGGGTTTGGTAATATGAATTCTGCATGCCAACACCTATTTAAGTATTTTAATGGCAGGCTAATAAAAAGACAAGGAACAGAGCATATGATATTCTTGTTCAAATTGGCCATGCCTGTGGGGATGAAGACAAAGGTGGAAAAAAGGAAGTTCTGCATCAATTTTTCAATATGGTACAAGTTCTTTTCTGATTCAATTACAAAATACATATCTCTGGTTTATTTTGAAGTTGTGACGCTTACTTTTCATTGGCCATAGGTGGCTGGAGGCTTGGCTGGTGAGACCCCTCATATGATCAGTGCAGCAGTAAAAGGCTTAGCTCGCCTAGCTTACGAATTTACTGATCTCATTTCTACTGCTTATGATATTCTTCCAGCCACATTTCTCCTCCTCCAGAGAAAGAATAAAGAGATAATTAAAGTTAGTTATGATTGTTTCTAGATTTAGCTATTGGTCTTTCATAGCTGGATTTTGAATAAACCCAATCTTAATTTATTAGATTATGTCTGTTACCCTTTCTAACATCTTAGTAATAAGATTAACTTTCTGAAAATCTTCTTTTAATGCAGGCTAATTTAGGTTTATTGAAGGTATTGGTAGCCAAATCACCCGCTGAAGGCTTGCAAACACACTTGAGGAGCATGTTGGAAGGTCTGCTATATTGGCAGGATGGTGCCAAGAACCATTTCAAAGCTAAGGTCTGTGTTTCCTTTCTGTCTGCTTCTTGGTCATAACTGTTTTGGGTTTTTACCGTCTACAAAACTCAACAAAGCCTTTTGAGACTAATTAGAGTTAGCTCTTTAGAATCCATTTTTTGCCTTTGTACAATACATGGAATTTAATTTTCATGTCTAGTTGTCTATGCTTTTTCTATATTGGTCAATTGTTGGTATTTGATCAATATGTACGTATATCAGGTGACTTAGAAATTGCTTGATGACTTTGTCTCTATAGGTTAAGCTGCTTCTTGAAATGCTTGTCAAAAAGTGTGGTTTGGATGCTGTTAAGGCAGTCATGCCCAAAGAGCACATGAAACTCCTTACTAATATACGAAAGGTCTGTTAGAGTATATTATATTTTGATATTTTATTAGCGAGAATTACACCCAGACCGTCTGAGGTTTGTCACTTAATCACTCAGACCCCTTGACTTTTAAAATATTACACATAGACCTCCTGAGGTTTGTACACGCGTAACACTTAGACCCGTACTATAAATATATCCGTTAATAAATTACACTTAGACCCACTAAAGCTTGTAGGTATATAATACTTAGACCTTTTAAGTTTAAAATATTATACTTAGATAAAAAATACTCCAATTAAAGATAAAATATTAAATATTTTAATTTTTACAATTAAAATTCATGATTTATTGTATCTTTTATTGAAATAAAATCAAAAATAAAAATTCAATTTTTTCTTAAAAAATCGTAATTAATATATAATTATATTTACTATTGGAATTTAATTTGGTCGTTAATTAAAATACCAAACTACCCCAATTAAAGCTAAAAAATATTGTGTTCATTGCAATTTGACCTCTTGTTTAATTTTTTAGTTTTATTCTAATAGATAGTATAATTATATACTCACTATGATATTTTTTAAACTAGATTTTTAATTTTGATTTATTTCAATAAATGACGTAATAGAATATGAATTTTGGATGTAAAATTTATGTTATATTATGAATGGCTTAGACTCTTTATTTGATTTTTTTGTTTTATTCTAATAGATAGTATAATTGTATACTAATTATGATTTTTAAGAAAAAAATAAATTTTTAATTTTAATTTTATTTCAATAAATGATACAATAAAATACGAATTTTGGTTGTAAAATTTAAAATATTTGATATTTGATATTTGATTGGAGTATTTTTGGTCTAAGTATAATATTTTAAACTTAAACGGTCTAAGTATTATACTTACAAGCTCCAGGGGGTCTAAGTATAATTTATTAACGGATATATTATAGTAGGGGTCTAAGTGTTACGCGCGTACAAATCTCAGGAGGTTTGTGTGTAATATTTTAAATGTCAGGGGTCTGAGTGATTAAGTGACAGACCTCAGGGGGTCTGGGTGTAATTCTCTCATTTTATAAGATTTCCTTTTCATTAAGATTTTTGGGCAAAAAAAAATTCATTTTTAAAGTAATTTTTTTTCCCTTATTGAAATGTAGATCAAGGAGCGAAAAGAAAGGAATCATGCTGCTAACTCTGAGGAAACCAGATCTCATCACTCAAAAGCTACAACAACCAGGTTTGTCTCTCATTCAAGCAGATTTATGCAAAGATAATATGTACATTGACCAAACACGCCGTTACCAACACACCTGCTCGGGGATACAAATGACAAGCTTTAAACAGTCTTGTTTTTAAGTTTATTCTCCCCGAGTGGTTGCATTATTGCCCAGCCACCTTTCAGGTTCATCATTTTGTGTATAGGTGAAATCGGCATGTTGATAATGTGTTATGAATAAGTCTTTTTCATCATGAAAATTTTCAGTTAGCTCTCCCAATTCGTACAAATAAGGGAATCATGAGTGTTATTTTTGAAAATGAATACACATGGCCACAATGTGCCGCCCTTTGCTTAGTGAGTCCTGAAGGTTTTCCATGCAATTTAAGGAGAAATCTTTAATGGTTTTTCTTTATATTTTTTTTGATAGGAAATGAAATATATTGTATTAAAATAAAAGCAGAATTACATGAAAGGCGGTCGGACCAAAAATCCAACAAAAACATAAAAAGTCTATAGATTACATGAAGTTCTCCATTTCGACAAAAATAACAGAGTGGGATTCCTTTGAAATCTTTAGAAACCGAAGCCCAAAATAATGAAATAAAATGAATCCGATCCCATAATCCATCTAACCACTCGCATTGATCTTTAAAGGTTCATAAATTCGTTTCGAAACAGTCGAAATATTCGAAACGTTTTCGTTTCCATGGAGATCGAAACAAATCGGTGATGTAATCAAAATTCTAATAAGTGTTTTGTAATGTTTCAATACATTTGCACAATTGTGTCATAATGTTTTAAGGCATTTTAAGATACTTAGGTATATTTCGACTAATATTTTTAAAAAATAATTCTTATTTTTTTCATTCTATTTTCAAAATGAGTTGAAACATTTCTAAAACTCATCGAAATGTAGTAAAACGAAATTTTGATCCTTGCTTCAAAGATTCTTGCATTCCTCTATTTCGATATAACCCAAAAAGTTGTCATGATCGCACAATTCCAAAGAGTGACACCCTTATGAGGAGAATGGTTTTTCTTTATATTACATAGCATCACTTGGAAATCTTGTTTAAAAACTGTATAGCATTGTACGTTTCAGCAGTGTGCTTTGATTTAGCAATCTCTTTACAGGCTAAGTAGATGGAATCATACAAAAATATTTTCTGATTTTGGGGAAGAAGAAACCAATAGTAGCGATGCAGATTTCATGGATGCAAAGACAGTTTCAGGTCGACAGAGCAAAGCTTCCTCACTCTTTAAAGCATCCTCATTACGGTGAGTGAGACATCTAAAATCTACTAGGTTTTCATATGCACACCTTCTCTTGGAAGTGTGGAAACTCCTTTTGGGACATAGTATTGTAATAGTTTGTTTCTCAAGGAGGCTAATAGTTTGTTCTTCCTCATCCTGAAGTTCACTGTGCTATTTCAAACTGTTAGATCAACTTCTTTTCCAGGTTTGCAACCTGGCTACTACAAATTGTTTGGCCTGATATGTTCCTTGGCTAGCTAGGCCTTCTACCGTCCAAATTATGTGTGAGAACAGCCTTTCTGTCTGCACAGGCAATCTATTGATCTGAACTGACGAGTTATATGTATTCTGCCAGGTCCAAGAGGACGCGTAAGGTAGACAAGAGCTTGCCAGAAGACGTGCTTGACCAATTAGACGATGAGCCACTTGACTTGCTTGACCGGCAAAAAACTAGGTCAGTTCTTCGATCATCTGAGCATCTCAAATGGAAGCCTGAATCAGACGATGAGCCTGAAATAGACTCTGAAGGGCGCCTGATAATTCATGAGGGAGGAAAGAAACTAAAGAGAGAGAGGTCCCCTGATCCTGGTTCTGATGGAAGGAGTCAAGCAGGTAGTCAGTTATCCGTAAAGTCACGAAAAACCCAGAAGCGCAAGAAAACTTTGGAGTCTGGGTGGGCTTACACGGGGAGTGAATATACTAGCAAGAAGGCAGGTGGGGATGTAAAGAGGAAAGACAAGCTTGAGCCATATGCCTACTGGCCACTTGATCGCAAGATGGTAAGCCGTAGGCCAGAGCATCGGGCAGCTGCACGGAAAGGTATGGCTAGTGTAGTAAAGCTCACAAAGAAGCTTGAAGGCAAGAGCGTTTCAAATGCACTCTCTATTAAAAGCTTGAAATTTAAGAGAGGTAAAAAGAAGAGCAGATAAAAGAAATGCATATAATTTTGTTTTAGTGGCGTCAGCTGAAGTGATATCTGCACTCCGGTGGCTGAGGTTTTCATGCCATTGACAAGAGGCTCCTTTTTTTTCTTCGGTCATATAGGAAAGATGTTCAGACACTTAATTATTTTTTGCTTTAATTTTAATTTTTTTGCTTTTGTGGTTTGTTTAGGGCGAGGGAAGTTGCGTTTTTTTTTTTATTTGGGGGAGGGGGGGTGGGTTAAGATTTCTTTTTGTCAACAGTTAATCAGAAGACATGATTCTTTTTGTATAAATCAATACTAACAAACCAACTGATTTAATTTTGCAGCTTTGAATTATCAAAAGGTGGTTTTTGTAATGTTAAGTTACGTGGTGTAACTCTCGAAATGAAGTGGTGAATAATTGTTTGTTGAAATATTTAGTATATATATATATATGTGTGTGTGTGTGTTCCTCATACTATGTGTGGTTCTATAAATGAATGAGCAAGCGATAAGGAGGGGTATGTTATGCCTTGATATTTGATCCTTGTAGTAGAGTAGATGAACGAGTCAAGTTGACTGCCAGTTAATGTTTGATTGATAAGTTTTACTAGAATTAGGTTCAATGTTCAGTGCTGTTCAAACCTTCTTCGTAGGCACCGGTTCAATGAACGAGGCAGCGTGCCTATTATATGTATTGTACAGTGTAAAAATGCAACTTGAGTTTGTTCTTGTCTTGGTATTTATTTCATTTCATGACTCGATCAGATGTTCTTGCATCTAACTCTATTATTATCACATCTGAACGCTAAATGTTCGTTTTCTGAGGTGCCTATAGGAATACTACGTATCTGATCCTGATGATGCCAATAATATCCCAACACCCCTCTTATGATGCCACACCACAAGCCCCCCCTCCAACCCACACACACAAAAAAAAGTATCTATTTCTATGGCTTTTATTGTTAGGCCTGCATCAGATTAGATTCTCATGGCCTAGAGACGGTTATTATACTTAACAAGACTTCAAATCTCAATATTACAGATTACAAAAAACATCTTTTCTTCTACATCAAAACAGCCAATGGAACAGAGAGATGTGATGGTGGTTCCAATAGCTCATGATGTGATGGTGGTTCCAATACCTGTCATATTGTAGCTATTCTTGAGAAGATGGAGGGAGAGGAGAGAGCAAAATTAATAAAGCAGTAACAAGGGTAGGATAACAGTCCAGTATTTTCCTTCCCCGCTCTAATGGCACCACCTTTTCCGTCTTTCTCAGAGATCAGTGAAACCAAATTTACAATTCCTTTGCCACATGCAACCCCATCCAGCATAACAGAAGATCTAACCGGATGAAGGATACCCATTGAAACTGCAACGAGTAGCACCGCCCATCCACCACTGCATGTGTAAAAAACGAATTTAAATTTCCATAACAGTACATATTAAGTAAATTTTTCTACACCCATGTAAGAAAATTGAAAATTCTTCAACACCTTCCTACAAACCAAATTTAAAACATCATTTTTCGCTAAGAATTAAAATTAAACTTCAAAAGGGGGCGATGGCTGAAGTTTCATAACAATTAAGCTACTCTATTTTCTTTTCTCGGTCTAACTACCACCGCTAAGCCAACAGATAAAATTACATGCTGACATACCTTCTGCATCACGTATGGCCAGATCCCAGTGGCCTGCAATATCTATTTGTAGGGAGCAAATAAGATTGACGAGTTGTGGCCGCCGAATCCAAACGAATTGGACAATGCCACCTTAATGTCCAGTCTTTCTTTCTTTGAGCCCACTACCACATTCATGTCCTGATTTGATATGTAGGCATTCTTAGGCTACAAAATGTTATGTATGGTAATAAAATTGAATTTCAATACAGATCACTAGACATTGAAATACAAGCAGAAGAAATATGCATTACAAAAACCTTTTTGACAAGCTTTCCAATTGAAAGTTCAAATATGCCCCCTTAAAACAGATTAACACAGCAACAGTAAAATGACCAGAAAAATGTAGCTGATAGTCGTACACTCACACTCGTTTAGGACATGTAGTATTGAAGACAAGAATGCAGGTCAGGATTTTGACCCGCTTTCATTTATTGCACTAATTAGGGATGGACACTGTTTATTTGTCTCCAACTGCTACTACTCCATAGTTGTCTCCCTTAATGACCATACCGAGAGGGAACACAAATAGCAACTGAAATGACCCTTTTTGAAGGAGAATGAGACATTACAACATGCCATGAAATAACATTTCACACAATCAGATATAATGAAGGATAGTGAAAAAGAACAATACAAGAACATACCACGCCTTCATCTGGGTTTTCAAGATTGATATTTGGATGAATCCACCCCGTCCTTATTGCCTACAAGGAGTCACAAGTTCATGTCAACAATCAACTCATGAAACATCTCACCAAGTTTTACATTTTGGAGTTACTTTTAGTAAACATAATTTCAAGTTTGAAATGAAGTTCGCAAGCAATAACAAGGAAATCAACAAACACGAAAGATAGTTGAGTAGCAATAAGAGCATCAACAAAGCATTACATTGCAAGCCTCCTCCAGCAGATCAACCAAATTTTCCCTCTCTCAATGAACAACATCAAAGAGATTATGGAACTTCTGGTTCAAGCCTGATTCGGTCAAATGCCTTCCCTTTTCTGCAGACCCATTCCCACCCAACAGAGAAGATCAATTCAAGGATCTGAAGGCCAATTATTCCCCAAGGGATTTACCCATTCTCAGTGACCCTCATAGTGTAAATAACAACATCGCAGGCACGTAGGCAACTCAAATAACATGTTTCTTATGGTAAACATATTATGCAAGATGCTTTAGTAAATGAAGATAAAAGCATAAAAAAGTCTGGATCAGTTAACTGAAATACCAATATTTATCATTGCATGCAAATGCTGCGAAAGTTCATTCCATGAGATGGCTATCTAAAGTAGTGAGGTGTATGAGTAGGGGTGGCAATTTCTAACACAATATGAAAACACGACTCGAAATCGATACGAAATTAGCGGGTTAGGGGTGACCATTTTTCAACACAAACTCGTAAATGACATGACCCATTAACACAAATAATAAATGAGTCGGATTAGTGTCAACCACGAACAACACGAAATTAACACAATTAACTAATACTACAGGAATAAAATGCCAATTATTTGTTATTATTTATTAAATATTGACATAATTATTATACAAAAAAAGACACTTTTAGTTATTTTTATTATTATGTTTATTAAGTAAATTTTTAGTTTATAGAAAAAGTATAAGCATGAATTCAATTAAGTGATAATAAAATCTTAAGACTTAAACCTTAGCTTTAAATTCTCTACTCACAGAAGTCATATGGTTCAGCACAAACACGACACGAAAATAAATAGGTCAAGTTGATATGACACAATTAGTTAAATGGGTTGAGTTATGGTTGACTAGTGTTTGACACGAACCCGTAATGACCCAACACGATTGCCATCCCTTGGTATGAGATAGGCTACTTTGGGTTATTGGCTATATTCTTATTGATAGAGTAACGTCCTTCCCTTTTTACTTTGTTGAAAAGGGATTCCTCATCCCCCCAAAATTTGTATACATTCTCTTCCTTAAATTAATATAATTTCCCAATGAGGAACAAAAATATGTAATTACTGGATAAAAGGTGCACAAGACACGTTTTCATGTAATAACCCCCCCCC
>CM042188.1:43900350-43914332 GCA_023539305.1 Ilex asprella | reverse complement strand
CATTTGTGAAAAGAAAATTAATTGAGTCAAACAAGTTGGGTATTAGAACAAAAAAATAAAATCAAAAAGTTCATACCAAATCTCTTAAAATTAGAAAATTAAACCTGATTCCTTATAATATTAGTATGATTTGTTGAAATCTCATTTGGTTAAAAGATTATTGAATATATAGCCAAAAATGACTAAAATATGAAATTTGTAAGAAGATTAAAAATTATAGAATATTACTTCTATTTGTGTCAAATAAATTATACAATTGATTCTTAATGTATAGATGTTATCATATTAATTTTTTTCAAATAAACCTCTTTTATGTTTAATGAATTTTTAAATATCAAATTCGATATAAAAATATATTACATTATTTTTATCTATTATACTTAAAGTGTGTCCACCCTATATTATATTATATTTTTACTCCGCCACTGTTATAAGAGATCTTCACTCATCACTTCTCCAAATTAATCGGTTGGTTTACGTTGCACTGTGTTTTCAGGCACGGGTTATCTCTAATTTGATATAAAATACGAGAAAGTTAAGAAAGAAATAAATATAAGTAATTATAAATGTAAAATAAAATTAAGTATATATTGGACTTACAAATCTCATAATTAGGATGGTTTTTTACATTGCATACCCCTGTATAATTAAACAACTAAGCATGATTAAGATTCTACTGGACAAGTAGCTTTTCTCCAAAAGAAAAAGCTTTACGCGAGGAAAAGTGGAGGGGGGCGCCGTGACGGTTCGTGATTATTGAAAACTTTATGATAGTGGAAGAATCTTTGAAACAAACATTTCAATTTCATGAGCCCAATTTTATTTCAAATGGCATTGGCAAAGCTGCCCTGTGATGATTTCTTCTAATTTAATTATATAAGGTGTGAAAAAGTCAATATATATATATATATGATGCATGGGATATATTTAGAGCACTCAAGTATTATGTTTTTGTAAATGATTATACGATTTTTAATTGCTAACTTTATAAATTAGGACTGAACTAATTCAAGTTGCTCAATATGAAGTTACATCATTTATTGTGCGCGGTGATTCTGACACAAGGAACAAAATGACAGATATTTCTCCTGATGAACTCGAATTTGTCTGGAAGGTCGAAAGTTTCACAGCAAATGGATGTTGAGAAATAATAAAAAACGGTGATCAGGCTCTTTTTACGAATGATTTGTTCACTCGTAGGTTTTTTAACAGAGTCTTATCACTCAAAAATAAAAGTAAGAAGGACGTCAGAGAATGTTTTTTGACATGACTCCTTCGACGATCAAGTCAGTATGTGAAAGAGGATTGAAAAAACATTGTTCTATTACTTGGGTGAGATTTTGCGTACCTTAAACTTGAGTTTGAGAGTGTTATTTATATCTCCTTTGAGTCAATAATTACAGATGACTCCTTCAAGAGGTCATGTATTTTGTGTTTTGTACTTCGTATACCCTTACTATTGACTACTGGGCTATCGTCTTGTCACTCAAATTACCTTGGAAATGAGGAACCGATGATTGACAACCCAGTCTATCTTTGATGGGTGATGCTCCACTTGACCTTGATCATTGGGATACTTGCACCAGCTCACCTCCTCTTCTTTTTTTTTTTTTTGGAAGAACTTAGTCATTTGGTAAGGGCTAACCACTAGGATGATTGTTCGCACTTCGCCGGCGTGGGGGTTTAATGTCGAGGTCACGTGTCAGATGGAGAGTTCCTCAGGAGTACTTGAACGTCAAAGACACGTGTTACGCAGCGAATGTTCCGGGGGACCCAAATACCGAGAACACATGTAAAGCAGGTAGCACCTCGGGAGTCATGTACATTGAGGACAGGTGTTAGTCACCAAGAGCCCTGAGAGCGAAAAAATATTCATTATAACGGTGATATCACGTGGCAATGTGACGTGGTATCACCAATTAATAATATTGAAACAAATAAGCATATAGATCCCACAAAAATCAATAACTAACTTGTCATGTCAGCAAATAACTTTCCATCCTCCTGCTATGTAAGCCGTAGTGGAGTTCACCTTTTCTATTTAGGGTTTTATTATTGGTTGGTGATACCATGTCATCAATTGTGACATGATATCACCGTTGTATTCAATATTTACTCCCTAAGAGCACTAGTGTTGAGGACACGTGTTAGTCCATGGAGGTTTTAAGGCTACCATGCCGAGAACACGTGTCGTCTCTCCATCACTCTTTGGTTATGTCACATTATTTATAATATAACTTTTATATTGATAGTTTATTTATCATGAATTAAAGTGAGATTAGAGAAAGACACGCTTATAAATGATTGTTGATCTTCTAGTAACAAAAAATAAAAAAAAATTTAAATTCCTCTTATTATGTACAATGTCTAAATTGAGTAATACTATTTGGAACTAAAACACTGACCTAAATTGTTGACATAATGATGTGGCTGCAAGAGAATTATTGGATCAACACCAAGTTCCAATGCTTGATAACCTCCACAGCCAATCCAAAAGTCATAATGGATTAGGTCAGTAAATTAAGTCAATAAATTAGGTCCCAATAGTATTACTTGTCTAAATTATACCGTATGGTTCAATTTCAATGGTTCTTATTAATATCGTTTCTTTTTTTTTTTGGTTCTAAGTAATAGGTGTTATTAGTATGGCTAGAACCTCCGGGGCTGAATAACACCAGAGAGATAGTACAAAGTAATCTCAATTAAAATTAATTTGCCTAATTTCATCCATATAAAATACGAATCAAACAATGTGGAGAATGGAATGGGGTTTAGGGTTAGAAGAGACGAGGGCAGGCAGCGAAGCTGGATTGGATTGGATTGAATTTGTATATGGAATATGAAATTAAGTAAAAGTGGGAATCTGAGGTAAGTTTTGGAAGAGGAATTTAAGGGAGAAGAAAATGAAAAATGTCGGCTAAGAGCAAAGCACGCCTTCTTATTTTATCCTATTCCTCTCTCTCTCTCTCCTCCAGTGGGACTGCACTGCAGTCCCATTTTTAATTATGTCGGCTTCTTCCAAAAGCTGAAGCTAACAGTATAATAATATAACACGTAATTTCTACCACTACTGTACAAAAGCCTCTCCGCTTTTCTTGGCTTGGGATTTTACGGCGACTCTTCAGATTCCACCACCACCGTGATCCCTCCCGCTCCTCCATATCTGCTACCCTCACCTCCTCTAATGGACCCTACTCTCTCCTTCCTATCTGTTTTCTTTTCGGTATTATCAACTGTCAAATCTTCCTTATTTATCTCCGCCGAATATCAACGGCGCTTCCTGCGCCCACCGCCATATGTCACCAACGCTAAGCTTTGAGTGTTCGTATTGATACCAGTTTTTTGTTTGGAATTCGGAATTCAAACTGAATCAATTGTTTTCTCAGTGGTCTCTGCTTGATTCAGCTGAAGGAATCACCAATTTGGAACGAGGATAATTCAATTTTTGGTGACGAAATCAGTTCTTCTTTGCATTTGAAGATGGACCATGATTGCTTGGGTTCACTGTGAATTGGGGAACCTTTTACAGAGCAGCAAAGCTAGACCAAAAGGAAGAAAAGAATCTTTGTAGCTGTAATTATCTGACTGCTGAAAAACTTGGCTTACATGATTCTCAAGCCTGTCACTTGTTCAGAACGAGCTTAGTTAACTTTATTATAGGCCTGTGTCTTTTAATTCGAGCAGAGTTGGACTTCAAAAATTTCCCAAAATGAAGGCTCCATCAAATGGTTATCTCGCAAATTCAGGAGAAGGTATGTAGTGTTTCTTATTTACAACCTCTCACTGTGTTGATAAGATTTCTGTTCAACTATGTCTTGTTGTAGCTCTTCATATGAATTACCTTAATAATCAATTCTCAGCCTATTCAATGACTGTTATGGAGTTTACTGCAACTCAGTCTTACCTTTCACATATCTGCACATTTAGAGGGTGCATAAATATAAAACCCACCAAAAAATGAGAAATTTGAAAGAGTGATGGGTTGGTTCAGTTTTTCTCCATTTCTTCCCCTTTCTTGTTGGGCTACACACAAACACATAATTCATAAATCTAAAAAAATTCAAAGTTAGGTGTATGTTTTATCCATTTACTGTGATGATCTAATTCCATGGCGCTTGGTGAAATGGGTGTGGAGTGGTATATAAGTGTGAGCTTTCAATCATCATTTATACGTGTTTTAGAGCTGTGAGGATCCAGCCCACAAAAGAAAATATAGCGTTCATCAGTGCACCTCGGTATGTTGCGGCAGTAGCTTGAGGCGATGGCAGCTAATGTGAAAGGAGTGATCTCACAGAATCTTACATCACCCTGGATCTAATGGGGGGGCCTAAACGAGGAAATTTTGGTTTGCGGTCAGATTGTAATAATCTAATCTCACATCGCCTGGTGAAGTGGGTATGGAGTGTACCTAAGTGAGAGTTTTAGACCTTCAATGTATAACACACTTTACAGCCGGAGTGTTACATTTGTGGTGTATTGGATTGGTATCAAATATATACGGTTAAAAGAACACAAGTTAATCATTTGGTTCTAAGAAATTATTGGGGTACTTGGTTTTCTGTTTATTGCTATGTGGATTGAAAGAGGGACTTTTTTTTTGATCAAAAAAAAAAAAAATTATACTTCAAAATTGATTCCTTTTGCCATGTCCCTTTGGGTCATCCAATAAAATTGGAACAGGACTGAGAGGAGTGTGGCCCTGGCACAAGGATTACACACACATATGGAGCCTTACATGAAAATGTCTACTTAACCCTATCTAGGCTATAATTTCTATGCAATATTGTAAGTCATGACTCACATCACAATTTCGTTGTTGGATTGAAATAGGAGAAAGGAAGGTGATTAATTCAGAGTTATGGCATGCTTGTGCGGGGCCACTGGTTTCTTTGCCTCTCGTTGGAAGTCTTGTGGTCTACTTTCCTCAAGGTCACAGTGAACAAGTATGGTACCTTGTCTTGGTTCTAGAATTATAACAGCATTTGAATTCTGGTTTCTGATGGAGGTTTCTCTGACATTTGCAACTCTCAGGTGGCAGCTTCTATGCAAAAGGAGACTGATAGCATCCCAAGCTATCCTAATCTTCCTTCCAAGTTGATCTGCATGCTTCGTAATGTGACCTTACATGTACAAGAGCTTTCACTGTTCTTCACAGCATTTTTGCACAGTTGAATTCCTGAGGACGACAATTTTGATGTTTTCACCTGGAAAATAAACTATATCACTTTTTACATACTTTGTGTGTTTCCACCAATTTGGCTTTCTAGTGGCATGCGTGGGCCAATTCATGTGATTGAAATACCTATAATTCATCAAATTTCCCTTTTTGCCTTTATTTCCTTTTCTTCTATGCAGAACAAACTCTTTCACTAAATCATCAGTGTAGTTAGATTTAGGTGGACTGAGTGTATTTTCGTTACCTCACCCAGGATGAGTTGATATATAGCAATCTTAAAAGTTAGATGCATGTGATCAAGTTGCAGTGATTTAATTCTCTGATGGCTTACGTGGTAACTTATTTGGCTTTTCGTTTTGATCAGGCTGATGCAGAAACTGATGAGGTTTATGCTCAGATGACTCTACAACCAGTGAGCAAAGTAGGTCAACTATTTGATTTTAAATTAGTCATCGGCACTTTTTTAGGGAAAAAGGGGAAGGGGGGGTTGCAAGGGTAAGAATTCATCTAAACAAGCATTCGATGTAACAGTATGACCAAGAAGCGTTACTTGTATCTGATATGGGCCTCAAGCAAAGCAGGCAACCTTCGGAGTTCTTCTGCAAAACTCTTACTGCTAGTGACACAAGCACTCATGGTGGATTTTCTGTTCCTCGACGAGCAGCTGAGAAGATCTTCCCTCCTCTGGTATGTGCAATACTTTTTTAAAACTGACATTTTGGTTTAAAAGAAGTTAATTGCGTATTTGCCCATTCCGGTGCTGACCAGGACTGTTTGTGGTAGGATTTTTCAATGCAACCCCCTTGTCAGGAGCTAGTAGCTAAAGATCTGCATGACCAAACATGGACATTCAGGCATATTTATCGAGGTATTTTTCCTTTTGAAATTTGCTCCTGTTAAGCCTGTGATTTTGATATGATGGGTCCCATGCTCCATTGATGCTTAGGTTGATATCTTTCTGTTATTGCTGAATTTTTTCTTTGTGAAGAAGAGAATGTTTAAGTTCTAAATATTGTAGATCTATTTGTAATTTCCTATCTGGCGAGGGACAAAGAAGCTATTAAATCAGACAGATATTGACAGCAAACATTTAAATTGCGGTTCAATGAGTTGACCTTTTTTATCTAGCTTAGTAGTTTGAGTTTTCCGAATGGTTTCTTTTGAAAAAAGCCATTCATGCTTGCCAATGTGATGCTCTATATGTTTCTCTATTAGATTCCCTATGTAACTCAAAAAGGGATGCACATGTTCTTGTATGCTAAAATTTAGATGTTGGAGATTTTTAGGATGCACCTTACGAAATGCGTTATCTAGATTTTGTGTTAATATTTGTTGAAAGTTGGAATAATACATTGAGGCAGCATTTTGTACTTTCAGGTCAACCAAAAAGGCACTTGTTGACTACAGGTTGGAGCGTCTTCGTTAGCTCTAAAAGACTCTTTGCCAGTGACTCTGTCCTTTTCATAAGGTATGGGAAAGATATAGGAAATAATTTCTAAAGATCTGCATTATCCTTCCAGTCAATGAGCTGAGAAAACGTGCTTGGATGTAGAGATGAAAAGTCGCAGCTCCTCTTGGGCATCAAACGCGCTAATAGACAACAGCCTGCGCTTTCCTCATCTGTCATATCTAGTGACAGCATGCACATTGGGATTCTTGCTGCTGCAGCTCATGCTGCTGCAAATAGTAGCCCGTTTACCATATATTATAATCCAAGGTAGTAGAGCAGTATTTTGAATTTTCAATTCTTATTATGCCATTAAACTTGTGGAGTTTTTTGGATATCAAGCTTGGATATAAATTGATTTTAACAGGGCCAGCCCTTCTGAGTTTGTGATTCCACTAGCCAAGTATAACAAAACAACGTACACCCAAGTTTCACTGGGCATGAGGTTTAGAATGATGTTCGAGACTGAGGAGTCAGGAGTTCGCAGGTACATGGGTACAATTACTGGTATCAGTGACCTGGATCCCGTTCGATGGAAGAATTCACAGTGGCGTAATCTACAGGTATTGTTTTGTCTATTGGTGAGCTTCATGTGGATGAACCTAAGATGCCCTTATATTCCCATAGTAAAACTTCCCACGTCTCCTCAGGGTGTCTCCATCAATTTCTTCAGACAGTGTGTTGTCTAGGTTTTCCATATTCTTGAATCTTGCCTAGATGCTTGGCTCTTGTAAATATCAGTATGATTGTCGTTGAAGTAAATGGCTGCCTTCCTTGGATTTCTTTCAATTATATGTAACCAAATTCTTTTTTTTTTAATTGTTGGTAGGTTGGATGGGATGAGTCAACTGCTGGGGAACGTCCCAGCCGAGTTTCTAGTTGGGAAATTGAGCCTGTTGTGACCCCCTTCTACATATGCCCACCTCCATTTTTCAGACCTGGGTTTCCTAAACAGCCAGGGTATCCAGGTAAACTTGGTTTACCACTCAGCTTATCTCATTCAATTTGTCTGAAGTACAGGAACTTTGAGTCCAATATCTGTTTGGAGATAGCATTTGTCTGGTTAAGATTTCTCATGCTTGAAATTAAAAGAATGGTTCCATTTTAAGGCATTTAACTAATGCTATAAAACTGTGATTGGGCTCATGTGTTCATCCAGGGCCCCTAAATGAGTAGTTCTTGATCTTGACTTTTCTGAAATCAGTTAGTGGGATCTAGGTCTAACGTAATGGAAACCTTTTTCCCTTTCTTCGAGTGGTTTTGTTACAAAGCCCTGTCAACAAGCTCAAGAATTGGGATCCAATGGGTTACATTACATGTCATATAAATAATGTTAAAATACTGAATGCTTAAATCATCAGCAAACACTGACCTATGAAACAAGTATACATGGTAGGCCACCAAAAGCTTCAAGTAGGAGCACCTCCGAAAACATGGTTTCCTTCTGCCTCGGCATCTTGTTCTGTACAAACGTCACTCAGCTTCCATTTTAATATCACTTCCTTTCTTTTTAGCCCTGGATGACGTTTATCCTAAAGTCAACATTTACTAGATGGATGTCATTTTTATCAATCCTTTTCCTAGACAACATGGTACCCGTAAAGGAAAAGCAGTTAACTTCCCATTCCTTCCTTCCTCCCCGCCCAAAAGCAAATACACCGCATCATTGCATGGTTATGATTTTTATGACTAAATGAATCTGGACATTTCTGTTTTCAACTGGAAAAGAACCATATATAGATCTCAAATGATGTTTCAGTTGTGGCTTAAAGTGAAGTTTTCCATACATACTTGAATTTGCGGCTTGAATTGCATCCAGATATGCAAGTGTTCATACTTCAGTTAAGAAGGCCAGATTAGCAAATATGGGTTGTTTATGTAACTTTTCTGATACCATAAATCTTTATTTTTTTGGGGTAAATGCTTATGTCCGGGACCATTGAGCCTGGGAGTTATTGTGCCTCTTAGAATCACTTGTCCATCATATAGTAGGTATGAGTAATAATTTTACATTTTTATAAGTTAAATTTATTACCATTTTTAATTACATTGTTTACAAAATTAAAAATGGCATTGTTTCACTACATTATCTAGCAATGTCTCATTTATTTTAGGACCACTCAACTTGTATAAGTCCTTATTTTTATATTCATTCAGAAAAAAAAATCATTTTATTAGTTAAATTAGTTTTCAATTATGTTTCTCTTTTATCTTAAACAAATAGCGTGTATCATTACATTTGATCTTCATATATGACTTCGAGTAACACAATTTTTATTTGCAAGATTTGAATTTGAAATTTTAATTAGTATGTTGTATCTCAAAAGGAAAAATAAATTATTTTTAAATAAATATATTTTAGTATTTTGATAACTATTTAATACTACTATTATTATTGAACAAATATTAATAGGCCTCAAATAACATTTTCATGTAGGACCTCTATTTGGGTTGGGCCGGCCCTGCCAATTAGCAATTGGTTGGAGAGGCTCACAAGGCTCATATACTAGTTTAGGAGGAGGTATTTTATCAACTGTGGACAAACTCTCACACCTAAGACCATAAGAATGCAACTGAACTATGGTTGATTATTGTGAATAAAACTAAAACTGAACAATGGAAACACAAGAGGATCTCAAATAGCTACTGTAATACTCCTCATGTATAATATGCATTGATATGTCAAATTCAATTTGATATGCCTCCTCAACAGCTGATAGTTCTAAACTCTAAATTATCTGTCCTTTTGTTTCTTATGGTTATAGTGCACATCCATGTCCATACAATATAATCAGGCAAAAGCAGGAATGATCGTTGTAGCCATTATTGGACTACATGCAATGATCAGACTGCAAAACTAATTGAGGCACTTAAAGAATTTAATTGCTCTATCTTCCAGCCATATGTTCCTCACTTGAGGGTTGCTTTTGTAGATGCTGAGTGTGACATAGAGAATGTTTTCAAAAGAGGCATGCCCTGGCTTGGAGATGACTTTGGCATAAAGGATGCCTCAAACTCAATCTTCCCTGGTTTGAGTTTAGTCCAGTGGATGAGCATGCAACAGAATCATAAGTTCTCTACTGCTCAATCAGGGCTATTTCCTCCCATTGTTTCCTCAAATGTCCTGCACGGTAACCTTAGGGATGATGACCATTCTAAGTTGTTGAACTTTCAAGCCCCTAACCTTTCTGCACCAACCCTCCACAGCGAAGTGAATCAACAAAATCAACAAGTTGGTAAGCTCCAGCAGCCATCTCTGGCTTGGCCTCAACAGCAGCAGCTCCAGCAATTGCTGCAGTCTTCTGTTAATCAACAACAACAGCAACAAGCACAGCTGCAGCCCCAGCCGCGACAGCAGTCACAGCAGCAACAACATCCACCACCACCACAACAACAACAACAGCAACAGCAACAACAGATAATGCAACCAGCTCCTGTAAATAATGGTTTACCTCCTAATCTGACCCCTCAAAATTTACAGCAGCCGGCACTAAGCTCTCAGCTTCAACAGCAACAATTTCTAACAGGGAATACACAATCCCAGCAAAGCATCTCCTCATCTAATAGGAGTTCATTTCAGCTGACAGCCTTGCCTCAAGACTTGCAGTTTCAGCAACAAATAGAACAGCAGACTAGCCTCTTACAAAGGTCCCAGCAACAGCTGACACAAATGCAACAAGCACCACTACAGGTGTTGCAGCAGAGCTTGTTGCAAAGGCCACAAATGCAACACACACCGCAACAGAGTCTCTCAGAGCAGCAGCTGCAACTACAGATGCTGCTGAAGTTGCAGCAACAGCAACAGCAGTTGCTGTCCCCAGCAAGCGCTCGCTTGGAGCCTCAGCTTCCTCTGCAACAGCAGCCCCTTCAACAAAACCGACAGTCACAGCAGCTCCCTTTGTCTCAGCAACAACTTAACGGCAGCAGCTTTTCAGCATCAACACTTATGCAGTCACCACAGTTTCATGTGAATCAACTCCAGGCCCAACACAAACCAGTAGCTACACTAAGAGCCCATTCTGGTCCTACTGATGGGGATGCTCCATCGTGTTCAACATCGCCTTCTACAAATAATTGCCAGGTATCCCCACCAAATTTCCTGATCAGGAACCAACAAGGGCCAGCACAGTTGGTGGAGAATTCGGTCGTTGATCATGCTACGAATCTGGTTCAAGATCGCATCAAACATGAATTGTCAAGCTCAAAAGTATTGGAGCAGCCTAAATACAAAGGTACAGCTAGTGACCATTTGGAAGCCTCCTCATCTGCAACATCGTATTGCTTGGATGCTGGTGGCCCCCATCCGAATATTTCACTCCCTGGCATTTGTTTAGATGGTGATGTTCAGTCACATTCTAGGAACAATTTTCCTTCTGCGGCCAACATAGATGATTTGCCACCTGATGCTTTGCTGTCCAGGGGTTTTGACTCTGCAAAGGATGTCCAAAACTTACTTTCTAACTATGGTGGTACCCCAAGAGATATTGAGACAGAGTTATCCACTGCTTTTGGGGTGCCTGACATCAGTTTCAAGCCAGGATGTTCAAATGAAGTCGCCATCAATGAGGCTGGGGTTTTAAACAATGGGTTATGGCCTAACCAAACTCAACGAATGCGAACATACACAAAGGTTTGAACATCCTTATTCTGTCTGAGATACATTTGAAAGAAACGAAGATTATTTGGTGTTCAAATGTATTCTCCTCCCTTGTTTGAGAAAATTAATAATGGCCTAGTACTGGTTAAAACTCTTGTAGGTTCAAAAACGTGGCTCAGTCGGAAGAACTATTGATGTCACTCGTTATAAGGGGTATGACGATCTCAGGCATGATCTCGCTCATATGTTTGGGATTGAAGGGCAACTGGAAGATCCACAAAGAACTGAATGGAAACTTGTTTATGTTGATCATGAAAATGACATACTACTTGTTGGTGACGATCCTTGGGAGTAAGTAGAGCATTAAGTTGGTCCCTATTAGTATTTTTTGTTTCCAGTTTACTTTTCTCAAGTTTCTCTTCTCAAATTGCTTTTAGGGAGTTTGTGAGCTGTGTTCAGAACATAAGGATACTGTCATCTGCCGAGGTTCAGCAGATGAGTTTGGATGGAGATCTGGGTCATGTTCCTGTTCCCAATCAAGCTTGCAGCGAGACTGACAGTGAGAATGCATGGAGAGTACACTATGATGATAACCTGGCGGCCTCATTCAATCGATAAGTGGGACCTATTCGACAAGCTGGGTCCTGGCTGTTGGCATCAGACATCTTGAAAAAATGTTACCGAGTCTGGTCAATGCCTTTTTAAGCACTAAGCATGAGGTGAACAGACAATACTCTGTGTGATGATGATAAGGAACCAAGGAAATTGTAGTTACAGGATTGTACTATTCTCTTTGTGCTTCCATGGATAGGGATCTGAGCTGTTTGGCAGCGAGTGCTTGGAGCTCATGCTGAAGGTGGTACGAAAATGACTAACTAATCCAACTTCTTAATCTTGGGATCTGCTTTTATTGCAGTTTGTTGCATCAAGTGTAAATGTTTTTTTTTTCTTCTTTTTTCCCTAAGGCTAGTGTAAATGTTTCACTGAGCAGGAAGTAGACAGTGCAATTATGTGAAGTGAATTTTTTAGATATTAATTACATAGAGTCCTCACTTTTTTCACTTGATTGTATTTATGCATGGCAGAGCTACCAGAGCAAAGAAATACAAACACTGTTGAATGTCAACGACCGTTTGTGTTCGTTCAGGCATGCCAGTGAAGACCATTAGCACCACCAGCGGTTCAGTTTTCCAAACTGGTCTTTGTTTGTAATTTGCATAACAATCTCTGAAACTGAAACTAGATTTGAGGGTTGTCAAAGCTTATTCTACCAGATCACAACTGGACAATCACTCTGGTGACTGAGAAAGCAAATTCTCAGTAGATATTCCGCAGTTTACGCTTTACCTGCTTCCAAAAAGAATGCGTAGAGGTAGAACGTTGTGTGGCCTATGATTCACTAGTGTCAATTGATTGGCTCCGCTGCACAGGTAGAGGTGTCAATTTTAACCTATTACCTATTACCTATTAATTCGCTCAATTCGTCCATAAATAAATCAATTGGGTACTTATATTAATTGATTGAGGTTTTAAATGGATTGAGTAATATGATTCATTTCAATTAAGTGGGTTAGGATGAATGGAAATGAGTATCTATTAGGTTGAATATTTATTTTTTTATTAAATAATGATAAGGCTAGAATCTTGAGCATGGGCCACCGCTATCAAGCAGCCCAATATACCCAGAAAAGCCTTACTTGCGTAGTGGCCCGTATAGGAGCTCCCACGGTCTGCCAATACCTAGAGCAAACTAGACAAAATCCTAAGGACAAAGCCTAATGCCATCAGAAGAACCAAGGTCCAGTCCAGTCCTGATTTGATCCAGCCAAAGGATAGCCCAAGATATGGGAGCCTAGTCCAATACCTATCCTGGAACACTCTCATCGCACCACGTAACCTAGAGACAAAGGGACCACTCCTGACACCCATGGCAATCACGCACTCCATGAAACAAAAGGTGTTGGTGCGCACAACCGTCCAGAGATTGTGGAAATAGTGGCGCCACATGACAAAGAACACTATATGACACGACGGAAAGGCCCGCAGAATCAACAAGAAAGAAAGAAGGAGCTACAAGAAACCCTAAGGAAAGCACCGATATAAGTAAGACACTGTTATCCTATTGAAAGGGATTCATCTCTCCCATCACACCCTCAAGCCCTAGAAACAATAGAACAAAAGCTTACATTCACAAAAAAAAGGTTCGGAGCCTGCAATATCGTTGTAATCACCCAGAATCAAGTAATACACTACCTTAAGGAGTAAGAGACTCCCTTACAGTGGACGTAGCATTGGTCTCCGGATTGAGGTGAACCACTTCACGTATTGCTTTTCCTTCGCTTCATTAAATCATTCATTATTTAGTTGCTTATCCGTATACATCCTTAAAACATTACTTTGGACTTGGGCTCCGATTTTCGAGCATCATAAAATAACATAACTAATAAAATCAAATAAATATACTAACATAAAAAAAATATACATTAATACACCAAAAAATACACGCATATACACTAATACACAAACCCACACACACACTAATACACCCCACCATGGCCCACAACCCGACCCATTATGTGTACATATTTTAGCTTAATATATTAGTGCATATATTTTTAGTGTATTAGTGTGTATGTATGTTTTAATATATTAATATGTGTATGTCTATATATGTTTTTTATTTTAGTGTGATAATGTGTTTATATTTTGGTATACTAATATATTTTTATTAAGAATTTTAATTATTTTATATATTAATGAGT
>CM042188.1:43888222-43900250 GCA_023539305.1 Ilex asprella | reverse complement strand
TAATATATTTTTATTAAGAATTTTAATTATTTTATATATTAATGAGTTTAATACAACTCATTATAACTCATTTAATACGTGAATAAAAAATAAATTTATTTTAAACTAATCCAATTTAACCCAATCCATAACCTACCCAACCCCTCCATTTGTTACTTCTAGTCTCAAGTATGGCTACGCATCCCATAAACGAAGCCACTTCAAACATTAAAGGTAGCTCTAACAATAGAAAGTAGGAAATTTAGTGATCGTTTGGTAATTTTTATACTTTTGATTTTAAAAAAAATAAAAAATAAAAATAAAATCAATTTTAGATTTTCATTAGCAAAAAATGAAAACATAAAACATGTTTATTTCCTTTTATAGTTGTAAAAAAATTTAAAAACAAAAACAGAAAACACATTTGGTTGTAAAAATTTAAAAGCAAAAATCAGCAACTTTGGAGGGTATTTCTGAGTTGTTGGGGTCCCAATTACAGGGTAGCAAAAAAATCAGCAACAGATGAGCTAAAAATCGGCAATTTGGGAGATACTGCTATTTATATGAGTGTCCAATAAATGTCTTTTTGATGCTAATAAGGCTCAATTCCAGACCTCATTAATACCAAATGGGAGTAAAACATTTTTTGATTTTTCAAAAATGTCTTTTTTTCGTCTTTAAAAATCGCCCATCGTTTACAAAACGATAACAAAAAAAAAATCAGTTATCAAATATTTTTTTTTTTGTTTTCTCTAAATATCAAAATGAAAATAAAAAACAAGAAACATAAACGTTGCCAAACAGGACCTTAACAATCCAAATAGTTTGATTTCAATGGGCCCCAATTTGATTTTCTCATTCAGGTTTGCTAAAATTGCAAAATGAAGTATATGATTCAAATCCAAACAGCAACTCAAAAAAGCAGCTGATAAAAACTACTAGCGTTCGTGTTTTCAGTAGTCTTAAATGTCTCTCAACCAGTAGAGCCAGAAGCAAAACCCACAATGCTACACACACAGATAGCAAGCATTCACTACAACAAAACTCAATTGGGCAGGGCATATATCGCATAGCAGTTACAAATGGGAGTACAATCACTGACTAGCAACACGATGTGATGTCCCTCATGTTTCAAACTTCCTGGAAATTGTGATATGATAAACCAAAAGCACATACAGCCAGACAACTATGAAAGCACAGCCATCACATCAGATGCCCTCAAAGCTATGTATTCAGAACCATCAGCTCCTTTGAAGTCATTCCCTGCATATTTTGAGTAGAGAACTGTGTTTCCTGGGGAAACTGATAATGATTTCCTGTTACCTTCCTCATCCAGAGGACCGGGCCCAACAGCAATTACCTGTAATATCACAATGTAATCATCAATGACAAGCCTCTACCGCCATACATGCAGAGAATTGGCAAGCCTCGACAGCAATTGAACACCAACGACTGAGGAAGGGCTTTATATTATATTTTTGGCTTGGTGGTAGGTGTGAGAGGAAGGGTTTTTTGGGTGGTGCTGGGTCAGAGAGGCAGAGCCTTTTTTTTTTTCTCGGGTAAGGGGAGAGAAAGGGGAAGATGATAAGGGAGAAGAAATATGAATATCTAATAGGATTCGATAGGACTACTAACAAAAAATTCTGTCTTTTAAAGTACTGAAAACTTGTGACCTTAACCACTCACAAGCTTGTGCTAGGCTAGAGGAGGAGGAGGAGGAGGAGGAGAAGAGAGCGGGGTGGGTGGGGTTGAGATTATCACATGATTTGAGGAAAGAAGATGTCCTTACTGTGCCAATGGATGGTTTCTCCTTGCTTGCCTCGGTCAGCAACAAGCCTCCAGCTGTTTTCTCCTCAGCCTCAGCAACCTGTTCTTAGCAGTTCATACAAGAAGTGTGTCATAGCTTTTAGGTAATGTTGCCTTTCTAAGGAAAAAGAGTAAACGAAATTCCTAAAATAAAAAGACTTTTCTTATGGCCAGCCAACTTAGGGCCCATTAGGCATTCTGGAAAGATGTACACTGACGCAGTATTGCATAAGGTCACAACAAACTAATAGAAATTGCTTCAATGATGCTACTCAAAATATATGAATATCTCATGTTTTATGAGAAATTTCCATTCATCTACCCAAACAAAACCACATGGCCAATTTCCAACCCTCCTGTTACAGCTTGAACACGTTCTTTTATATCTCTAAATTTTCAATGGACTGAACACTGGGGAAATGAAAGTACCAAAAAGTAAACTGAAAGGGCTTACCAACCTTGATTAGAACTCTGTCGTTCAAGGGCTTCATGTCCTTAACATCATCTGTGTCAAGAATACCAACAACATCATCCTCCTTCAAGATGAGATGATTGGATCCATTGAACTCTACCTCGGTCCCAGCATACTTGGAATACACCACCTGAGTACCAGTCTACAACGAGTAGAATTCAGTCAGCAAATCTCATCATAGAAAGAGACATTGTGATTTTGATGTGTTAATCCCAAACAATTACCTTTATGCTGATGTCCACCTTGTTCTTTCCAATTGTCCGACCCTCTCCAACAGCAACCACCTCACCTCCTTGAGGCTTTGTTTGTACTGTTGTTGGCAGTAAGATACCACCTCCAGTCTTCTCCTCTGCAGTCTTAATCTTGACCAACACTCTGTCACCCAGGGGGTTAAGTGAAGTGTACTGTAATCCGAACAACACAACAAATGACCAGATTATGTAAATGAATCACATAAAAATAGGACAAATACAATTCTCCTCAGATGTAATGTATTGGCAAAGCGAATCAAATAAATGAAACAATCCCATATTATAAAGTCTGAGAGCGTGAGTCAAAAACAGGAACTAATTCTACCTGATAAAGTCTCCATGTAACACTTGAAAGAGAAATAGGTCAAAGAGCCTCAATTATTACCAAGACAAAAACTTCTACGAGATTCACTAAACAAATGGCCTGTACTTAAGGCGACCAACACCGTAGCAAAAATGAAACATTACATATGAGCAGAAAATAGAAGAAGTCCTCAATCCTAACAGGTTGCATAAAATGGGGTAATGAGCCAATAAAAAAAAGATAAAGACCAGCAAATCAAGTTTAAAAAGTGGGTGTCGATAAAAGATATATCATCCCTGCAATTGTCCAAAAAATAGACCCCAACATAAACAATAACAGAACAAATGTAAATACAAGGAGCCAAAGCTCACATAAAATTGGAAAAATAAAAAGAAACAAAAAAACGACATCCAGATTGCTGCTGTATGCCACATCTGATTCTCAGTTTTTAGCCAACAAACAAAACAGCAGTGCAATCAAATCCAAGCTAAAAATTTTATTAGCGATCTAGTTTAGCAGCAAATTATGAATTGTCGATTACCTAAAGTTTGCCAGCAGTGGCAGCTTTGACAATAACAAGTACAAGAGCATACATGGTTTTAGTTGGAATTACTAATACTACCTTAGGAGCGACAACAGTGGCAGCTTTGACGACAAGGCCGCGGAAGGACCTCTGAGTGAGACCACCACTCTTTCTCAAAGGCGCAACAGAGAAGACCCTGACCGTTGAAGCCCTTAGCCCTTCGAAAGAAGGCAAAGTCTTGGCAGAAATTGCTGATGCATTCAATTGAACCGTTGCCATTTCTGGTCTTAAAAAGAGTAAATTTAACCCATAAACAAAACACCCATCCATCAGTTTAGTTTATACAAAAAGATAACGAAGAGTACCAAATTTTCAAAACATAACTCAAACTGACACTAATAGCATACACACACGCATACAAAATATTGGAAGCAATTGATTGGGAAATTATATGGTGACATAGCTACCTTGGGGGACTGAGATTGATCTGAAGATTTGTGGGGTGATTGGGGGAGTGATGGAGAGAGAGAGAGAGAGAGTTTAGGAGAGAACCAAGGACTGTCGCTGTTTTGGTTTTTGTGGGGGTGGTGCTATTGATTGAAATGGAGCAGAAGATAGAGGATAGAAAAACCCTAGAAGCTTAGAGAGAGAGAGAGAGAGAGAGAGATGGGTTTATCAGAAATGTTTGAAATAATACAAAATAGATCAGATGCTTCTAGAATATTTCTTCTTCTGTGTTTTTCCTTTTTTTTTTTGGGCGCAGGCGAATACTCCACGACGCTCAGGCCTTGCGGGTTACCCGAATTATGAAAACGGTTTGGTGGGCCTTGGATCATGGGCATTACCTTTTATTTTGTAAAAGAACTGGACAGGTAATACTGGATTTGGGCTAGATTATCCGCACTGTGGCTGTGGTGTGAGACCTTGCGTTCACTCACTTTTTTTTTGGATTTTAAGGGCCTTGTACCTTTTTTAAAAATTATAAGGCAAAAATTATTACTTTTAAAAATATAGGTCAAAAAGTATATAACTTCTAACAAATCTCTAAAATACCTTCTTCAGTAGAATGGGAACTGATTCCTATATTTTTGCTTTCACAACCGAAACTTAAGGGATCTCAACTGTTACACATAAATCCCTTCAATATCGCTGGAAACTCTATTCTTCCAAAAACTTCTATAAAACCTCCTTTTGAATTTTTAAAACTTCCTATTGGTCATTGCTGAAAAAATGATCTTTTCAAAACTTCACTATCCAAATCTTCACATGTGTTTGCAACATAAAAACACCAACCAACCACAATCCAAATTTAAGGACATAAGTTCTAGAAAATTTACCAACACTGTCGTCGATAACTCCGACAGACTAGAAAATTTCAAAGATATGAAAGTTATGAGTTTCTGGCAGTTTTAGCTCTTCACTGGAGAATCAGTCGAAAGAAAAATTAGGACTTTGTTCAAGTGGGATTTCACTGGGATTAATTGGGTTTGCTGGGGTGATTGGGGGAGGAGTTTGGGAGAGAGTTTGGTTATGGTTTTGAGGATTTTGGGGGCGGAGATAGTTTTTTCTCTTGATGGGTTTTGATAGGAATGGAGTGAAAGTACAAGAAATTAAGAATGGTTTTCTGTGAATGAGAGCAGTTGTAGCAGAAGGATGGAAGTGGTTGAATTTTTTGGAAAAAAAAGTTGATAACTCAAGAAAAATGTTGTTTCTCCCAACTTTTTTATTTTATTTACTTTTTTTTCCCTCAATTACCTTTCTACTTCTAGTGCTTGGTACTACATGTACAACAAGTGATCGATCACTTATTAAAAAAAAAAACCCAAAGAGGTCATATACATTGTGATATGCGTCATGTCAATATATGCAGTGTGACATTGACTTGCAATAGTGTGACATTAGTTTATAGCAGTGTGACATTTTTTAGTACCATTGTGATATTATCTTGTAGCACTACAACATTATCGTGTGAGGTAGTAAATCGTTCTCCGAATCAAAATCATCATATTGATTATTACGATAATCTCCATTTAAGTCATCATCATTGACATTTATCCTCACATGAACATGATTGACGTTAAGATACCGTACCGATTTAAAAAAAAAACATATGGATGACATTGTAGCAGTGTGAATTTGGTTTGTAACAGTGTCACATTTTCTAGTACCAGTGTGACATTGTCTTATAGCATTGTGACATTATTGTGCAAGACAACAAATCATCCTCCAAATCAGAATCATCATCTTAATTATTACGATTTATATAAAAAAAATTATACAAATATGGAAAAGACATGAATGTTTGAATAACTTAAGTTGAATGAAAAAGAAAGATATAATTTAAAATTCAAAAATGCAATTCCATAAATTGAGGAAACTAAATCTTTAATATAACTGTCATATTTGTCTCTCATTAATAAAAGAAATGGGCAATTTCGTAAGAGAAAAAATTACAATTCAGCAAAAGTGTATTTCTTCATCAAACATTTACACATAATGGTACTTATACACGGATGTTTTATATTGAGATATTTTTCCACAAATAAGTCTTAAATGGTGTACTTTTTCACAATCCCCCCCCTTTTTTTTATAACAGCCCGTTAAAGGTTACAATTTCTTTAGTGTAAAAATTGAGATATTCGTGTTTTATACTCACCTAATTAATATATTTATTATTTGTACTAAGTAGATGGTATTATTTTTAAACTCTATGTCTAGAACTAGTCAACTCTAGTAAACTAACTATGTGTTGAGTTGGTGTAAGATTAGCATTATAAATTAAATTGCTCAATTGGTTTCCTTCATCCTATTGCAAAATATGCAACTCAAGAGGAAAAAAAGCTTCTATTCTTTTGAATTAGAAAATTATGGAAAACTTATAAGCACCAAATTAAAAAGCATTGAAAAAACATGTAACCACTATTCTTGTGAATGTACTAGAAAACTTATTAGCACTAAATTAGCAACTACTTAAAAATTTTGGGCCCAAATTTCTCAATTTTTAAAATTTTGTCCCTAAACTTAACACATTGACTCTGCTGTATAGCACAAGGTTTTGTTAACAAATTGATATAATTTATTATTATTTATTTCAAAATACATAATATTTTGTGGTTTAAAATTAGTGTAATTTGAATTATCTAATTTAAAGTCGTTGAAAGAAAGCCGTTGAAATTGCTCTCGGGTTGGAACATGTCAAATTGCCAGCAGGTGTTCAATTGTAAACTATTGAATGAATAAAATAATCCATGGCCATCACTTTTCTTATTATAATAGTATTATATTATATAACTTGCAAATATTTGTCATATCATTTTTTTTTTTGAACCCACAAACCCAAATCCACTACAATCCCTTAAAAGGGGAAGGAGCAGACAGGGTTATAAACTCACACACACCACCTAAACCATCCGATGTGGGATGGCCCAACCCCTAAGAACCTTCAAAGGCCCTAGTAGCGGGGACTGGAGACAACATCCCAACACCACACACCCACGCAATGCGAGCAAGCCCGCGGTATTCTTTTTTTGAACCCACAAACCCAAATCCACTACAACCCCTCAAAACATCAAACCATTGCATCTAACTTTCAAACCGTTGCAACCAATAAGTATTGGATCCATTGGTGTTATTTAATGCATCAAACTAAGGTTTTGGCAGATAGATATTTTCGAAAAATTTATTTCTGAACACAAGCCATAACGAAATCATTTCTGAACACTGCCAAACAAAATTCTGATTGACCATTGCTTCGTTGAAAGCTTTTTATTCTAATCATATAAACAATTTGATAGAGTTAATTCTTACTCTATTAATTCTAACATCCAATTAGTTGCTGTTATTTATATTCCATTCGAGAACGATCATGAGCTGTTCGAAATACCTCCACATTTGCGAGGGCACGCTTGTGGAGAAGCGATAGTTGAATCCTGGAAGATAGGAGGCCATAACCTGTTGCACCGGGTTTCATACTCGATGGAGCAGAAATCTACTCTTAAGGATAATGACTACACGCCTCTATCGATAAGTTTTGTTGTCTTAAGAATAGACCAATATGGATGCTACAATTATAAACATGACCATTCCTAATGTGACAAAAATTGAGCCTTTTAATGGGTCTAATTTTAAGCGTTGACAACAGAGAATTATGATGTTACTTGATATAACAAGTATTGCATTTGTTTTGACTGATTTAAAACCCGAAGAAGATACACAAAATTATGCAAGAGAAAAAGAAAAAATAGGAAAAGCCTAATAATATTTATTGGAATATTATCTTGAATGCTTTATCAAATGAATTGTTTGATTTTTATTATCATTATAAGCATGCTAGGGAGATTTGGGACAGTTTGGTGAAAAAATATATTGTCAAAGATGCAAGGAATAAAAAATATGCAATAGGAAATTTCTTAGACTATAATATGGTTGAGGAGAATGATGTGTCTTCTCAAATTCATGAGTATCATTTGATTATTAATGAGTTGAGAATAAAAAAATTACTTTGCCCGAGTCCTTCGTAGCCGGTGCTGTGATTGAAAAATTACCCGATTCTTGGAAAGTTTACAAGAACAATCTTAAACATAAAAGGAATGATATGTCTTTGGAAGATGTGATTATCCATATTAGGATTGAAGAGAAAAATCATTTGAAGGATTAAATTGAAAAGGCCAAGGAAAATGTTTCTAAGACCAATGTTGTGGAGGCTACGAATAAGCCTCTATATAAGAATAAGAAAAAGATTCACAATGGAAAAAATCTCCATTAGGCTTAAGGTTCTAGTTTTAGGAAGAAAGGTAATTAATTTGTTTGTGGAAATGCAAGACATTATGCTTAAGAATGCCGACATCGAAAGCGGAACGACAAACCTACCAAGCCGAATGTCACCTGGTTGAGGCAGATGAAATTATTGTTGCGATTGTTTTTGAGGTTAACGTGGCAACTTCTACAAAAGATTGGTTGATAGACTCTGGGGCTAGCAAGCATATATGTGACAATAGAAGTGTTTTTACCTCCTACACACCTGTGGGAAATGGAGAGGAACAAGTGTTTGTGGGTGACTCTAGACCCTTGTCTGTTATGCATAAGAGAAAGGTGTTATTAAAATTGACTTCTGGAAAGATCCTCTCATTGTCTGAAGAGCTCCACATGCCTAATATTTGTTCGAACTTGTTGTCAGTATCTATCTTGAATAAGGTGGGAGTGAAAATAACATTTGAGAGTGATAAGCTCATTATGACTAAGAATGGGACATTTGTTGGGAAAGTTTACTGTAATAAGGGTCTTTATGTACTAAATGTTGCTAAAGTTATGAATGAGAATAAGTCTAGTTCTTTTGCTCATGTGCTTGACTCTCTTGATATGTGGCGTGGTAGATTAGGTTATGTGAATTTTACTTATATCAAGAAAATAAAAGAATTAGGTCTCATCTCAAATTTTTTTAATTCGAATGTTGATTAATGTGAAGTTTGTGTTGAATCTAAAATTACTAAGAAGTCTTCTACAGTTGAAAGAGAAACCGAATTATTAAGTCTGACACATAATGATTTAGATGATCTTAAGAATATCATGACAAGAGGTGAAAAAAGATATTATGTTACTTTTATTGATGATTATTCAAGGTATACTAAATTATACTTGTTGAGAAATAAGGATGAGGCAAGTGAAATGTTTATCAAGTATAAACTAGAAGTCGAAAATCAACTGAATAGGAAAATAAAAAGATTGACGACTGATAGGAGCGGAGAATATGAGTCTAATCTTTTTAAAGACTATTGTGAGCAGCATGGTATTATGCATGAAGTTACTCCTCCATAGTCACCTGAATCTAATGGTGTAGCCGAAAGAAAAAATAAAACTTTAAAGGAAATGATGATTTCTATGTTAATAAGTTCAGGACTGCCCAATAATTTATGGGAGAAGCTATTGTGTCGGCATTTCATATTCAAAATAAAATTTCACATAAGAAAATAGGAAAAACTCCTTATGAACTTTAGGTAGGGCATCCACCAACCTTAAAATACTTAAAAGTGTTGGGGTAGCAGTTATGTTACCGGATCCTAAGAAGAGAAAATTAAGTTATAAAATTTCAAATTGTGTTTTTATAGGCTATTCGATTAATAGTACTTCATATAGATTTCTAGTGATAAGAAGCGAGCATAACATTTTAGAACCGAACACAATCATTGAGGCAAAAAATGTTATATTATTTGAGAATATTTTTCCTATGAAAAATTAGGTATCTAATGAGAGTAAATTAATTGATGTTAGTAATGAACCCAAATATGATACGTCTAGCGAAGAAGTACTTGAACCAAGGAGTAAAAGAATAAGAAAAGATGCTAACTTAGGAGATTGATTTTTTACATTTCTAATTGATAATGACCCACAAACATTTGAGGAAGCTATTAGGTCAAAAGATGCTCCTTTTTGGAAAGAAGCAATTAAAGACGAGTTAGATTTCATTAGGTCTAATCAAACTTGGGAATTAGTAGAATTACCTACTGGTGCAAAACCTATTGGGTGCAAATAGGTTTTTAAAAGAAAATTGAAAATTGATGGCACAATTGATATGTACAAAGCCTGACTAGTAGCCAAATGTTATAAACAAAAGAAAGATATTGATTATTTTGATACTTATTCTCCGGTTACAAGAATATCATCTATTAAGGTTTTGATTGTTATAGCTTCTATTCATAAATTAGTAATTCATCAAATGGATGTGAAAACGGCATTTTTGAATGGAGACTTGGAGGAGGAAATATACATTGAACAACCAGAAGAATCTATTGTACTAGGTAAACAACATATGGTATGTAAATTGATTAAATCATTATACGGTTTAAAACAAGTACCAGAACAATGACATGAGAAATTTGATAATGTGTTAGTGTCAAATGGTTTTAAAATTAATGACACTGACAAATATATATATTATAATTTTTGTGATAATTATGGTGTTATTATTTGCTTGTATGTTGATGATATGCTTATAATGGGTACAAGTTTAGAGGTTGTTACCAATACTAAAATGTTCTTAATGTCTAAGTTTGACATGAAAGATATAGGGGGTGGCAGATGTAATTTTAAGAATTAAAATTTTGAGAACTCCAAATAGTTTGATATTGTCTCAAGAACACTATATAGATAAGATACTTAGAAAGTTTAATCATTTTGATCATAAGCCTATTTCTAAACCTCATGATGCTAGCATTAAACTAAAGAAAAATAAAGGTGATCCTATGTGTCAAAATGATTATGTACAAATAATTGGAAGTTTAATGTATCTTATGAATTGTACACGCCTTGATATTGCATATGTTATTGGTAGGTTAAGTAGATACATACATAACTCTGATAAAGAACATTGAAATGCTATATCTAGATTGTTGAAATACTTGAAAGGGACCGCTAATTATGGTTTATCATATAGTGAATTTCCTGTTGTACTAAAAGGGTATAGTGATACTAACTAGATTTCTGATTCAGACGAGACGAGATCCACAAGTTGTTATGTATTCACCCTTGGTGAGGGTGCAGTGTCTTGGAAATCTTCCAATCAGACGTGTTCAACTCGGTCTACTTTGGAGTCCGAGTTTATCACCTTAGAGAAGGCTGGCACTGAGGCTGAGTAGTTAAGAAACATCTTAGCGGATTTTCCTTTATGGATGAGGCCAATTCCATTTGTGTCTATGCATTGTGATTGTCAAGTTACAATAACAATAACAAGGGCAAAGAATAAAGACATATAATGGTAAAAATAGGCATATACGCTTAAAGCATAATATTGTGAGACAACTGCTTAATGGGATAATATCCTTAGATTTTGTGAGGTCAGAGATGAATTTGGCTGATCATCTGACAAAACCACTAGAAAGAAAACTAGTGAGTGAGACATCGAGGGGGATGTGACTTATGCCTATACAGAAATCACAAGTGATGGTAACCTAACTTACATGAATGGAGATCCCATAAAATAAGTTCATATGAGAAATAACAAGTCACTGGGTGATTTGTAACACTATCATAATTTAATTAATGTGTAAAGTCCATCCTTAAGGTGTAGATGGCGAATATACTGCAATGTATAAGGTTGAATTTATCTCTTAATGGATTCATAGCCTAGATTAAGTAGTGTATCTAGTTGTCATATACACTTGATGGAATCACCTATATAGATGTGGGAGTGGGGCCGCTTCCTGTGAGAGCTTGGGTAGGTTCTCTAGAGCATTTATGAATATCCAGGTTGGGTGCATGGCCTATTCGCACCAACCCGAGATGAACAAACTCAGATTAGAGAGTCTAATGTGAGTGATGAGTACGGTCAGTTTATGCCAAAGAAATCTAGTTCATAGAAATTATAAATTCCACTAAGTTTCTATAAGCTCTGTCATATTTACCCAAAGTGTCGATTCATAGTCCAAAAGACACTGCCACAATGCATTAGATGCTCTTGTTTCCAAATCGGTTTTGTTAATTTTATACCTATCTTTGTATTTTGAAATATGTGGGGGATTGTTATAATTTATTATTATTTATTTCAAAATACATAATATTTTGTGGTGTAAAATTATTGTAATTTGAATTATCCAATTTAAAGCCGTTGAAATTGTTGTCAGTTGGACCATGGCAATCTGCTAAAAGGTTTTTAATTGTAAACTATTGAATGAATAAAATAATCCATCCTTTTACCACCA
>CM042188.1:43862308-43876374 GCA_023539305.1 Ilex asprella | reverse complement strand
AGGGTAAGGGTGATATGGGTGATATGGGTGATGGTGGGACAATGGTGGGGGTAGTAATGTGGCAACAGCAGTGGTGGGCGTTGAGATGGTGGTAATTGGATGGTGATAGTGATCAGGGCGGAGCCAGACTTTTTCTCCAGTGGGGGCAACCTCTTCTATATTAATATTAAAATTTAAAATATTCACAAAAATATAATTTTATTAATATAACATTAATTAAAGACGCAATTCATATATATGAGTGATATACAAAAAGAGCCAACAAAAATAACTCATTATAAATTTATCTATAAGACCTAACAAAAAAATTTTGAACCACAAAATTGGGCTCAATCATATATTAAATTTTAAGAAAAATTTTCATAACTAATTCAAAAATTAAAATTTTCAATCACAAACTTAATATTCATCATTAAATTTTAACAAACAATCGAAACTAACTTAAATTATAATTATTCTAGTAAGCTAAATCTAGGTATATGAAGTACTTAACTTATTACAATAAAACTATTCAACCTATCAAATTAAAATAATTTAGTCTAATTATAATGGAGGACTGCAAGTCTTAATTCCAATTTCACAAATAAAAATAAAACAAATGTTACGACTACAAGTCCTAATTCCAATTCAACATATAAAAATAAAACAATAGAGAGGACTACAAACTCAAATATCAATTAAATATATATACAAAATAAATCATAAAGAAGACTACAAGTCTTAATTTTATTTTAATATAGAAAAATAAATGCAGGACTACAAATTCTAGTTTCAATTTTTTTTAACACATCTTAGTTTCAATTCAATACATAAAAAATAAAACATAAGAGATGATTACAAGCACCAATTTCATATTTTCAATTCAACATGCAACAAATAAAATACAACAGAGAACTACAAGCGCTAATTTCAATTCAACATTTAAAAAATAAACCACAAAAGAGAACTACAAACCTTAATTTTCAATTCTAACATATAAATATAAAACAAAGAAGATGATTATATTCCCCAAATTTAGTTCAATGTATAAACATTAAACAAATGAGATGGCTAACCTATTTCGTAGCATATTAGTTAATTTTTAAATGCCCAAATTTTTGATATCATATTCCATTGATATTTACAAGTGAGACTTATATATTTGTCAAAATAACATAACTACTCACAAATCTTTTTAAAAAAAATTCAGTGGGGACAAATCTCTAATAAATTCTAAATTTTTTAAAATTATAATTGATCCCCAAAACTTTTTAAAATTTCAGTGGGGGCAGCTGCCCCCACTGTGGATCCGCCCCTAACAGTGATGGTGGCAACAACGGTGATTGTTGTGGAACAATAGTAATGCTTGTTGTGGAAGATGTGGTGGTGGGGTGGCTCCGGTGGTGGTTGGGCGATAGAAATGGTGGTAGTGGTAGGGTGGCGGTCGCAGTGATGGTGGTGGGTTGGCGACAATGGTGGTGATTGTTGTGGCAGAGATGGTGATGTGGTGTTGGAGACGATAGTGGTAGTGGTGTGGTGGTAGCAACGATAGTGGTGGTGGTGGTAGTGGTGGGTAGCTGTGGTGGTGAGATGACGGTGGTGGTGTGATGATGGTGATGGTGGGAGGGCAATGGGGTGGGGGGGCAGTGGTGGTGGTGGTGCAGTTCCAAAAACTATTTTTTTAAAAGTATTTATAAAAAGTTATAAAGGTTAGAAGAACTTTTAAGAAGTTATTTCAAACACACCATTAATGGTCTATTTTTCCTATTAAATTTGAGGTATTAATATTAGTCGTCAGATTAATTTTAAAATAAAATTTAAAAAGATCTCAACCGAGAGAAGTAAAAGTTATTTTATTTATTTTTAAAATTTAAATTATATTAGACTTTATTATATAAATTATTCTTCAGAAACATCTTCATACTTAACACTTGCCCGTGCATATTTTGGAAGTAGACTATTGTATTTTTTCGGAGTAATTAAATGGACAACTAGACTATTTTATATGTACAAGTACAACAAACATGGATGGACAAATGTCATTGTCTATGCATTGCACGGACTACTGCTGGTTTTCATATGACTCAACAAAACGAATGTGTTTTTATTACCTTTTTTAAAAAGATTCTAAATTTTTAAATACCATAAATAGTCCACGTAAAATGATTAAATTTATAAATACTATAAACCCTATAAAAAGACCTTATTAAAATATAAGTCCAATAAAAAAAATTATGTTCGATTATATAGGCCCATAATGAAATATTGAAATAAAAGATAATAAAATAGAAAATAATGAAATGAAAAATATTGCAAAAGAAAATAATGAAATAAAAATTAATAAAATAGAAAACAATCAAATTCTTGATGAAACAAGTGATTATAGTCATATAAGTATTTATGATCCAAGTTAATGGAAAAATATTGATACAAAATTAAGAGATTTATTAGTAGAAAATTTTCTAATTAGATATAATAATTTAGATTTTTTCTCGTAATGAACTCTCTAGATATTTTTTTACTACACATTATATTCACAAATTAACAAATAGGAAAACGCTTGATAAAAGATGACTAATATATTCAAAAGATTTGGATAAAATATTATATTTTTGTTGTAAATTGTTCAATGTGAATCATTGTACAAGTAAACTAGCTAATAAAGGAATAAAATATTAGAGATATATTGGTATTAAACTTAAAAATCATGAAATAACTAATGACAATATAACTAATATGAATACTTGGATTGAATTAGAAACAATGTTCAAACTAAATAAAACAATTGATAAAAGTATTCAAGAACAAATTACTTAATATCGACTATGTCATACAAAAGATTAACTAGATTAACAATGCTATCAATTGAAAAAGATATTATAGGAAAACTTAATTAGTACTTATGTAACTCAAAAAATAAGAAAAATTAATTTTAAATAAAAAAATATTAATACTAAACAAAGAAGACCTCATTTAGAGATACGACTTTAGACCTCAAATTGTCTTGAGTCACCCCTACTTTGAAGGAATATTTTATATGATCCTAAAAAGAGTTTCTTATTTAAACTTTTTTAAGGAACATTCTAGAATACATGGGAAGTATAAGTGAGACTTAAAATATTCTTATACATATTAAAAGACTAGATATATGCACAAAAAATTCTAGAGATACCATAAATTTATAATATTTAGTAATATAGTAGTTATGGTAAAACAAAAGAACTATAAATAGATGAAAGTTTTTGTTTGCAAGAACAAAGCAATCAAGTCTTTACTTAAATTCGAGGCCTTGTTTGTCTATGTCGAAGTTTTTACTTAATTACTTTTTTTTTATAACACACAACAAATATACACAAAAAAATAGATAAAAAATAAAATATTTTTGAGGAACTTACTATTCAAAATCCTACTAATATTCATCACTTGAAAATTTATTTTATTATATTATCAAATTTCAATTTTTTTCTCTATATTTTTAACTGATAGTAGATTTTATTATATTTTTGTTTATAAAATTAACTTCAATTAATAAAATTATATACGAAAAACTAGAATGCAAAAGCTAAATTTTATTTTGTATCTCAAAAAATAAGAAAAATATTTTTAAATAAATAATATTAATATTTGAATAATTATTTTATCATATTTATATTACTAAATTATATTGTTATTGGTCTTATCCAATATTTTTGGATAAAGCCTAAATTTGGGTTTGGCGGCCCCTAAAGTCTATGTTTGACAATTTTAGATATGACTCATGAAATCGACATAAATTCGTATTTAGAATTTTTGGGTATAGTCTTAATGAGTTTAGGTGGTTAACGAATTAATTTGACAGACTTATGAAATAAATAAATCGATTTCGCATTTAATTTTAATCCGTTAAAGTAACACTATAAATTCTAAAAAAATAAGTCTCTCATCCTCTCCCACACTCTCACACATGCTTGACATCTCTCAAACTCAAACTCTCTCTCGTCGCCTCTGCCTCACCTTCTTTATAATTGCACCTCTCACCTCTCACCTCTCACCTCTCTCATCTGTAACACTAGTCCTAACTCGTTAGTCCTCATCTGCCATCTCTTCTCGTCCTTCTCTCATACTCTCTGTCATGGTCTCACTGCGACAATCACAAGCAAGTAATGAAGGATTGTTGCTTTGATGGACTTCTATGAAATTAGAATTTGAACTTTTTGATGATACTTGGTAGTAACTAGTTCAAATATATGTAATATGTGGCGAGTTAATAATTTTTACTCAAAAAATTAATCGATTCTCTTATTTAGCAAGTGACGCGCATATTATGCTGAATAACTCGTCTAATAAATGAGTTTGTAATTCTCTTATTTAATAGTTGACACACAGATTGTGTTGAATAACTCGTCTAATAAATAAGTCGTATATAAGTGTAATAATTAGACTCATTTATATAGACCAATAGGATATGAATGAAGAGTTTTTTTTTATACAAAACCGATTCACTCAATACTGAACTGTTTTACTTGACACAATTGTCAGGCCTACTAAAGGCTATTAAGATTTATCCAAATTGTTAGTTATATGGATGTCATCCATATTATCCAAAAAAATTGAAAAAAAAACTTATTCAAAAAAATTATCAGAGTAAATCCAGTTATTAAAACTTATCCAACTTGCTTATCCAAATTACATCCATTTTATCCAAAAAAAATTGTTTAGGAAAAAAAAATCTGTTAGTTCAAATCTTATCCAACTAGCTATCTATTTAGATGTTATTCTGTATTATTCATAAAGAGATTGAATCCAACTAATCTTCTTTTATCCTATAATAATCATCTAATAGAAAATTTTTGAATTAACTCTACTTATTTTGTTTGTTTGAGAATGAATTCTACTAATCTTCCATTAACATATTTATATATCACTTATTTCAGGTTTTAAATACCCATTTTTCTACTCTTCCGTTTAGGTAGAACAATTGATATCAGTTTTGGATATAACTTCGATAATGCTTTGATACCCTATTGATTCAATTGATTTAGAGTGGATGATTTTAGTTTGGGTGACGATAATAGAAAAAGAATTCATATATCACAATGTTATTGGATAAAAAGTAAACGTATAATTCAACTCATCAGTTTGAGATCGGTTGTTATAATTATGGGGCTAAACGTTATTCCATGCCTCATTGTGCACTATTGGACTATGATCAGCAGTCAGACCAGCATTCTATTTTCTCGTCTATGCTCAAGCCCGACCACCTGGCCCAACCTTAAAGTAGCCGAGCCCAGGTCCATCATTAGATTGGACGATGATTTTAGTGAAGTATCTAATGAGGGGTAGCTGAAAAATCACTCGATTTTGACCCATCTGAATTTAAATGCAATTTCAAACTTTCAATTTTGAATTTTATGATTTTAATTCGATAATCTGGTTGATTGCATTTTACAGTTCATATTAGAGTCCATTACAGATCGAAAATCCAATGATACTTGAATAACTTAATTAGAGTGGATTTTCAATAAATTGCATCTTAATTTAAATCAACCAATTTTGTGTTATACGTTTTTCTTAGCATGCAAATTAGATCAAATCACAATTGGATGGAATTTATATATCCAAATTTAAATTTGTAAAATATGATATAATGAGTTTGAATTTCAATAATTGATCAAAATATTAATTTATATTAATTAATCTTTGAATTGAATTCATATCAAAACATGATTCATTCACGAGGCATCAGCCTTCGTGGAAAGGATTGTTTTGGTTGTGGTGATCCGTTGATAAGCCATCCTAAATTCAAGCCCTTCTCCGGCTTACTTGGCTAACTGGGTCAACTAACTGAGCTTAGCCCTTGGACTTCAACACTCCCACCACCATACCCACTGGCAATCGTGTGAGTCTAGTTGAATATTCGTCAATTTTAAGTCAACCCATTAAGTTTTTCGTTCTGACACTAACCTAACATATTTATCATTATATCATACTGTGAAATTCAAAATAACCCTTCCAACTTTTCATCTTTTCAATTTTTCTTCTTTTTATTTTTTCATCGTGCCAAACAAAACATTATATTCCTGGTGATACATAAATAACGGAAAGAGTAAGCTAAAAATTGTAGAAAATTATCAATAATAATATTCATACCGCATTACACTTGGATACGTTTTAAGTTAAAGTTGCGGTTCTACCCCCACAGAGAAACTGTAATAGGTATAGGGACGAACTTCAGACAATTCAGTATTTCCAACTGAAAATACATGCGACATAACCCATACAACCACACCTACTTATGGGGCACATCAATCTACGCCCAAAATAAAAGAAAAACCTAAATTCATGACTGTCAAGCAATAACAGATATTTCCATACATAATTACTAGTAGTACATAGGTGGCTGGCTTGTAGCAATGCCTGGAAACCCACCATCGTAGATTGCCTGACTAGCAGCACCAATTCGCTGACCCTGTGGATGCATCAGGGCTTGTGCGCCACCCATCCTACTCAATGCCAGCTGGCGTTCATAGGCTGCAAAGTCAGTCACTGAAAGGCCTGGCATATGAGTAGCAGCTGGAGGAGGTAGAGGAGACGAGCTGGTTCCTGGTGGAGTGGGCTTGCTACCCCATGAGCACTGGAACAAAAAATTATTGAACAAGAAGAGTCTGTTAAAAGGACATCACGGAACTCATTGGACCAACTCAATGCTAGAACTAAGTCAACATACAGCAAGAAGAATTGAAAACCGCATGTATACACCATGGCCATTTTGTCCCCCTTCCAACCCTTCGTAAGTTGAATCCATTGCATTGCACTTTCAAAATGAATATCCTTTACCAAACAACTGTTGACTGGCAAGCCACAATAGTGGATTATTTGACAATTCCAGTCCATATACTTCACTTCGCAAATGCAAATTGCATGCTCAGGCCAGTTAAACGGAAGGGATGGGAGGAATGTCACTAAACTAAAGGAAATAGATAATGCAAGCTTTCCACCTTCCTTAACAAGGATGTACAGGGTTAATCAATTAGTCCCTGAATAGCACCAATACAGTTGAAGTGTGAGGACCCAAAATTTAAAGCAGACCATGATGTGCCAGTCATCATGTCCATAAATATTGTCTAATGATGCATGGATACTGAATAGTTCCCATTCTTTTTATGCTCTATATACTGGGAAAGGAATGCAAGTGAGGATCAGATTCCTAACTTTGAAGATGACATATTATTTATTGGCAACTTGCAGCAATTTGAACTACCAATTTAAGTAAACAGCTATAATTTATAATCAAGTATACCACAAAAAAAGATGAAACCAAAACTATAGCATAAATTTGTGGAGCACCAACGCTACAACTTTCTATACACTACACATGAATGATCCATTGACAAACTAAATGCATCAAGGCACAAAGCCAAACTGCATGGCCCAACCAATTGCATAGATGGCTTGAAAAGATTAAATTATTAATTGTCAACACTGTAGCTCCAAACGAAATAGAGGAAGATATGAAATACGTATCAATGCAGACCATCCACAATGTCGTTAATGAGAAGCGGAAGTCACACAAGATTACCTTAATTGGTTTGCCAAAGAGAATCCGCGCATTTCCCATCTGAATAGCCCGAGCTGCCTCGGCATGGGTGCTGAATCTTATGAAGCCAAATCCTTTATCACGCTGTATCCGGACATCTTCAATGACCCCAACACCAAGAGCATGGAAATGGCGGTGGAGATCAACCGAAGTAACCTGCAATGTGTTTTTTCATGAGAAACAAGGGCATGATCAGGGTGTCACTGGATTCAGGGCCTGATCAAGAAAAAAAAAGGAAATCTCAAAAAGCATGGTATGGAAGGTTGCCAAAAGCACAATTTGAAGACAAAGACAAGTGATCCCACTCACTGTGTGGATCCACATGCAAGGTTCAAAGTATCGGCCGAGTCGTATCCGACTTGGCCCCTACCGATCCGATATCGATACACGATATGCAAAAATCCCGATTTTCACTTGACTCGGCGATATCTCGATCAAACTCAGACGTATCGGCACAACTCGGTATAAATCGGACGATTCATAGCGGGATCGGTCCGGTATGATCGAATCTTGTGAAAAATCACCAAAATCTTGAACAAATAGCAAGAATCCAAAATAAAAAGGAAAAAGATGAAGAACTTCAAGACCTCTGTAATAGACCCTCAACCAGCCCGAAAATCAAAGGCCCATTACCACAAAGATTGTAAGCAGTTGTATGACATACCTGTAGAATTGAATACAGATCAGAGATTCAGAGAGATCCCCTTACCGCTTTATCTTCTTCCTCTTTTTTTTTCTTTTTCTATTTTTTTTCCTGATCTTCTTTGCTGCAAACCAGTCGTGTTGTGTCTAAAGATCAGGAAAAAAAATAGAAAAAGATTCTTCTACTCTCAGATTCTTCTCTCTTTCGATACACAGCGTGTTGTGTGTGAAGACTCTGAACTGATTTGAAGGACCCAAAGTCTCAGAGTCTTTTAAAGACTGGTCAATGACTCAATTGTTTTTGGAGAATTATACTCATTTTTCTGAAGTTTATCACTTAATCACTTAAACTCCTAATATTTAAAATATTACATACAAACCCTCTGAAGTATGTACAAGCAAAACAGATAGACCTACCGTAAATATATTGGTTAATAAATTACATTTAGATCACTCTAAAGTTTATAAACATATATTATGTAGGCCCTTTAAGTTTAAAATATTATACTTAGACAAAAAATATAATATCAATAATATAAATCTAATATAATAATTAGATATACCAATATTTTAATTTCAATAAGTTGAATATTGATAAGGATCATATTTTTGGTAACGCCCTTATGTTGCATTTTAATTATGTTGAATGTGTTTTTTGATTTATTGTGGACATATGATACATGGATGATGATGTTTATATTTTTTAGAATTTTTTCAAAACTTCTATCTAGTGTTTTGAGTGTATCAACCGATACTGCACCGCGACGCCGCCACCGATGTGTATCAGTGCCCTCCAAGTTGATGACCGATACCGCGACTTTAAACCATGTCCACATGACATACGAGTGTATGACTACTAGGTATTAACTCTTAAAATACAAAAACTAATCAAGTGGTCACCACTCACTCTATCCCACAACAGGGAAGGGACACCAAGACGACTATCCATCATCTACAACCAACCAATGAAACAGAACCATATACAATAGCAGAGGTTAGGAAATGCGGTAAGTGCTCACCTCTGGAGCAAGATTGCCAACATAAACAGTTGTATACTGAGGATTGTTCTCTGGGCCATCACCATTGGTCTTTTCTTGACCATCTTCTGCACAAGGATTACCAGGAGTGTAAGCTTTAAGGTGAAAAGGATATAAATGTCTGAAGATCAAATTTGAAGTAACCCTGTCACAGAGAGTAATCAGTTGCACACTTTCTTAAGTTTTCTTTATTTTTCTACATGACCTTTTATCATTAAGCATGGAAGTATGGATATAAGATTTGACATGACTTGTATAAAACTAGGAGTGCATCACCAGTCCCAAACATTTCAAATGCACCTCAACGCATTTATATACTTATGGTCACAATTTTGTAAAACCATAAAGAAAAACAATACAACTCCAACTTAATATTTCAAAACAATTTAGTCCCAACCAAACAAGAAACCAGAAAGGAATGAAAAAGAAAGAATGATCACTAGTAAGTTCAGGTTAAAATATTTCCAGACTTCACATATACTGCTAGATTCAGCCATCATAGGTTGGAAGTTCAATTTCAATATAGATCTGACCTGATGTTCCATTTGTTAGTTCCAAAACACTTGTGGAATCTGAATTCTGCTTGTCATCATTAATGCCGGCCCCCTTTGTCGCCCAGTTGCATCGAATTTGTCTGCTTCCAAGCCACTTTCCTATATAGACAAATAAAATATCAGTGGACTTGAGGAACCAAAAAATTAGAAAGAGTAAATAGAAGAAATGAAAAAAATAATGTCATGAGAAAGTGAAATGGCGACTCCATAATTTTATGAAGCTCGGTGGCAGTGAAGCCAACTTAGAAGTCGTCATCCAGGGATACCCCTACCAAAAAAAAGGGGAAAAATAGCTCCAGTAATGATTTCACAATTTCAGTAATTATCCCACAATTAGTAGGTATATATTATATAATCTGCGATCCATGCAAAATGATTATCTCAACCCTCATCTTCCTCCCATCCTCTCAGCCGACACACTCTCAAACCTTTCACAAACCACTCTGCAGTAGACCGCCCTTTTTAATATATAAAGCTTTTAAATGTTATTAAGTCATTTAGTGAATTAAACTTGAATCGAATGGTTACATTTCAGCATGTTTTTGAATGCCTCAAGAGCGAGAGAGAAGGGGAAGAGAGAAAAAGGGGGGGGAGGGAGAGAACAACAACGGTAGTCTTTTTGACTCCTTTACAGAGCTAAGTAAGAAAGAGTTACAGACTGTAGCACTTCTAATAAACTGTTGGAAATAAAACAGAATCTCAATTAAGCAAGAAACAAAATTAGAACAAAAGTACAATGAAACTTTCCTCACCATTCAAATCATTTATTGCACTCTGGGCCTCCTGGGCAAAGAAAACATGAAGATAACAGAATCATTATGTGAAAAAGGACCAATAAAAGGAGAATATACATGTACTAATCAGAAAGAGGAAGGAAATAATCAAAAGTTAGATAGGATAAGACCACTTCAGTACCTGTTGATTTCGAAAAGAAACAAATCCAAAGCCTCTTGAACGACCAGTCTTTTGATCCCACATAACCCTTGCATCTCTGCAACCAAAAGTGCATAGCTCAAGTTTAGAGTCTTCCCAGCGATAATTTACATCAAAAGGTACAAGGATGACAAAAAGCAAACCAGAAAATGGGGCTTACGAGCAACTAGGATACACAGAAAAGCAAGCAAATAATGTGGCATCCGTAACCTCGGGACTAAGATCACCAACAAAAATGTTGAAGTGACCTGAAAGAGAAGAAGAACACAGCATGAGCTACCAACAAATCAATGAAAGCATCACTGGATAAATTTTTCTGGCGGAAGAAATGAGACAAACATGTGCAAATACGAATAGACCTGATGTATCCTCTCTTTGAGAACTGGCATATGCCCAGTTAACTTTAATAGGTTGGCCAAACCTGCAAACAACAGTTTTAGATATACGGCCAGCCAATATGTCAAACAACTCATAAGATTTCCACTTACAGATGCCTTCCATTCAGAGACACGATCGAAAGGGCAGCAGATCTGCGATCAAAGTAGTCCACAAAACCATAGGAAGACTGCATATCAGGAAACAAAACACCTCACTGTCAAAGCCATAAGATGCCAATTCATTTTTATCTTCCTCCCAACCCTCTTTGCTAGTCGGATTTTCCCTTTCTAGATGTCTACATATTTTAAACTAATGCACAAGCCTTTTCAATTTTTTTGTGCAGTTCGTGTAGCCGATAAACGTAGCAGCTTGAATTAGGTGAGTTGAATATTTTCCAACCACAGGTTTGGAAAGAGAAAGCTGACCAGCCCCTTAAAACTTCACGTTGCACTCTGCTTAGCATAAATATAAAATATATTTAAAGCCATCCAAACTGCAGCCCAACTTTTAGATGCCCACACCATAGTTGGGTTTTGCAGAATTAATGTGCAATTTTTTTAATTTTCAGACTTGACCTTGATTGCTGATTTATTTCGTACTTGTATGCATGAAAGAGTGGGAGAATGGGAGAGGACAGAGATCCCATATACTACACGTGCATGAACAGTTGGAATTTCTAAAATAGACTAACAATATGGGAAGCACAGAGTATATAAACATAAAGTAACTTATCATTAGAGTCAAAAACGGATCACACATCACAATCATTACTTCTCCAACACAAGAAATAATGTGGAAACTTCTCCATATTCTTCAGTTGATAGAGTTGGATGAGCTTTTCTAACGGCATCAGTAAATGCAGTGGAAGACAAAGTTGGAAAACTAGCATAAAACAGACCTTCTCTTTTCGAATGAGTTTGCATCCCTCGAGGGGACCTGTACTCGAAAAAATCTCTTGAAGAAGCGGTTCCGTAACCTGTGGGTGGATGTTTCCGACGTACCTGCATTATAAACGGAGTACAAAATCATGCAGTGATCATGATAATAACTGCATTTTGACTTGGAAGCTTGGCACATAAAAATCCACAGAGGAAACATGCATAGAACAGTGACAAAGACAATAAAAGAAAGCAAATCTACAATGTGGAGGAATTTGGAAAACAAGAATTTTCTTTTTGTCTATGGGCGTAAAGTTTGATGCTTGCAGATATCCAATGGCATGAAGATAGAGAATGGTAAAGGAAAATCCAAAGAATATTGACCGAGACAGCATCTACATTCTCTATCAGAAACGTTGCCCTCACATGAAAGAGAGAACAAAATAAAAGAGAAAAAAAAAAAACAAAATGTATGTAAGACACTCACACGCTGCGGCATGTACTTGAATCAAATCCAGGAGGAAGATTTCCACTCAAGATAGGCTCTATCTGCAAATTTAAAATGAAAAGAAAAAAGTAAAGAAAAAAAAGTTCCCAACATAAAATATCTACACCCACTATAAAATTTGGAAGTCACAGATCAAATATGTTACAAAGGAGGGGGACCCCTCAATATTAGTCAAATAAACAAGCCTTGATCTTGAACACTGCATCTAAGTACCTAACCTATTAAAGTAACACAATAAGAAGCCCAATCTCTCATTTCCCTTTACAAAACAAACTTTCAGGATGACGGAAACATGTAGGCCATATTTTTTAATGTCTCATTTTCTCACTATGTTGTTCGTTTCCTGTTTACCAGCAGCAAGTTGTGCATGAAATGCAGGAAAATGAGGGGCAACACTAGTGCACAAGTTCTCATCCAGGTAGTTAAACAAACCAAACTAACCATCAAAAGTTGGAAGTGAACACTTGAACACAGTATGCAAAACAAGCCCACCATTTTATGATAATTACGCCTCAAAACAACGCCTGCCCATCCTAAATGCCCATACAATGTACCAAGCAATCATTCTGAGAAGTGGAAAGCAATATTTTGGTAAAATTCTTCAGTATCTAATTAAAATGTTTAACGGCCAAAACAAAAAAAACAAAAATTATGCAAAACCAGCAAGGGGAAAAGGGATTAAATTCCTTAACATAGAAAGGAAAACCTTAAATGGAGCCTTTAATTTGAATACCAGACCTCCTTAAAACAACATTCACGCAGGTACACACGTGCATGCTCAGAAACACTCCAATAATACAAAAGGAGGCAATTGTGTTTCATTGATCACCCATAAAACGAGGTACTTATAAGGACCAACAATACATTCTTGGAACCATATTTACCCAGAACGACAAAGCCAGATTACGCATGAATAAAAGGAAAAGATAAATGAGTATTCATTCAAAGTTTGATATGTCCAAGAAGCTTAAAGCTTGATACAACAAAGCCCAATCCAATAGCTGAAGCCAGCTCAGTTTAGCAGATAGTCCTGTTTTCTCAGATCACAGATTAAGAACGATCAAATTTTAATTTCAATTTCTTCTTTCCCCCCACATTTTTCTAGGTAAATAAAAATTTCAATTATGAGCCCAAAACATAATGCTAATTTAACTGAAACATAAAGCCAAAAAATCAAAACACGAAGCCACGTCGAAGAATATAATAAAGAAAGGAAACTAAATAAATAAAAAAGAAGCAAAAACATAAAGGAAAAATGGAAGAAATTGAAGAAAGACCTGAGGAGCAGCTAAGAGACCAGGGTGGTAGAGAGATTGCTGCATCAATGCTTGTTGCTGCTTCAGCCTCTGCTGCTGCATCTTTTTCTACTTAATATTTTCCGATAATAAAATAAAAAATACAGGCAAATAGGGAAGGGGAGAGGGGGAGAGAGAGAAAGAGAGTTTCTAGGGTTTTAATTCGAGAAGGTAGGAAGAGGAAAGAAGAAAAATAAAGAAAAAAGAAAAAAAAAACCCTCGACCGAGAGGGGGGACGAAGAGCCAGAGACAGTCGAAAAGATGATGTGTTCCTCGCTTGCTTGCT
>CM042188.1:43839216-43857308 GCA_023539305.1 Ilex asprella | reverse complement strand
ATATATATATATATATTGATACATAATATATGTATATATTAAAATATATATAAACAAATAAGATACATCTCAACAGAAATAATTAACTTTTCATTCACTTTCCTTCCGATTTTGGTGAGTTGAAAGGAAAATTAATTCATCCACTTTTCTTTCTTTCCTATTTTACTTCTTTACCAAATATGATGTTTTATTTATCCATCAAATTTTTCATCATTCTAACTTTTTATCCTTTTATTTTTCTATCTTACCAGATGGAGGATAAGAATTAAGCTTGTTAATCCCTCCCCAATCTATACTAGTACAATTTGGCTTGCGAAGACATTATATAACTCTATGCCGGCCCCTTAATCCACTGAATAAACTCTTATTTTGGTTATGAAAATTCAGATTCAAACAGCCAAAATATTCTACGGATGAATAATTCATCGGCCCACCTGATTCTTAAAATACATATAGCTGGAGGCAAAAGTTTGTTTTGCATGCAAGTTCTTGGTTTTTCCCACCTTTCGTTTTCATATATATTTTAGGGTTTTTTGATCAAAGAACAACTACAACACTTTTACTTAAAAACAGAAGTGGCATAGTTTCCATATACTTTAGGGTTTATTGTTTTTTACTCTATGTGATTTCGATTCGAAGTACCTTATTTACTTGACGTTTATAATTATGCACATTACTTCTTTATAATTATGTATAAAAGTGAAGTAATCGACACCGTTAATAGAATTAAAAAATTATCATAATACTCATGTTTTAAAATCAGATTTTTCGTCTAATTTACTTTTGACCATAAAAATAATGAAACATGACAACAAATCAATACATTTTAATCAAATATGTCGAGTTTCTTTTTCTCTTAAGTGAAGTTTTTATCCGAGGTAGAAAATCACTTATGTTTTTCTTACATTTTTTTGATTTGGGACCGATACTCTATCTATTTGAGTATTATACCATATATTATAAATAGTATTTTAGATACTTAGACAACGTTCTTTTGGAGAAAAATAACGAAAATAAAACTCACTACATATTTTGGGCATGTGGAACACACTCTCCGTTAACTTGGATGATAAAAATAACCATTTTTTTTAGTACATAACTATAAGAGGATAATGTGCATAATTTTAAACGTCAAATAAGTAAGGTATTTTTAACTAAAACCACAAGAATACTTTAAGTCTATTCAACACAGAGTTTTTTATTTCTTCTTCTCCCCTTTGAGTTCTCCTTTTCTTTTTATTTAAGATTGAAAAATTACAGAATTTCACTCCTTATCATAGCTTAAATTGCTTTTATAAAGATCATATGCTTAGGAAAGTCGATGTTTCACGTCATGTTTTTATGTTGTGTAAGTTGGGCCTATCAAAAAAATGTCACTAATATTTTACCCATTCAAATTAATGTATAGTCGGATATTTGTTATGTAAAAATCGTGTTTGGCTCATGGGTGGCTCAAGAAAACTTGAAGCCTAAAACGACAGTTATAAATGAGCTTTTTTTTTTCAAATGTTTGTGTCACTATTTCTCTCATTCTTTCTGACTTTATTAATTTTAAAATTTTCTTTACTAATATTTTTTTTTGTATATTTTGCATCCAGGACAGTTGTTTTATATGTTTAACTCTCATCGTAAATATTTTTTTTATTTTCTTGTATTATTTTATTATTTCTTATTATTTGAGATCTATTAATCGTTTATTTGCATGACTTTAACCTATTTTTCTATGCTGTTTTATTTAGTAGTAAGAATAAATAGATCATTATGAGATTTAATTATTTTAAAATTTTCTCATTTTTTAGAAAGATTTGTAGTGCCATATTTATAATTACATAATATAATATGAGCTTAAAATTACAAAAAATATAAAAATAATACAGTTTGAAATGTCACAGTTATTTGCAACATTAAAAATTGATATTTTAGTTCTTTCTTGATCAAAGTTTGTAAAATTAAGTGGGTTATATTATATGAGTTTGATTTGATATATGATTTAAGATAAAAATTTGCGTGTGCCAGAAAGAGAAAAGAGAGTTTTGCTTTTACTGTTTTTGTTTTACTACATTGAATTTTGACCGTTGCAACAAAATATGTGGGCTGTATTTTTGGGCCTAACTATTGAATTTGAAATTTAGTTGTTAGGTGTACACTTTATTGAGATTTTTTGTGAAATTTATATTGTCGTATATTTAAAAATTTGGACTTGATTAAACTGTACATTATAAAATATGGGGCTTTCTTTATAGCTGGGGTCTAAAGCTCCCGCTTTTTTTATTACACAATTGGGCGGGTCCTGGTTTGGCTTAAGTTAATATTGTATTTGGTTGGATTTGTGTCGACCTATTTAATTAAACTATTAGACATATAAATCCATTTAGGTCACCAAGCCGTTAAGACCAAACTTATACCGGCTAAATTAATATTGACTTTGTATGTTGTGAATGAAGTGTTGAGAATTACAAGGCCCACATACACTTACGAGTTGTGTTTGATTAGGTAAATAGGGGCCACTGTATCACCCTCCCTTGATTGAAAAAGGGCATTGCTAAATAGAATAAAAAAATGAATTAGATACTACTACGCAGATATAATAATGAGCAAAATATGAATTTTAAATAAAAACATAAAACCAAATACTCCACTGTATCAGTGCTTTATCATTTGTTTCTTTTTGGAGTCACCTTTTTTTTTATCATCCAGCATTCTCCAATAAAAATAAGCTATATAGCCGATTTAATTAAAAATGCTTATTTAATTAAAGTTCATGATATTGATTTGGAATGTACACATTAAAACAAGCCACACGATAATGACAATAAAAGAGCTCTACCTAGATGTAGGTATTTGATATGAAGAATGGGTCAAAAAGGTGAACCCTTCACCAGCCCACTTCACATGGCAAGTGTGGTCAATTATCCCAGTGAGCAATGCTAGATTGATCATGTGCGTGTCGAATTTCACACAATATATAAAAATAATAGATCTCTCTTATGGTGAACTCGTATTCGTTGAAAAAGTGATCGATTCTATACCAAAAAATAAATTGAGAGGATCAAAGGAGGCCTAAGGAGTTGTAATGAATTGTTTCTGGGATGTCCTCCGATCCCGGCGAGCTGGGGATGGTTCCTGGTAGACAGAAAATACGTTAGAAGGGCACCGGAGTATTTTTCGACGTATCCCCCTTTGACGATCAAGTCAGTTCTTTGAGAGAGAGATATGAAGAAGAAAATAATGTATGACTCTTGTGAGGTGATTTTTTGTACCTTTGTTTTATGTTTTTTAGGACTATTTATATTCAACAAAGGCCCATAATTACTGGGGGTCTAGGCAGTAGGTTGTCTAGACATGGGGCAGTGTGTTGTGTGCCCCCTATTTTGCATGGGGGAGACCCTATTATTAATTGCTCAGATTCCGAACACTCATTGTTCTTTCTTTTATGTAAAGACATTAAATACTTGGATCCAAGAGTATTTTATGTTCTCTCTTCAATACTGAGACATTAAATGTCCTGGCTCTGGAGCATTTAATGCCCTTTCCTCTCGGCTTCTCAAGTCTTCGCTGATGTCCCATCATCTGAGGATTCATTAAATATTTGTCTGAGATAGTTGTATGTTAACAGGGACGTTCTTGTCTTTTTGCCCCTTATCCTGCACTTTATGTCACGCGTCCAACTCCCATTGGTGGAGTGTCTTGTTGGTTATGCTATCTTGATCTCTTTGTGCAGAACTTCACCATCATTCCTAGTCTAAGTGAGACTGGTCAATCGTCAATCAATAGTCATTCTAGAAGTAGGGGTCACGTGGCAAAATTAGAGTTTTTAGCAAGTCTTTGGAACTGATGACACATGGCTACCTTCGGGTAGAGGTACATCGGAGTCGAGGACATGAATTTGCCATCGCTCGGGGTGGAGGTGCCTTTGGAGTCGAGGGATACGTGCTCAACAAGAGAAAAGGGGGACACCTCGGCGTCAAGGATAGTGTATTTGTCAGGGCAGGGGTCTTGGTGCCGATGACACGTGGCCTCTCTAGAGGCATTGATATACCTTGGGGTCGAAGACACGTGTCGTAGATCTACTACTCTCAGAAGTGTCCCATCAAACCAAAAATAAATTTTAAAAATATGAACCAAATGATGTGGTAGTGCAATAATAATGTTTTTTGGTACTATTATTATTTATTTAATATTTAAAATTTACTTAACAAGTTAATTACCACATCATTTGAGTTCTATTTATAGTCCCATTTTTTAGTTAATCTAACATTTTTATTGTAATAAATTAATAATAAGAAGACAAGGTGTGAACAACGTGACAATAATTGTAAAGACTTCTTTAGTTAATAGTGGGTGTGGCTGCACATAAACACCAAACACTTTCCTACCACTTGACTTGTCGTGGTCTATGTCTACATACATTACCTATTAAATAACTCATCTCGTGAAGATATCTAAAGATGTATCTTCTCTATATATTATTTTCTTTTCTAAAGCAGCCACACCACACTACCCTAACATGTTTCAATTTTCAAAAGCGCGTGCTTTCACCATTCATTATTCAGCACCCCACCGGAATATTATTTTAGGACTAACAATGGTCAAGAAATTTCATGCCATGCATATTGTGACTATAGATGAATATTATGCATACCACATCAATTCTTAGAAGTAGTGGTTAAAATTCAATTATACCCGCCTTTTATATACATCATGTTTGATTATAAATCAGGATATAGCATTGTAGACCAAAAGAGTGTCATGAGTATTAACTGTAAATACGACATTTTAAATTGGAAGAGAATAAGGAACAAAATATTGAGTGGAATAAGAAGAAAAAAGCGTCTACTTTTCATAGTGGGTTACGAGTCAATTATTCGAGCCTAAAAAGGGCAGTAAGGCAAACCAATTGAGCAATGCAACTACCGTGAGTCGGAGATAAAGATGCTGATAGGCAGATTCCCAACCTGAACCTAATATATAGCTTACGTCTTCACGACGCTCACTTTAGCCAATTTGTAAGATTCTACCTCCCATTTCTATGTCACTGCCTAAAGCAAATTTTAGGCCTTTACCTTGAGATTCCATTCCGTTGTAAAACTAAAATGCACACGTAGCTCTTGTAACGCACATGGTGCCCTTGCAACGAAGATAGTTTTAATCAACAAATGCTTTCATGCAGCAGCAGATAAATTCAATACCAAAATGACGTTTTCTTTCTTCAAAATTCAGAACAAAAAAAGTATTCAAAGGTACGAGTGCAGCTACTACTATTACTGCCCAGCACTTTACTAACCAAGTATAATATATACTTCAGACCATACACATGGAACAAAAATGAGGAGCTGAACAAAATTAAAGCATATTACATTTAACGCATAGAGAGAATCACACATGGTGATATACTTGCTTCAGTCAAAGATTATAAGCGGCAGAACATTTCCGAGTAATATAGTTACACAACAAATATATGTTAAAATCAGACTAGTTAACAACTGAGCCTCACTAAGTAAAAGCCTAAAACCAAAATGCCCCCTGAAATAGAGAGTCAATCAAAATAGTAAAGAGAGTAATTCATCAAGCAAAACAAAGGTGCCTAAAATTGGCGCTCGATTTGCAGAGGCGATTGACCAGCTAAGGCCATCCATGACTTGCTTTCGCCGGACTTAGAAGTAGCTGCTGCTGCATCGGCCGTTGGGTATGGTGCCCTTGCGTTGATCCTGTAATGCCATAAGAGCATCATCAAAGATCAATCACTTCAAATGGGAAAGTATATAAGATCAACATGAGTCCAACTCCTTTTTTTTTGAACTAGAAAACTACTTCAACAAGTAATTCCATTCACCAGAAGACTGGCATATAATCTAAGGAATATAGCTAATTATCTTTCACTTTGTTTTCTTTTCAGATGCCTACCTATCTTTTCTCTTCTCCAGAAACCGGGAGAGCGAAACTTTCCTTGCAACTGGTAGATCTGCAATATCAAAGAAAACAATTGCATGAGATCACTCAAGCCCCTTTTACATTCCGTATTTTCTATGTTCTCCCAAGGAAATCACCAAAGAACATAAATTACCAGTAACTAGGGGCTGAGCAGGCCCATGAACGCGTTCTTGCACAAGATTCGGTACAACATTTGGGGTGGAGGGAATCAAATTGATAGATTCAGCTGGTTTCGAGACCAAATTAGAAGCAAAAGTGTCGGGATCCTGCGAACTTTTGCTGGCTAAGAGCATGATTTCTTTCGCCTTATCAGCCGGGAAATCATTGAACACGATGACTTGACCACCGTAGAATATGGTCATTTGGGCAGTCTCTGCTTCCGACTTGTCCACACTGACACATGATTATGAATCACACAAACAACAATCAGCGAAATGAACAGTACAAAGTGTTGCTGCAATACGGTTTATTTATTACAACTACTACTTTCCTTAGATGCATGAAATTAACTGATCAGTTATTACAACATCCCTTCAACATTTGAAACCATAAATTAGCATCACTTTCCATCCTGATACACCGTTCAGACGATTAAAGGAGTACTCTGATTCGTAGACAACAATGCCCTTAGCAGAAACAGCAAATTACTAGAAAAAACATTCACGTAAATCCAAATAGATCATGGCCAAAATTGTCAGTTAAACGAACCTGAAATCGGCCTTCTTTGCGAGTTCTTCTTTGGAAACGGTGTTGCCAAAACCAGCATGCTGAGGGAACAAATTCATAGTCGGATTGGTCGTTGAAGCCGCTCTTTGACGGAAAGCTTCGGCTGCCATCCCTGCAAACAAACGCTATACATCAGATCTCTCTCTCTCTCTCTCTCTCTATTGATGACAAACAATAAACAACTCACGGAGAAATCTGAAAACAGACGGTGATTTTTTCACCGACATCTAATTATCAAAAAACCAAAATCTTAAATCAGAACTGATAGAAATGAATGAGGAAAAGAAGAGAGCGTACCGTTAGCTTCCAAATTGCGAGCCAATCCAAGGTTGATATCTCCCAACGTTCCGTTCTCTTTCAAGTACTGACTCAACAGACTACACGTCTGCGAGAAGTTGTACTTCTCCGACGCTCTCGCCGACCTACACCTCCCGGAATTCAGAATCTCCGACATAGTTCCGACGATCGAAAAAGCAAAACTTTTACCCCGAAACAAACATTCACCGACAATGAGTGAGCTCAGAGAATCATCAACTTGGAGCGAGAGATTTATGTACTTTAGATGTACTGGAATTCTTCAACACGACTCAGTCTTCGGAGGGAAGGGCCTATCTTTTTCTCAAGCACGAGGAGCGTATGGGGGGTTTTAAGCGCGTTCCTTGAAGCTTCCCTTAGGGAATCGCGCAGATTATTAATCTGGATTTTTTAATCGTGTCAGGTCCGTTGCTTATCCCAATGACCAATCCTTTCAAACACGTTTTATTTGCATTCACTCCACTAAAGCGGTGTACATTGCGTGTTTGTCTTTTCAAATTTGAATTTACTGCTTTGCCCCAACTGTTTTCGTTTATATATTTCTTTCTTTTATCTTTTTTTCCCCCTATTTCTAAATTCTTTGTCAATTAAGATAATTTGGATTAAACATGAGATTAATCTAATAAGACACTTGTTGCAACTAAACTGATTACATAATAGGACATAGTTCATTTTTTCTCCTTCAAACCTAGTAGTTCAATAACTCACAAGTTTTGAAGGTTATAAAATGGCTAAATTACTTTGTTCATGGTAAAATTAATTTATTAATAGTTTTTGTGTAATGGGACGATCTTAGCTATTTAAAATTTAATAAAATTAATAAAATTTACTAATTTAATGATCCAGGTTAAGGTAATGCACAAATATGATGAGTGTAGTATTATTGTAGAATTAATCGACCCTATGACAATTTATTAAACACAACATCTCTTACAGTGATAAAATGCGTCAATTTGTGTCATCGAAAAAAAAAAATTTGTGACTTAGAGTATGAACTTTAAAATAAATACTAAATTCAAACTTGAAACGTTGTGTTAAAAAATCTGTGAAAGATAACTCGTTATCATCAAAACTAAGTGGTTCAAAAAAATTTAAATTTTAGATTTTGTAAATTTTCTCAATGATAATATATTAATTTAACTCCAATCGGATTGTTAAATCTCAGCTAAACAATTTCAATGTCTCTTTTTAACATTCTTTACTCCTCCAACGACTATACCAAATGTGACAAAATAATTTTTGGCATATTACAAAATTGGTATATCTCATCTCCCACGCGAAAATTTAATATTTTATTAAATAAATGTTGTTGGAATTTTTTTTGACATCGATTGGAGGGTAAGGTGAAAATGTTTTCATTTTTAAATTTGACATCTACATTTACATGAGATCATAAAATATTAAAATAATAAATATAAAACTTTTTGTACATCATATATTTTTGGGTAGGACTATTCCCACCACAAGAATCTCTATTCCCACCCTATTTAATTTTTCATTCTCAAACTATTAAGTTCATCTCCTTCTATATCTACTCCATTAGTAACTAAGTTCATCTCATGTTACATACATCCTATTAATAGTTAAGTTTACTTATTCTATGTACACCTTTTTAATGAAATAAGTCATTGTAAGAAAAAAATAATGAAAGAAAACAATAGTTTGAATGCATAAATATATTTACGAAACAAGAAAAAAAAATAAGAAAGAAAGACCAAACTCAAACAAGAAAAAAAAAAGAATGAAACAAGGAAAAAAATAAGCATCAAATACAGACACAAAATCGAACAAGAAAAAAATTAACAAGCATAGATGCAAAACCTTAATAAAATAAAAAAAAATAAATAATTTGAAAGTATACATACATACATATATACACACACACATACATTTTAAATAAAAAATTATTAAATGTGACAAAAATATCAAAACATACAAAAAATAAAAAAAAAATCATATAACAAACATGAAATCAAACATAGAATTAAATTGAGAAATAATACTAACATTTTTCTCACTTAAAAAATTTATATTAAAAAAAATATTTTTATAAATACATGAGAAGAGACAGAGAATAAAATCTTAATTATGACAAAATATAAATAAGGTTTATTTATTAAAAGGAGTGTATGTAGTATTTGGTAACTTAGTTACTGATGGGATACATATAGAAGGGGTCAGATTAATAATTTGATAATTAAAAATTAATGAAGTGAGAATAAAAATTTGTAGGGTGAAAATTCGTCCCATATTTTTATTGAATTAAAAGAAAATATATGAATGTTTAGGTAGGTAATAGTGTAATAGGAGTGTTGAATTGAGGGGCAACGCGGAATTGCACATGCGAAGCGGTTGGTGGGGGTGAGAGACAGCATTTTCTTTGCGGTGCAGGTGACTGCTGTCCTCTCTTTTTCTTTTCTCAGAATTGTTTTGGTTTTTTTTTTTTCTTTCTAATTAAGGATGCTCTGTCTGTCGCATGCGGAGGAGCGGTGATGCGCTTTGAAAATACTTTTGTTTTGCGTTTGTCACTGCCCGGGTATAGGCGTGTCGATTTTGATTCGTTAATACAAATATGTATTATAAATAATTTAGATTAATATTTAAAATGTATTAAATATTTTTTTTATAAATTTTAATATAAATAATAATAACACAACATAAATATAATACAAATAACAATGACATGTCACGTATAAAACAATTAAGTCCAAGTGACGGGTAATCACTCATCTCATTTAAATGACTTGTCCTATCCACCACGTGATCTTCGTGACTACGCTAATGCCTCTTTGTGAAACAGCCTCACGTCTCGCCCAAATTACATGACTGCCTCCGTCTCACATTCCTTTTTTTTTTACTTAAAAAAAAAAGAAAAAACAAATCTTGGTTAGTATTGGCATTGGCAGTGGGATAACAGGTGGCGAGTAAGACAAAAAAGTGTAGACACAATTTATTAAATTGAAATAAAATTCTATTTAAATATAAAAATTACTCATAAAATTAACCTACTCTTTCAGATTTTAGATTTTATTTTGACAGATTCTAATGGTAGATGAGTGGACATGTCTAAATTATTGAATAAATTATTTAAGATAAATTTGACTAAACAGGACACAAAGTCATATAATTTTAAGTGAATTTAATATATATTATTCAAAGTTTGTAGTTCTTTTCCCACCTTTATGTGAGAGATTGAATGATAGTCATGAATAAAAGTCTAATTTGCCCTCGTTGACCTAAAACCTAAAATAAATTCATTATAAAAAATCACTTTCGTATATTAAATTTAAATAATATTATATTATAGTCTCAAGTTCTTTGAACCCAACACAAACTCAACTTAAATCCATCTCATTAATTAGAATTGTGTAATTTGAAAATCAAATTCAGATTCAATCAATATTCAAATCAAATTAAATTAGGGTTTCAATCCAAAGTGTGCATCTTGAGAAATAAACCCAATTTCATTTGGAATTTTAGCTTTATTTGATTAAGCTAAGTCAAAAAAATTTAAAATTAGGCAATCTCAAGTTAAAAGGTCTGATTGTATTATAGAGTTTAGATTTAATACAAATTAATTCCTCAATCCGTTCAACCCATTTAAATGGCACCCCTAGCCGTCAATGCAGACAATCAAACCAAGACAACTTAGCACACCATTGAATTCTATTATGGTGGACATCTGATCCAGATGGCAGCCATAGAGGAGGCAATTCCATTCCATGGAGTCTGTATGAATCATGATGCTGCTGAAGCTGAAACTTATTCAACTTTAGACAACTAGACTATCGCAATGGGTGGTTGGAGAGAGATGGATAATAAACAGTGCATCAAATCATTACACAAATTATTTAAAGTCACATATAGTAATGTAATGTAATGTAATGGGCATTTGGTATAACAAAATGAACGTGGGCTGCTCGTGGGATGTTAATCCAGATTAACTACTTTAATTCAATTCAGATAAAATAATGCTTGAATTTTTCTTGTATTTTAAATAAATTAAATTTAAACAATTTTTAAGCTCGTTAAAAAATATGAACCTTAAAAGCTTGGTTCAACCTCGCAAAATTTAGCTCATTTATATGTAAATAATCGAATTATTTGGGCTCGACTCGAATTCTAAACGAGCCGAACTTAAACAATTTTTTAGATTTGTTTAAAAAAACAAACTCGCCAAGTTCGGAGTCAAATTTACAAAACTTGATTCGATTAACACCCCTAACTACTTGATATAATTCATTGCATCACATATGAGTACAAGTAGGGCTAATAATTGAGTCGAATTACTCAAACTTGATTTAGACTCTGCTTGAAAAGGAATTAAGTTGAACGCAACTTATATTTTAAACAAACCAAACTTGCATAATTTTTTAAACTTATTTACAAAACGAGCCTAAAAAGCCCTTAACTCATTTATACGACTTAGCCTCAACTCAGACTCGACTCATTTTTTAAACAAACTAAATTTAAATAATTTTTTACATTCGTTTAGAAAAACGAACTCGACAGAGTCAACTCAATTAACAGTTCTAGATAGAAGCTTTCCAATCTCCAACTTTGTAATAAAAAGCTATAATATATTATTGTTACTTTTCATAATTGAGCATGGCCCTATTCCATGGGATGTGTTCACTTCCTGTACAAATTTGATATATGCCTCTAAGCTCATCACCAATTTATCTCAGCAAATGAAAAACCAAAAAATAACTGTGCTCCAAATTTCAAGACGAAGGAACCAACAATACACAGCAAGAAAAAAATATACAAGGATGGATAACAGGGCAGTAGGACCAACCGAATCGGATGAACAGCCTCTTCACCCAAGCTTTATCCCAGTTAGACCGTCCATACGGAAGCCATTTATCACTGAAAAAACTGTCCCTGGGAAATGCAAAAATCTGCCATGGTTTTAAAAATCGTAATCTATGTCCGACACATTTTGGGAGACGGATTGTTTAACAAGCTGTCCCTGCTCATCATACAGATCAAGGTTCTCACATGGAGCAGGAAACACCGTACCTATTACACGACCCTGAACAAACGCACATTGGAATATATGCTTCTTCTTGTATGTTATCCCCACTGACATATCCCGGAAAGTCACATTTTGGACTGGAATTTCTTCACTCCCATGTATACGAACAGGCACACGAACTCCCTCACCGTGGATTGAAGTGTAAGTTATGTCCTCTAGTATTGGGGCAGCCTTGGGGTCAAACCCTTCGTCAGGGTGTTCATTGTAATCTGTCTTAATCACAATCCCAACCCGTACATTGTCAAATGTTAGATTCCGATACGTTATGTGGCGAACATATCCCCCTCTTCCAGGGGCTGTCTTGATCCGAACTGCACGCCTTGAGTTCCACACATGTACGTTCTCCACTGTGATATTTGACACCCCACCAGACATCTCACTGCCGATTGATACGCCAGCACTGTCATAGTACAGACAAGGTAAATTTGAGTTACTATTTGAGGACACAGCTTATCATGCAAGCGGTTATGACATTGTTGTGATTGCAACAAGTGAGATGCCAAACAGAAAAGGAAGGGAGGGAAGAATTGACGAGGAATTTGTCATTCATTTTTATTGCAATACAAACAGTGGCAGACAGATTCGACAAAACTTCACACAAACTCTCTTCCCTCCAACTTATTTATCCACTTTTCTGCCAGGAAAAGGTGGGATGGGAGAAATAAAATCTTGCAACATATGAAAAAATTGACTTAAAATCTTAAGATTGTAGTCAGAGATATTTCAACTAATTCAAATTGGGGACAGAAGTTTTGGCCCTGGACCTTTGATCTGTGTTTTATTATGAGGTTTGGATAGGTCAAATCAACAAAGCAACGCAAATAAAACTCCCACCATGCAACCGAGAACTTGCATGCACAGCTCATGAAAATTTAATTTGCTTGCAAATGCAATTATTATCTGAACTGTCCTGCTGCAAGGATCAATGTATGTGCTACCAAGTTGATACCCTAGGACAAAGGAATGCTCACCTGACCATAGATCGAACTATTAGGTTTCGGATCAGAATATTCTTTGAAGGCCGTCCATAAGCAATCCCATATTGATCCCAACCACTCTTTATTGCAATGGCATCATCCCCAACACTAATGTAACAGTCCTCGATTACCATATCCTCGCAGGAATCTGTTTTACACAATTTTAGAAAGAAGAAAACAGAAAGCTAGTTCAATTACTAAGTGATTGATTACATACATATACGTAAGCAATACACCAAAAACTTCATGAACTTGAATTACTTACAAAGATATCACGAAGAAGTAAAGTGAGTACATTTTATTTGAACTCCCAAAAAGAAAGTGTTTAATAAATAGCAACGAAATGATTCATGCAAGACGCAACTATTTCCATCCCCCAACAAGGTGATTTCTAAACTCCCAAGAACTACTGAAGGAGCTATATAATAAAGTAACAAAAATCAGACATAACCCAACTTCTGATCTGCACTATATACCCCACACCTGCTGAAATGATTGGCAAAACCTCAAAACGTCCACGCATTTTGATCTAACAAATTATATTTGATTTACTTGGGGGAGCCATCCCATTTAGAAATGGACAATCCTAGTAAACTGCTAGACCTTGTCCACATCATAGGCTCATGATGCAAGAATGTAGCTATTTATTCACTTCAAACAACTGTGAAGCAGTACACACTTACCAGGATCTATGCCATCGGTATTTGGGGCTTCAAAGATAGGAGCCAAGATTGTCACATTTTTAATTGTCACGTTCTTGCAATCATATGGATGGAGCGTCCAAAAGGGAGAATCACGCAAGGTTATATTAGAAAACACGATGTCACTTGACCACATAATCTGCACAAGTGGACCTCTGGTGTGGTTGAGAAGCTTCTGGCGATACTTCTTCCACCATGTTTGACCCTGTCCATTAATAGTACCATTATGCCCTGTTATCAGAAATAAGTACATTATCAGAAAGTATGTACTCAGTTACATCTATGAACATTCGAGTCACCTACAATCTTGGCCATCCCAAGTACCTAAACTAAATCCATATCCACAGCAAACCGGCATGATCTCTAGGCTATATTTCATCCAAATGTCAGCACTGATACATTGGGATGACAAGAAAGGGAATTACAGAGTCCCATTAGCCAAGAAAGGGAGATTTTTTCCCAAGGAAGAGAAAAGGGAGGGGGAGGGGGGGTTGGTTCTAGGAGAAAAACATATCCTTGTACAAAAGGTACACTCCCATGCCAATTTCATATGGACCTTGGTCAAAAGGCAAAAGGCACTTTAAGAGAGGAGTTGCACAATCCATTTTGGAAAATTAAGGAAATTTTGCAATCTATTGAACTGAACTTTCATCTCAAGGTTTTTGATATGACAAATAGATTCTTATAGAACTTCAACTTGTATAGAGGACCAAAATGCTGACCTGTAATTACAACATCTTTGAGATTTTGACCATGAATCAAGCTCCCATATCGAGGTCCAGGATGCTCTCTCCCATACCCATACGAAGGCAATGGAGGCATGAGAGGCCAGTATTTCTCATCCTGACACAAATAAGAAAACCACTAAAGAATAAGTAAAAAACTCTGTTATTAGAAGATGCGAAGCCTGAATCCTGAAACGACATTACATCAAAGTATATCGTGTTCCCATAAAAAAAGTACATGTTAAATACAAGAGAACACGCAAGTTCAAGTGAATAGACAACATGATAATAATAAATACTCTCTCATTTGATATGCGGTATCCAATGTCAACAGTGTTATAAAGAACCAATACCAACTGTCACTACAAATGCATACTGCCAATTGCAAAAACCTGATATGAGACTGACCTCCAAAATGAAAAGTCTCTACGGAAGAATATGTTTTGGACAATTGTTTAAAAGTCCATGGTATTCAAAAAAAAATTGTATGAAACTTTAGCTTGATTTTCCTTAATCTCCAAATGTTGCAGTATCATTTGGTTGTGTAAATCAAATGATTTATAAAAATGCGGAACCCATTTTTTTCTTAACATATCTCCCCCATTTTTTCTCAGCATCATCGTGAATCCTTATACAACTACGGATAATTTCTTAACACAAGGGGTGGAACAGAAGTTACTTAGCTAGTTACCCTCTCTAAAAAACTTTGATTTCTCAGATCATCTACATCATGGTTCAGAAAAAAAAGATCATCTACATCACAAAGATCTAAAACCACTATATAAATAACTCGAAAAAATTTCACTTGTAATTATGTCGTAAAAGCTTGGTGGCACAAAACCAAACTTTGCCAAAAGCTGCTGTTGGGTGAACTGTTCCCCATGCCCACCATGCTCACAAAAGTTCCAGTCACTTGGAGGTGAAAACAACACATCCATTTTCACATCACAATATAATTCTCCCTTTTCTAGGTGCACATCATCAGAGAAAACTACAGCAACCAAAATATATTGAAAAAAAAAACTTCAAAAGAGCTGCACAAAGAAAAGATGCTAAGTGATTCAAGTGTTTAGAATGCTTTTTAACTCCACTCGGGCAACATAGTGTTTTAGTCATCCCCTAGATAGGCATAAACCAATTCAAACATATTGGGACAGATATACATCAAACCCACATCAAATTCCCATTGTACCTTTTATTTGAAAGGTTCTTGAGATGTGGCAGCAAACCTTATGAAATGAACAAACTAACCATTCCAAAAAGTAAGTACACACAACAGAAGCCCACAAGCTATCTAAGGTAATATTATGAGCCTTCAAATGAGTTTACATAAATTCTTGTTAGTGGGGAAATGCACCTCTCCTCTGAATGGCATGTGTAAGCTTATGTGAAAGGCCTTCAAGGGAAAGATATTATCGTTTTGGGGTGAATTTCAAGTGAAAAGAGTTAGAAGGCAGCCAGACTAAGCATTGTGAAATACATCCTGATCTGAAGACAATCGACAGTGCAGGTGTAAGAACATCAACGTCAGCAGCCACAAGAAGAAAAGAGTTCAAAACATCAGAATGATCCTGATCATGGAAGCACCAATTTCAGCAACGAAAGCAAAAGGTCCAAGAGATTAGATGGATCCAGTCCTGAAGAAATAATACTGCAGAAATTGTGAGTTCTCTAATTGGGACATTTAAAGGGAACAATGGAACCTCCTTTGAGACTCTAGAAGCTATTATAAGATGTGTGAAAGTCATTATCCAATTAGATATCAACTACATATAAACCAAATCAAGATCAACTTCGATCTTCAATTTCTATCTAAAAGCATGTAGTATAAAAGATATTATCCTATCCAGCAGAGACATTAAAATGAGCAAACTTCCAAAATTATCTCAATTCTTGAAGTTTCTCAATAAATTCCAGTATGTATGGGCTTTACAACAACTAGGACATAGAGAAGGCACACATATACCATTTATAGTTTATATACCACAACAAATTGCTAGTGGCAGAAATTCCTGCTTCCATCTTAAACCACAGATCAAAGCGACGTTGTGAATATTGAGCAACTGTACAGACAAATAACATAAGCAAGCCAATATTTAACTCTCTAAATTTGGTTATTTCAAGCAAGATGCAAGACCCTTTTCTTTATGGTTAGAAACTAAGAAGACCCCGGAAAACAGATTCCTGCAATGTATAATATGTATATGAATTGAATAAGAACAAGAAACCAAATAAATTTTACATGTCTACAACATATAAATCAGGACATTATAATCAGAAACAAACCACCAATTGCCATTAGCAGAATTTAATTATTCAATGTAAAAGAAAAGATAAATGTAAGAGGCCTAATTGACTTGCTGAAAAGATATAGTCAAATACCTCTTCTAGATTAGGTCCTCTTCAAGCAAGTTCATTTATTTGAATCTCGCCTTATTTATGTATTAAAGCTTATTAAGTGTATATTAAATTTCACTATCTTCTATAACAACAAATTAAGATATGGTATCTAAGCAGCAACACAGTTACTGGCATAATTAAATAAGAGAAATTAACCATTATGACGAAGAATTAACTTCCCAAATCTCATAATTTCCAATCAAGTTTATTTCGTCAAATTTAGAAAAACAAAACGAAGGAAAAATCAAAGCTAAAAGCTCACTCACATCAATGCCGAGTATAACAGCATCTTCAGCAAGAAACAAAGTCATATGACTAGTCAGATTAAATGGCGCCGTTAACCAGTGCCCAGCAGGAACATTGAGCTGTCCACCACCTTTTTTCCCAAGCCTCGAAATAGCCGAAACAGCCCTCTCGAAAGCCTCCGTATTAATCGTAAGACCATCACCAACCCCGCCAAAATCTGTCAAATTAAACGCCAGCGGCCTGAGCTTCGGCATCGACCTCACCGGGAAATCTCGCCGGAAAATCGATAACCCATCTATGATGTTTCTTTGCCATAGAAAAACGGAGGCAAAGCCCACGATCCAGAGAACTGCGAAGAGGGTTCTGTGCGACGAGAAGAAAGTGGGAATCCAGCGTTTGAGTTCGAGTCTGTGGTGGTGGAACCGCCATGAAGACGACGTAGTTAGGGTCTCTACCATGACAGAAGCAATGGACTGGAATGTCAAGTTAGAATCGGGAGTTTAATGGGGTTGTTTGGATACATGAATGAATATGGATGTGAGAATAAGGGAAGATCTGAATTGGGTATAGGGTTTTGAGGTGAGAGGTGAGAAGGTAATGTGTCAAAGAGGTCAGAATCAGATGGTATTCGGGGGAGAGAGAGTGGTGATGGAGTACATTCCAAGGGAAGAGAAAGAAGTAGAGAAGGGAAGAGAAGGGAGAGATTTGATTTGTAAGTTGGTTTTGTGGCCAGTGACTGCCAGTACATGTAAAGTTTGGTGCTACCCATAATCAAATTCTACCACGTGTTGTTTTACCAAGTGATCTGCCCAACTACAAATTACTCTTAAATATTTGATTGTGCTTTTATAAGCACCCTATATTTTTTCCTGATGTCATTGGATAAGCTTAGCTAAAAGTAAACATTATCTCCTACCTTTTTTTTTTTTTCTTTCCTTTTCTTCCAAAAAGTAATAAATAGTATAAAAGGGTTACTTATATTTCATTTAGATCTAGTTATTATTTATTAAATTAGAAAAATTAAAACTACTCA
>CM042188.1:43820330-43832999 GCA_023539305.1 Ilex asprella | reverse complement strand
ATTTGATCATTTGACAACATCTACATACTTAGTTTATTTGTGAAAGTGTTGTTTTAATTTTCATTCTATTAGTTATGAATTTTGCTATTATTTAGATAAAGTTGATTATGAATGTTAAAATCATGGATTTTGAATTAAAAACAGAACATTGAATATTGTCAAATGATATATTTTTTTCAGATATTTGAATTATTATGTTTCAGTAGTTATAACATAATTTTCGTGGCATAATAATTTAATATGAAAATACATGTAGGTTGATGTTATAAAAAATAGTGGACTTATTTTGTTCGTTGTTTATTATAATGTTGTATTTTACTTTACATTTATCTATGGGCATATATTTGTAACTAATTTACGAGTAACACCTTGCCTTCAAACACGGACAATTGTTAGTACAATGATAAAATATGTATTTAAACTTTTTTAAAAAAATTAAAATTTAATAAATATTTTTTTTTCATCTTACTGAGCACAAAAAAAAAATTAATCATTTTTATTTTACATCCTCACTATCAAATACAAAGGAAAGAAAATGTATCATTTTTATTTTCTTTCCTTGAATGATAGAAGTGTATCTTTTATATTTTTCATCCCTCTTATTTTCTATCATTCTTACGAAACAAAGCATTAAGATTAACGTGAGAGAAGAAACATATCCTTAAGGGGTGTTTGGCAATGCTTTGGGGGATAAGATTGGTTTGGATTAAAAATCCAAACCAATCTAATGAAAACTCAATAAATACGATACCAATCCAATGAAAACACAATTACTAGGATACCAATGAAGTGGTATAATCCTATCTCTCATTTGGAAAATAATTTCTTATATTATAGGGTCCATGGACAAACCATTGTTTTTTGTGTCAAATCTCTTTATTTTCACATGAATTTACAATTTTACCTTTTAATCCTATCCAAGCCAAAGTTTATATTGACTATGAAATTTTATTCATGTTGTCCACTTTTATATTTCTTAAAAAAATGTAACAATTGTGTCACCAAAAGAAAATACCAAAAATAATTCGATTTTCATTTTCCAAAAGTACACAAGTGTGAGCACATTAATTTCCTCGTAACATTGTTCCACATTGTTTTGAAAAAAAAATTAAGAAGAACAAAATGAACGATTCGATATCACATCAACATCTATATGGTCAAATCACATTTTGCCTTGAGGTTTATATTCAAAACGAAGGCAACCATACACAGAATATATTACATTGAAGCTATATGCACACACGCTATTGTGTTTCAAAATTCAAAATTCAAAATTCGAGCATGGTGCAAGACAGTATTGTGAAGCAAAAACATTTTCCTTCAATTAATAACATGCAACTATGTGTTAATGAGAATATACAATGTGTGTGTTGTGTCTATATGCACTTGTAGTGATAATGAGAATATACAGATAGACCATGGACTGAGCAGTTATACTGAGTCACGCGATGTGAAGATTTGCATAATGCTGGGAGTTACCAAATGGGTTTCTAAAATTTACCACAAAACACTAAACTTCACCCAAAACTTTCAAGTAATTAGAGAAAAAAACATGAAAAATTTGGGATTTGGTTTTACTCACTTGTTTCCCTTAATCTTGAACCAAGTATCAGCACAATGCTTATAAGCTGCTGCTAAGTTATCCTTACAAGAACAACCCAATTCAATCGCAATCCCAGACTCAAGACCAATACTCTCCAAACTCAGATGACAGATTCGACAATCTTTCTCCGATTTTTTCAAATGCACTTTGATTTCACCCACCTCATTTTCGACATCCATCGAACAATTAGATTCGGCCACCGATGAAACCTTCCTAGATTCGCCAATCTCACAATCAGAGGCACAAGCAAAACTATAGTCATTATAGGAGCCATCAGCTGTGGAATAGAACTAAGAATAAAAATCCATTTTATTGAGATCAAAATTGATCCGTTTAGCATTTTCTTTCTTTGTCATTACATACAAACAAATAAACTTCACTGAAACACGAATACAAGAAGAAACTAATTCAGATATATCGATGAAATAGAGAATTTTACAGATCATAGGAATTTTTTTGGTAAAAAATTACAGACTAAAGCAGAAAATAAGAACAAAATAGCTCCATATTCAAAAAGAATAGCTGGTACATCTTTCCTCTCATCTAATGGTGCTTAGACTACCTTTGCAGAACAAAAACAGCCACAATCATTGATTTGTGAACAAACCCATCAATGAGCAAAAGGGTTTCTAAGAATTTTGAATGCAAAAACAGCACAAACAATCGAGAAAACCATCAGAAACTCAATGCACATGCATGATGCGTCAGACATCCAGCTACCTATGATTTTTTCGATCGAAAAAAATGATAGAACCATCGGTGGTGCGAAGAAGTCACCCCCATTGACAGTGTAATCAAGAATGGCCCCAATACCTTTGACCTCCATTGCTGAGTTTAGTTAGGTATTTGGGTGACCGATGATAGAATCGTCAATGGTAAGGGCAGATAGATCGCCATGGTTGAGTTTAGGGGGGAGAGAGAGAGGGCGAGAGATATAGAGAGGGAGGAAACATAGCTTGCCCTCGCCAATGGAGGAGTTTGCGCCATTCTGGGGGTCGTTTCAGGAATGTAATTGTGAAATCCTCCCTTAGTCCGGTCGGCATTTGCACAATTCCAAAGTTTTGGTGGAATTTGTGTATTCTCTTGAGAAGGGATAAAGGACCCCCGGCTGAGTTTTTCAAAGGCTACAATTGTCCAGCCTTAAATTTCCTTGCCAAATCAAGGATCAATGGGTTCCACCTTATTTTTATTCAATCCAAAAAATGTAATCCGGAGTTAATTTTTCTTCTTTAAAAAAAAAAGTTAAAAAAAAAAAAAGTGTTGGGAGTTGGAAGTCACATGTGAGAGATGACAAAAAGCCGCCCCTCGTCACTGTACAAAGAAAAAGCAGTGGGTTTATACATAAAGTTGGGAAAAACTCTCCTAAGCTTGGGTTTATAATTTTTGAGCACTTCTGTTAACGGGATATTGAAGGTACATGCTTTTTATCCATCTAGTACAGAATAATTTGTAGGGCCATTTTTCACAAGATACCGTTGCAATTTGATGGCATAAAATAAAGATACGAAAATAAAGGGGTTATAGAGGAATTCAAAATAAATTGGATGTATGTATGTGTGTGAGTGAGTAATAGTTTTATAGGCATGGAGCTGAATAGTTCTTGAAATGATAACTTACGAAAATAAAACAACTCATAGAATTCAGTAGTTCATCAGGCTAAAGAATTTGGCTAATCCGTTTTAATAAAATCTCATGTTCGCTAGTTTCTATTGTTTGGAAAAAAAAATTATTACAATGGGATTCAATAACAATCCTCCATAGGGTATCCCTTCTATTTATATAGAGACTAATTTTTTGATCGAAAGCACGTAAATATTATATATCACTATGTTGGAAAATTTTGATTACAATCTGTCAAAATAGAAGCCCGAAGCTCAGGCGGGGGGGAGCCTAACCAGTCCATAGGAAGCGAAGTGGTTAGTTTAGCGACTGCCACCCAGTGAGCGGCCTTGTTGTAGACCCGGGGCTTGTGTAAAAAGCTTAGACTATGTGTCCTAGCTAAAAGCCTAATATCATCAATGATAGGAGAAATATCCCATGGAGGAACATCCTCCGTTGCACTTAGCTTAATAACAGTTAAACAGTCATTAATAATAGACACATTAGACAGCATCAAGGCTTCACACAAAATACAGGCTTGTCGGATTGCTTCAGCCTCAGCAGCCATAACAGAAGATGCAGAAAAAAGGAAAGCAGCACCAGCCAAGAGGGAACCATCCCTGTGGAAGGCAATAACACCACACGCCGACTTCGCCGAACTGGGATCAAAAGAAGCATCACAAGCCACCAAAATGTCAGGGGGGAAAGAAAAAGGCTGGCTCGCCGAAATGTCCAAACTGGAAGCCAAAGGAGGGGAAGAGAACACAGAGCACCGCTCAGACCAAAACCGTTGGACACAAAGGACCGCAGCAAGGGGATTCACAGCATCTCTACCGAAAATCAGTCGGTTCCTGGCTTTCCAAATAATCCAAGCAACAGATGCAACCTTCCCCAAAGTAATCAATCTATCCTGGACGTCCACCACATGATGCAAGATCCAAGAAGATCGTTGGGCTATAGAGAGAAAAGGAAGAGCCTCCCAGCCAAAAACCAAATCCATCCCAAACCACACTTTATGAGTCCACTCACATTCAAATAGGACATGCTCAATCGACTCCACATGATCCAGACAAATGGGACAGCAAGGGGAAGGCAAACACTTACGTTTAAATAAATTTTCCCTTGAGGCCAAGATGTTATGACAAGCCCTCCACCAGAAATGTTTCACCTTTGGGAGAGCCTTCATATGCCAGACAGAAACCCATAACTTAGAGTGAAGGGACAGGGAAGAGCCGCAGATCGGCTGGGGCGAAGGAGACAAAAAACCAATCCTATATCCAGATTTGACTGAATAAATCCCCTGTCGCTCAGGCCACCAAATTCGGCGATCACAAGCACCATTGTTTGAGAGAGGGATACGAGTTATGGCTCCAACATCAGCCCTTGAAACTGCACCAGACAGAGAGGAGGAATCCCGCCTCGCTGGATGAGGGGAAATAAAAGCAGCCACTTTAGCATGAGAGAAGATAGGGGGAGGAGGTGAAAGAACCCTATGGGAAGGGTTAGATTGGATCCATTTATCCGTCCAAAAGCTGATATTCTGTCCATCCCCAACCTGCCACAAAAGACCTTTGTCTAGTAAAATTCTGCCATGTAAAAGACTAGTCCACCCCTAGGAAGGACGATTCCCCCGTTTGGCCTGCATAAAATCATCATGCGGAAAATAGATGGCCTTTGTGAACTTCGCCCAAAAAGAGTTCGGCTGAAAGATCAATCTCCAACATTGCTTTGCAAGTAAAGCTTGGTTGAGGAGAAAAAAATCCTTAAACCCCATACCACCCCCAGCTTTAGAGACCGTCATAAGCTCCCATTTCTTCCAGCAAATTCCATTACTCATCTCCTTATTCTTCCACCAGAAATGACGAACATAACGATTCAATTTGTCACAGAAATTCCTAGGAAACGCCACCACAGACATGGCATAATTTGGGATTGCTTGAATGACCGACTTAATCAAAACTTCCTTTCCAGCTTGGGATAAGAGGGAGCTCTTCCAGCCTTGTAATTTATTGAAAACCCTTTCCAAAATAAAACCAAAAACCTCCCCTCTAGACCGACCCCAGAGTGAGGGAATACCCAAATATTTAGCCTGAAAAGGGAGGGGCTGCAACCCAAGCATCTGACAAAAAAAGGATTTCTGTTCTGCCGAGGAGTTTGCAGAGAAAAGAATCCCCGACTTTGCAAGATTTGCACACTGACCAGAAGCCTCACAGTAAAGCCTAAGGATCTCCAGAAATTCCCGAATACACGGAATCTTAGCCTTTAAGAAGAAAAGGGAATCATCTGCGAAAAACAAATGGGAGATAGAAGGACTTCGCCTACGAACTTTCAACCCTTGAAGGCGGTTCTCCTCAACACCTTTGTGAACCATAGAAGAGAGAGCATCAGCCACAAATAAAAATAAATACGGAGAAAGAGGATCACCCTGGCGTAACCCCCGATGCGGATGAATAACAGAACACCATTAAGGATCACTTGATAGGAGACAGTCGAAACACATTTCATCACAAGCCCCACCCATCTTCTATCAAAACTCATAGAAATCATCAAAGCCTCAAGGAAATCCCACTCGACCCGGTCATAAGCTTTACTGATATCCAGCTTAATAGCCAACTCAGGAACTGTGCCCCTCCGCTTCCCCTTTAGATGATGGAACATTTCATTAGCAATGAAAATACTGTTATAGAGACTAATTAACTTTTGTCTTTTATTTGAGATTGTGTGGTCTCCTCAATCTATTAAAATTATGAAAAAAATATTTTATTTTGAAAAGGTATGTAACACTATTTTATGTGTCCTTCTAAAAAACAATGAGGTATCATCTTAGAAGCAATATCTTTGTGCTCAAGGTCAGGTTGGCTTGCTGGATATTTGAGCTTCCTTGGTCATCGACCGAGCTGATTAAGTATCGTTTGGTGGCCTAGAGATGTTCCCCTTCAAAAGAACTGTTAAGGTGAGAAGTTCAGCTTATAATCTAGTCGAGCTTTATAATCAAGCTGCACTAGATCATGCCAAGCTCCGATTGCTTAAGCAAAAGACTGATGTTGTTGATTGGTTAAATCAACTACGAACTTGATGTTAGGAAATTTGTGAAATTTTTAAATCTGAGAGATACAAATTATAGAGAAAACACAGGACAAAGAAAAATAATCACACACACAAGACAATATTTATGTGGTTCGGCAATTTGCCTACGCCCACGAAACTACAGGGATTTCACTATATTCAAGAAAGAGTACAAAGCGCAGCCAACAATACATCAAACTAGAACCCTAATCACCCACATAATGATTTCAACACACAAGACTACAAAACGGGGCTAAATTTTTTTTTCCTAGGCGCGTTAACTATACTCCACAAAAGGCCCAACACTTGATAGTCTAATTATTAAAGTCGAATTACCACAGATATATAGAATCTAATTCTAATCGATTGTAGGTATGATCACAACTAGTAGAATTGCAAATTTGTTAAACACGTAGCGTGCGTGCATGCCAATAGTATTGAGTGACAAAATCGCAGTTGCTAAAGATTGTAGCTAGTTATGTCAAAATAATCAAGATAAGGTAATTAGATAAATGGCATATATTAACAATGCCCTTTTCGCTTCATGGTAGGCTTTTACATCACACTAAGAATATCTTCAATCTTAACTCAAACTTTTATTCAAAAACGTTTGATTTAATATAAAACACTCCAATAAAAAAATTTAAATTTAAATAAGAATAAATTAAATTTTAAAGTAGGATATAATAAGATCATTAAATCTTAAATGATCATAAAATTTGTCCCTCAGTCATTCGAGTAAAAGTTTGTCTCCTCTTAATTTGAATAAAAATTTGAATATCTCTTGTTTTATTATGGATTTGAATATAATATTAAAAAAACATTTAATTATATTTAAATTTAAATCTAAAAAAAAAGGTAAGAATTGCAGATGCTTTAATGGTGTAGAAAAAGGATTAGCTGCAAGAAGACATCAAAGAAGCGGTAAAAAGCCGAAGGCCAAGATCTGTCAAATTTTGAGTTCATTTGTTGGCACCTATTAAAGTTTGATACACATAAATTAGAAGTCCAGACAACTTTTATTATAGGTTAAATTACAATCAAATTCTTGATATTTAGTTTTATTATACGGACATTCTATCACTTTTCAAAAATTATATTGAGATTCCTTGACATTTAAAATGTTTAAAAGTTATGAAAAATGCTGACATCAGCACGGAATTTTTTTCTAATTCTCACAATGCCCTCATTTGGTCAAAGTCATCCTACACAAGATTATAATGCTAAGCTTGTTTTTGAAATATCAATTCTACCCTTTTTGTTCATTTTAAAAATATAACTTTTCCTCCTAATTAAAAATAAAATTTTATTTAATTGATTGTAACATGTTAATTAAAATTTATTAATTATTTATTCAAATATATAAATTCTTCTTTATTTCCTCAACTAAACAGCTTTGATAATTACTTATCATTGGAATTATAACTCACAAAAATTAATTATTAAATTGCTTTATATTGACTAATAATTACTATTGCAAATAAGTAAATTCACTTATCAAAAAAAAAAAAGTTAATCTCACTGTCACCGTAATCCTCCTCTCTTATCTCTTTTGAACCAAGCCCTCACTGTTGAAATCACCAAAACTCATCAAAGGGAAACTCACGACACCCACATTTGAACGATTTATCGACTACTCATCCAAAACCCTACACTGAAAGCCACCACCTCCATTCATCGCTGCAACAAATCTCCCCCACATACATAGAGTTTTGTCAAGAGTGAACATGTATAGAACCACCCATCACCGAGAGAGAAAGAACATATGAGGTAAATATTGCCAACCCTAGGTGAAGATCCCTTTGTGCGCCAATCGAAGATCAAATCCAATGGGTGACAAGGGGTGGTGTTATGGGTGGTTTTGGATAGTTGAGGTGGTGGTGTTCATGGATCTCTCTATCTCTTACGGGATTCCAACTGATGGATGTGTTAATGGTTGAGTCCATTGTTGTGATTAGATCTCCGATAGTGGAGAAAATATTTATTACAACGATGATACCACATGGTAAAGTGATGTGGTATCACTAGTCAATAATACTAAAATAAATAAACAAATAGACCCCACAAAAATTAATAACTAATCTGCCATATAAGTATATATAACTCCCACTCTTCTGTCATGTAAGTCTAAACAGGGTTCACCTTACCTATTTGAAATTTTATTATTAGTTGGTGATATTATGTCATCAATGATAACATGGTATCACAATTGTATTCAATATTTACTCCCAACAGTGGTGTTGGTGATGGGTAGTGGTAACAATAGGCGAAAAAAATGAGGTGTTGTTGTTGCGTCGCTGGTAGAGGTGATAATCTTAACCCATTACTCATTATCCTTCTCAACCCGTCCAAAAATAAATGGGTTGGGTACCTATATTAATTAATATAGGTTTAAATGAGTTGGGTAATATGATTCATTTTAATTAAGTGAGTTAGTATGGTTTACAAATGAGTACCCATTGGGTTGAGTATTTATGTTTTTATTAAATAACACAAGTAATAAAAATAAATAAATATACTAATATACTAAAAAATACACACACTATTACACCAAAAAATACACACATATACAATAATGCACCTAAACATACACACACTAGTACACTAAAAACACACACACACATTAATACACCATGAATGACTCACGGGTCGGACCTTGACCCATGGGCCATGGACCACTTATGACTCATGGGTTGACCCCATGATCCATGGGTTAACCCATAACTCATGGGTCAACCCACGGACTACCCATTGTGTGTGTATTTTTTTATTAAATGTGTTTTAATTTTTATGTTAGTATATGTGTGTATATTTTTGGTGTATTAGTGTGTATTTTAGTGTATTAATGTGTATATTTTTAATGTATTAATTTGTATGTGTTTTGGTGTATTAGTGTGTGTGTATATTTATATTTTAGAGCATTACTAATGTGTGTATGTGTGTGTGTTTTGGTGTACTAATGTGTTTATTAAGAATTTTAATTACTTTATGAGTTAATTGGTTTAACCCAACCCATTATAGCCTATTTATTAGGTGAGTGAAAAATATATTGGATTGATTTTAGCCTAATTCAATTTAACCCAACCTATAACCAACTCAACCCACCCATTTACCACCCCTAGTCGCTGGTATTGGAGGTCTGTTATATCGCCAGAGAGAAATGGGTTGGGTGGAGAACAAGAGTCAGCGTACGGGGGAAAAAGTATTTGGGTCATGGGTTTGGGCATGGATCATGGTTATGAATGTGGATATGAATTTGCTAATTTGTTAGTCAGTTAAATTAAGAATAAAATGGTCTTTTTGTTAACATTGTTAACGACATCCATTTAATAGGGTCTCAGTGAAAAGAGTAATGCTACATATTCTAAATTTGTATCCCAAAAGTGTATCCCAAATCAATAGGAACCGTTGGATGAGTGGGTCCCAATGAAAAAAGTTGGTAAGACCCACTCATCCAACGGTTCCCATTGATTTGGGATGCACTTTTGGGATGTAAATTTGGGATATGTAGCATTGCTCTTTCTAAAATGTGAAGAGGTATTTGTGTAATAAAATCAAATGTCAGGGATCCAATTTAATTTAACCTTTATTATATTACAAATTAGTCTTAGAGGAGAAGTTATTGCTAGTATTCCGATAAAGCCTCCAGTGACGCTGACTAGGTCAATGCATAGGTCTCTCTCTCCACTCCTAGCCCCAAAAGTCTCTATCTATTCTTAGAGTCTCGGCATTTGGAGTTGCCAGCTTCCATCAGCAATCTCTCCCAACCCAAGTCACACCACAGCATGAAACACCATTACAAACCCAGAATAACACAAAACCGAACGAACCATAACCTTCCAAGAAAAGATAAAGAGAATTCCAGTTTCTCCGAACAGCGGCACATTTTTCCCCGGAGGTGTCATATTTCCGGCAATATTACATGGCCGCTGTTCGCCTTCTGGCCCTTCTCACCCACCACCTCTTCCTCATCTTCATTTTCTTGACTCTCTCTCCTCTTTCTTTCTCCCTCCTCAACACCAAGCCCAACGACGTGGCCCTCCTCCAACTCAAAGAATCGTTCACCAACACCACTGCTGTTGATTCTTGGAAAAAAGGTACGAATCCATGCGACAACAATGAGGGATGGGCTGGTGTCATATGTCTAAATGGCGTTGTCACAAACCTCAATCTCGCCAATTTTGGCCTTTCCGGCGTGTTCAATGTTGATGCATTGAGTGATCTTAGAAGCATTAGAATAATTAGTGTCGAGAACAACTCTTTTTCGGGTCCAATACCGGAATTTAATCGGCTAGGTTCTCTGAAGGCTATTTTTTTATCAAGAAATCAGTTTTCCGGCGAAATCCCATCGGACTTCTTCTCCAATACGAGGTCTTTGAAGAAACTTCGGCTTTCAGCAAACAAATTTTCCGGGAAAATTCCGGATTCAATAGGAAAAATACCCCATCTCTTGGATTTGCACTTAGAATTCAATGAATTTTCAGGACCTATTCCATCCATTGAACAACAATCTTTAACTTCATTGAACTTATCAAACAACAAATTGGAAGGTGAAATCCCTGAAAGTCTGTCAAGATTTAGTGCAGATTCTTTCATAGGAAATCCAGACCTATGTGGTAAACAAGCGGGAAAAGATTGCAATAACAAAGAGCCATTAGTCCAAGAAGAGAATCCCCAAGTTTCATCCCCAGAAAACATGCCCAAAGAATCGAACGTTTCAAACGCAAAGTGGGTTGTGTTAGGTTTAATAGTTGCTGTTTTATTGTTTACACTACTTTCTAAAGCGAAACGTAAGGACGATGATTTCGACATGCTGAGAAAAGAGAATCTAGATGATGTTGTTCATGTGCACATACCAAGTTCTAACAGAAGGAGCACGAGCTCTAGCCGGAAAGGACTTGACTCATCCCACTCATCTAGGGGTCGGAGAAGCTCGCGCCATGGTAAGTCTTCCGGCGATCTTGTGGTGGTGAATGAAGAAAAGGGTCTTTTTGGGTTGCCGGATTTAATGAAAGCAGCCGCAGAAGTGCTTGGTAATGGTGGATTGGGTTCAGCATACAAGGCAATGATGGCGAATGGGGTGTCTGTTGTGGTGAAGAGGCTGAGAGAGACGAATAAATTGAGTAGTGAATCATTCGATTGTGAGATCAGGAGGCTTGGGAAACTAAGACATCGGAATATTTTGACGCCATTGGCGTACCATTACAAGAAAGAGGAGAAGCTCTTGGTGTCTACTTACTTTCCTAAAGGCAGCTTGTTGTATGTCTTACATGGTATGAGATTATCTCCTTTGCTGCTTTATTATGTTCAATTTAACTTGAGTTAATGCTTAGAATATTTTGCTCCAATCTTTGAAGCATACAACCTAATTCATCCGAACCCAAAAACTGTTTACTATCACAATTTTAGTCACATTATAAGTTTTTTGCTATCTTGTTAAGTGTTCACCACAAACATGTGTTTTTTTTTCTTCAGGTGATCGTGGGATTTCTCATGCTGAGCTAAATTGGTCAACTCGCCTCAAGATTATCAAGGGAATCGCCCGTGGAATGGGATTCCTTCATTCGGAGTTTGCAACATATGAGCTGCCCCATGGAAATCTCAAGTCCAGCAACGTCCTCCTTGACTCAAATTATGAGCCACTTCTCAATGACTATGCCTTCCATCCCCTAATAAACAACACCCAAAGCGTTCAATCACTGTTCGCCTATAAATCCCCAGAAGCCATTCTGTACCAGCAAGTTTCTCAAAAGAGTGATGTTTTCTGTTTCGGAATAATCACTCTGGAACTCCTTACAGGGAAATTTCCCTCTCAATATCTCAGCAACCAAAAGGGTGGGACTGATGTGGTGCAATGGGTCCGATCAGCAATTTCTGAGAATAGGGTATGGGAATTGATCGATCAAGATCTAACAACCGCTGCTGCAGATTCACTTGTACAGATTGAGAAGCTCCTCCATATTGCAGCTGCTTGTACTGAAAGTGATCAAGATAAGAGGATGAACATGAAAGAAGCAATCAGGAAAATAGAGGACGTACAAGTTTGAGGCATTACCAAAGGAATCGATAGATTATTTCATGTGGCTCCCTATAAGGCGACTGTATGTTTAAAGTGCTTCAAAGATCAGTCAGAAATCAGAATGATGATAGTCCTGTCCTTGACACTCCATAACTGCCCAATGAAAGCCTGTTTTTGGTGTTCATCTAGAGATTACATACCCACGTGAAAGATTAGGAAAAGGAAACATCACAAGTGGACGAGGTTGGACCCCAATCTATATGCATTCTGAAAAACATACAGGGCCAGCATTTCATGAAGTGTTGTGCTTGTGCCTTCAAAGCATTGATTTCAGATAGCACAATTCAGTTTTTGCAGTGAAGCCTTGTGGACACAGGGGGGG
>CM042188.1:43787521-43814379 GCA_023539305.1 Ilex asprella | reverse complement strand
TTGGGGAATTTCATAATTGTCCTAAACAAATCCTTGTTTTGTCACGAGCTTTGTCATATGTATATTCATGTATGTCTTATGCTAGCATAATCAACTTCTAATCACTAAATCGATTTGCAGTAGCAAGTTAGCTGATGCACAAGACCCATAGCAAAATCCATGTTTTGATATGAGCGTTGCCATGTGTACATTCATGCATATCTATGTCTTCTAATTAAGCTGCTTATTATGGCCTCTCTTTCTCTTATAATGACTGCACACATTTATAGCTTAATAATAAGTTCTCCGACTCTAAAACAATAATAGATTTCCTGTCTTAGCAGGAAAAAGCACAACAATAACTAGTTCATAGTGGAGTGATTCTTGTGACTAGGAAATAAAATGTGGATGCTAATGATGTGGTTTTTCACCGCCAAATCTAGAAGAAAATACCTAAGCATCCGGCAATTTACTAATAAACCTGACTGTCACCTAACTCAATAGCTAGATGTGCAGAGGTACCACCTGAGTATGTCCGACCCACTTTTAATATGAATCATTTGATTTTCCCTCGAAATTACATCCAAAATTTTGGTGTAAATAAGAAAAGGGAGCTGCCCTGAGTAGGTTTGGTCATTCCTGAGGTCATATCGGTGTGCTGTGTGACTTGTGTGTTGCCCAATTCAAAATTTGTAATTAACAGATTAGTTGCATTACCTTTGTCTTTTTTCAACTCTTTTTTTTGTCTGGATTTTTTTACAGACAAGGTAGATCGGCCTATCAGTACATCCATTTACTTCCTGCTGCCTTCTGGGAGTGTCTCACATCTCCATCGTATTCCATGTTTTGAGACCTGGCATTTTTATATGGGAGAACCGATGACGGTATGTGATTTCTAATGAAATCTGATTATGTGCAGTTATATTCCCCTACATGACATCTTAACACAATCTGTATGGATCTACTCAGTGCATTTGTATAGTTGATGATGCATGGCATTTGTGAATATCACAAATTGTTATATGAAGGTTTAATACCATTTTCATACCTAGGTATCGTTCACCAGCAAATCAATTACAAGAGGAAGGGGGTGTTTTTTCTCAGCAGAATACCATGTTCAATAGAAAGATTTTTTTTTTCTTTTCCACCAATTTTCTAATACTCTAATGCCACCATTTTCTCTTTTAGGTAGTGGAAATTAGCGACAAAGATGGAAGTGTCAAGTTAACTTGCCTTGGATCGAATATAATTGAAGACAACCAGCACCTGCAGTATACAGTACCTTCAAATGTCTGGTTTGGTGCATATCCATCGAAGGACTTAAACATTTCCACAGATATTGAGGTGGTAAAAAATGTACCGAGGGATGCTGAGAACCACTTTTCTCTAGTAGGATGCACCTGTGCTCCCGCCTTCCAGTTTGAGGACTTCGAGCTGGCAAAACGTTCTGATCTTGTTTCTCAATTCCCTACTTATGAGTCCCTCATCTCTTTGCTGACCTATCCAAACTGAATACTCTGTTTCCTTGTACACCTATGTATCCCTTTTTTCCTGGAGCTTGTATTAAAACTTGTAGTTTTGTGTTCCTGAGGGTTTGCTTTTAGCCTTGTCAATTCCAACAATACTGAGTTTAAGTACTTTGAGTTGTTCCCAACTTTTAGATAACTAATCTTATGCAGCTACTGCCAGAAAACTTGCTGACATTGAATTTTGATAGTTCTTTTCATAATGAAGTGAACAATATTGAGCTTTTTGGTATTAAAGTATAAGGATTCTTAATATATGAGTTATCTCTGGCGTGGAATATACTGAATTCAGCCAGCGGTAAACCATATAAATTGCAAAAGAAGTCAGGTGCCCTCAGTAGGTCTCGTTGTGTGACAGTTGCATTTGTAAATTATTTGAACATTGAAAAGAGAGAGAAGAAAAGTTGTGTACACTCGAGAATCAAAAGAAGCCATGAATATAGTAATACAGACGAAGAGGGGTTAAGTTTTTGTTTTTTGGCATGTGAAACAAAAAAAAAAAAATCAACCTACACTACAAATGCTGAAGCCATACTGATACTACAAGCACGTTTACCTGCTTATGCATTACAGATTAACTGACTCCTCTTGCAAGATGCAGAAAAGCTTTCTTTCAAAGGCCCGTCTTCATCAAAATTTATCTCCATACACTTTCTGTTCTTATTGGCTCAATTTTCCCGCTTTCTTCTGTTTGAGAGAGTGAATGGGAACATTTGATGCTGCCATGCTACTAACTATCATCCATTCTTGCACATTTTATGCAAACTAGTAACTGCAGACATCAAAAGATATATACTTTCAAGGAACAATCACTAGTCCAAATCAAGAAACTCCAATCTCTTTCTCATGGAACCCTTTAAGTCCTTGACTTCCCTTTCTTCTGTTTGAGCCTGGAGAGAATAAGATGAGCTGAAATAATTTAAATCTGAAAATTGCAAGAAAAGCAAATAAAATTCTTTTACAGAGTAACCAAATAAAAGATGACTTGCATTCAGATGGATTAATATTTGGAAAAAGTAAAGAAGTCAAACGAGGCACGAGTATTCTGTCCTGGACTGGAGAAATTAGCACTATACCATAGGCTCCTGCCTATCAAAATCATGTTATAAAAGTTCACAAAAGAAACAGGAGATCAATGTTAAGTAAAAGTAATCGATATGTCACAAGTCAGCAAAATGTGTGAGGATGGTTTCATAAAAACAAAATATGCGTATTTAGATTGACCAGTAAGTCACATAACTTTATATCAATGCTCATACATAAACAATTAATACTAAGATGTTTAGAATGACAATGGCAGATATCAGCACTCACTCTCTTTATCTCTACTGCTGAAACACAAGTCATGTGTGGGGAAAGATCCTCATGCAAGTCCTATACAGCAGCAAATTTGAAGTTATGACAAGATGACTTATTGAGCTAGGAAACAGACATATTCAGGGAGAAGAGAAATCACACAGTACCAGCTCTCCGATTAAGACAACATTCTCCCCACGGATTATATATAAACCCAAGGGAATGTCAGAGTACAGATCTCGCACAGTAACTCGTTCACAGGCACCTTCTAAGACCACATTTGCTGTGCATAGGAACATCTGTCAGTAGTCAATATCTTACAAAAGGGAAAAAAATATAGATCCAAAGCAAAAGGTTAGCACATGAAACCTAAATACACTGCGAGAGTTTGGGGTTCTACCAAATTGATCAAAAGAGCGGAGTATCCCCAAGAGCTTCCGTCCATCTCTTAACAAAACTAGAAGTTTTTCTGTAGAATTCACAAAATTTAGTGGGAGAAGACATTGGGCGCGTGGTCACATTTAAGATACTGTTGCTTCAAATCAAACACTGCCCAATGGAAAAATGAGAAAATCAAGCAGAAAAAATAGAAATCTTAAGGTATTAAAACATGATTTTTTATGAACCAAGCATCGACCACTCATCAATTCACACAAGATCAACAATGAAATATTGAGACACCTAGTTTCAGTGTGTGCATTCAAACTTTGTCTTCCAAGAAACAACTTCTATGTCCATTAGGAAATGTTTCATTTCGTAGTCAGAGTCAAGCAAATCCGAACTTAGCACAAGAAACTTTAAGTAGGGTTATGAATTTGAATGCAAACACCTGGTGTGGGGCTTTCACTTTTGCAGGACAAACAAGACAAAAGGAAAGCAGTGTAAAAGAACATTGTTTTGGCCTTTTGAGCTTATCTTCACGCCTTCAACCAAGTACTAATATCCGCAGAGACGATGTTAGTGGATTCAAGGGCTTTGCAACTAAGACAGCAAGCTGCCCAGGATTTGCAAATGGAACAGTAAAATAAACATATGCACATTGATCATAAAATTGCTTCAAGCATAGCTTGTACAATAACATTTGAGTATCAAAACATACACGCCTGAGTTTTACAATCAATCACCAAGAAAGCAAAACAGACAGACATAGTGGGAGGAGGGAGAGACAGAGAGCATACTGTCAAGATAGCTTGCCAGGGAAGTGGAAAGAATGACATCAGGGCTTGGCAAAGACATGGAAGTATGGAACCCAATTACACAAACGTCTCCAAACTAGTACTCAACGACAATGGACGGCTGCTTTTAAAAGTCACCTCCAATTCAAAAGCAAGTTGCCAAATGCACCAGGCCTCCATCACATCGGGATCTTGGTAAGGTTAGATGTACCCAGTCTGACCTCATATTGGGAGAGGCTATTTTCGGGCCTTAAACCCGCAACTCCCAGACACAACCTTAAAATCTCAACATAACAATTTCAAGTTCAAAGCCACCAACTTCCTGAATAATAGAAACCTGGGCCAGTCTTGCAGCAAAACATGATTAAAGCATTTAGAGTGTTTGGTGAACACTTTGGTCGGTGGGTTTTATGGAAAGATATAATCTTTTTTGCTCCCAATCCCATGATTCCCTCCGCGACTTGTAACAATGTACACGTATGTCTACACAAATATAGATACTGATACAAGAAATCGAAACTGAGATTGTGCTTGGAATTGGGTTGACTCTGCTTCCATTTTATTATTGGACTGTTAATTGTTATCTAATCATTGAAGTTTTCTGGGGAGTCGAGACTAACAAAGATGTGCTTGTTTAATAAATTTGTTGTTCTCTAATCTCTATGCAGTTCTCAATCAATCCTCAACATGCGGCACATTTGGTGCAGAATTGGTGACACTTCTGTTAATTTACCATCTTAAGCTCATGTATGCCTAGTGGCTATTGGATCCTCGTGTGAATCAAACATAAAATCGAAATGAAATTAGCGTCTTTGAGTTGATTTTTAACAGGTTCAGACGGAAAATAGATAAACTCGTTAAACTCATCAAATAAATGGGTTAACAAAAATCTAACTAAATATGATACAAACCTGACATGACAAGAACTCTATTGACAGTTCTAATCACATCACTGAATCTATTTTTGATTCCAATTACATTTTTTTATTTTGACGGAGTAAAGTGGAAAATTTATTGTTTTGGTGGACAGTTAGGTGGAATGAGGACCTACTTGAACTTTTTGGCCTTTACTTTCATGTAATTTAGATCAATGATTCTCACCAACCAGCCACTTTCCATGTCTAAACTGCACCATGGGGCATTATTCTATGAGATTTTCACCAAATTGAATGCAAACAGATCACTTTTTTCCAAATCCATGCAAATTATAAAATGCATGATCTTGGCTTTGGGGCGGTGCTTGCTTCCATAACATGCTTTGAGTGAGCTAATGACTTGCCACATGTCCATTAAATTACAAGTTTTTCAGAGTTTTTTGCATATTATCTCATGAGATGTGCATGAATTTCATGGGACAAGGTGATTACAAACACTTCTAACACAATATTCATACTGAGTCAAACTTGCCATGAGCTTGTTCTCAATAATTTTCAACTTCCATTTCATCTAGGGTAATATTACGATACCAAATGAGTAAAATTAAGGCAAAAAAGGTTCAAACCTTTTGAAGCAGAACTTAACTTTTTGTATTGTAATTCAATTTAAGTTGAATCATTTACAATTTTTTTCGCTAGTTTTAATAGTGTTGAAATGAATATTTCTCACACTTTGTGTAACTTTCCACTATTTATCCCCTTTTTAATTTACGTATATTTCATAAGAAGATTGTTCAATTAAAAATTTCTCGAATAAGTAGATGATAATTGATGTTTGTACATGATGGATAAAAAAGATAAATGAGAATATAAATCTTGTGTATAGTATGAGACAGTCGCTACTAATAATGTATATTTGATAGTAATATTTTAAACATTGGAAATTTATAAGTAGGTATCTTTTAAACTACTTAATTGTGAGAAAATACTTTGACTATTTTTTTTTTGTAAATAAGTACCTTTGACTTGAAATTTATTGTAGTTAGGTAATCATTGACAGATTTTCAAATATTTTCTTCAATAAAATACCGTTTTTCTTATTTGAAGCCGGATAATTTGGCATTCCTACTTTTTATGGGATTTAATTTATTATATTAATAGTTTCATATTTTGAGGGATTGAACATATTTGAAATTCAAAATTATTCTACATGGAATATACTTTAATTGTTTGGCCCAGATTTTAAAAGTTATTTTTTACAATTATTATTTTCTAATATTAAACTGCTCTTGTTGTTTTTAATTCTAACAACAGAGTTACTTTATAATGTTACATTTGTGATATAACACTGTCATTCATTAAAAGTAATATATATGGATGTCACATTAGGTGATGCATACTATTTAGATTGTGTATAAATCAATAAACATAATTTCACAATTTTTTGTCGGTGATTAAAGCATTAATGAAGGTATTACATTGTCATGTATCACTGTAATGTCATATTATCGACAATTTGAATCGGAATAGAAGAAAGATCGGTCTTCAACAGTGTTTTAACGTTTGTGTTTTTTTATATATAAAAATTGAAGGATTTTGTAACAGTTTTTTTTAAAAAAAATAAAAAACCCATGTTTTGAGGGATATAATAGTTGCAAAATTTAATGGGATTGTTGTTTGATTTATTGCAGTTTCTTTATCCACTCTTTGTGTCATATAATTATTACCTTACAATCATTTTTGTCATCTTAAAAAAAGTAATTATATGCAAAATATTTATACTAACTAATTTTTTCACAATTAAGTGATAAATTAAAGTGGTGTTTGATAAAATTAAAAATTGAACATTGAAAACTAAATGCTAATTTTTTTAATTCACAGACTGTTTGGTGTCAATTGAAATTTAAGTATTGAATTTAATCAAATTGTTTAACAAATATTAAAAACTGAAGTATAAAAATTATTATTATTATTTTGTCCTTCTCTTTAACATTCTCTCCGAATGCCTTATTTCTATCACCACCATCTTAATGGTGGTGCGCGATAGTGGTGGTGGTGGTGGTAACAATGGTGGTGGTGGTGGCGGTGACATAATAGTAGTGGTGGTGATAGCAATAATAATGGTGATGATGGCGCAAGCATAATGGTGGTGGTAGTAGTAGTGACAACGATAATGATGGTGATAGTGGCGGTAACACAATGATGGTGGCGATAATAGCGGTACAATAGTGGTGGTGGTTGTAGGGGTGACACAATGATGATGACGGTGACATAATGGTAGTGGTGGTGACAATTGCAAAATAGTAGTGGTGACGACAACGATAGTGGTAGTGATAGTGGCACAATAGTGATGATAATGGTGGTGGTGACGGTGGCACAATGGTAATGGTAACGACAACGATGGTGGTGGTGATAGTGGCACAATGGTGATGATGGTAGTGGTGGTGGCGATGACACAGTGGTGGTGATATATTTGTCTATTATGAAAAATTGATAAAATTCTTACTGATTAATATTTTCAGTATTAAATGATAAGTAGGTGACTTGCTACTTAAAATTTTACCCTATTTTTAAAAAGTGCTTAAAATATTAAGTAATATGATTTTTAAGTTATCAAACAAGTTTAATTTATTAAGTGTTTAAAGTATTCAGTTTTAAGCCTTAAGTGATGTTATCAAACAATCCGCATGTACTAGCTCACAAAAGACTCTTTAAACATTGAGGCATATGGTCTGAAGCCCAATAAGGAAGTTGTAGGCCCAAACTATCCATCACACACCAGTGACACCACCCCCATTGACCAATTGGCCCAAATTGCAAAGCGACGCCTTTGGGATAGTGATGAACTCTGTTGCTGACTGGAACTTTCCAGCTTCACCAACGTGTCGCAGTTATAACTGCCAAACTTCTGATACTGATTCGTGGCAACTTCTGACGCAAGCCTATATATACAAACAAACCCCATGTACGTATAGGCTCCCAAAGCTTATTCTCTGTTTGATCAATGTGGTTATGGTATTGTGGAAACCCGATATTTAATTTCAATCATCCCACAGGTCAGCGTTATTCACTCTCTGGAATTAGTTTTTTTTTTTTTCCTTTTATTTTTCTTTTTGGATCATTATTTAGTTTTGGGTTTTGGAATTGCTTATTATTGTCGAAATTTCAAGTTTTAGGGTTTGATTGCGCAATGGTAAGTAGAGAAGTGAAGTGGGTTCTAAGATTTACAAGAAATTACCCAATGTAGAGAAACCATAGACAAACTTTAAACACTTACACTTTGTATAAATGAGTTTGAATGTAAATATGATATGCAGCTTTGAGTGCACAGCCTCACTGAATATTGGTAGTCTGTGTGATAAATTTGCTGCAACGGTAGAGAGTAGGGCGGTATCCCATTTCTCTGGGTTGGTTGCCCATGATATGCGCAGAGCTGTTTGTCTGTCCTATTTAAACAAGACCAAAAAAAGGGAAAATATTAAACAATCCAAATAGAAACCAAAAGTTGCAACCCAAATGGGTGGGGCCCACTGAAAATTTTGATGGATCCACTCATTCTTTTGAGTTTCAACTTTTTGAGTTCTATTTAGATTGTGCAGTATTACTCAAGAAAAAATGTAGTATGATACTTGTACATGGATATAGATTTTCTTGGATCTGAATTGCCCTCCTAGAAGATAGAGTAGAGCCAGTGGCACTCCTGAACCTGGAAAATTAACACTTCATGTTGTTGGATCTGAACCTTCAAGAAAGAGAGGATGACTAAGCAAAGGAAACTGTTGATTCATATTTTCCACCTTAATGTCTCTGTTGTGTATATGTTGAAGTGAATGATGGACATATGCACATGCACACAAACACAAATCAACTCCTTGGTCTTGCCAAGAACAACACCGCCGTGAAGTTGTTTGGTAACTATACCAATCAAGACACCATAAATTAGGCACACACACATACATGCAGATTAAGTGGTGATAGTTTGAAACTGATAACTCCCAAGAATATTATAATTATGAGGATGCAACCTTGAGTATGTAAAACTGGAACAATAGATGAAGATATGAGCTTTCACAATATAAATAGTTGCATAGGTTCCTATTGTCGTTACCTAATTAGCTTCTTTTTCTCACTATATTTCAGGGTTGTTCATCATAAATAGTACACTATACCACTTGGCTCTATAGCAAGTTTTGGAGACTCGGCAGTGGAAGTCGAATTTGGCATGGCTTCAAACAACGTCTTAAACTATCAAAACACATATAGAGATCTTTATCTAGAAGCCAATGTAATTGCAGGTTGCTTTGCTTCAGTTGCAGTGGCCCTTTCCATCTTTCTGATTCTCCAACATCTCAGATCGTACACAAATCCTGTGGTTAGCTCTGTTTGGCATGTGTTCATTGCAATTGTATGGTAGGCTTTTTTTTTTTTCATTTTGATATCTGAAAGGTACACCGGCCCGAGCGACCAGACTTGAGAAATGCGACTTTTTATGCCCTTTTCAATAGCTTGCCACTATTAGAAGTTAAAAAAATATGTGTCCGTATAAAGTTCCCATTCCTTATATTTTCTTATCTTTGCAGGAGCAAAAATGGATTGTTGCAATTCTTTTCATGGTTCCTGTCTATGCTACTGAGTCAGTAAGGATCAACCCTTCTCAAAGCAAATTTTTGGTTGAATAGTTGAGTTTTTCTTTCTCACGCCTTTTCTGAATTTGCATCAAGTAAATGACACGACTAAATGTTTCCATGCATTTTCTTACATCATTTTGAAGCGAAGCTTAAATCATTCACTGAACCTTTGAATGAAGAAATTTGGTATATGGAATGCCACTATGTACTAAATGACTTCTCATTCACAACCATATGTTGAACTTTTCAGTACTTGACTATCTCATTGATGTGTACTTCTCCATATTTCCTGTATTGTTAACCAATCCATATTCTATGTAACTTTGAATTTACTTCTGCTGTCTATCTAAAACAAGATGTGCTTTGGAGATTGATAACAAAAACAAGTATGGTAATAAAATCAAATAATAACAACAAAGGGAATTTTTTAAATCACGTTTTTTTGGTGGTCTGGGCATTTGGACAAATTTCTTAGATGCACAATTTTGTGTCTTTCTCTGTATTGATACAAGGACTTTATTTTTGTTCCCAGATTCTATCCTTGTGGAACCCAAAGTTTTCCCTTGCCTGTGAGATATTAAGGAGCTGCTATGAAGCATTTGCTCTGTATTCTTTTGGGAATTACTTGATTGCCTGCCTTGGTAAGCTACACAGTTATTTGCTGCTTCAGAATACCAATATGTACTAGTATACCTTCATATGTTGTGCTCCTTCACTCATCCCCATCGTTAAATCTGTGTCATTGTACTAATTTGGACCCGAGTCTGGAATCAGTTGCTATACGTGTCAAATCTGAAACTCTAGGATTGAAGATGTTGAATACCTTTATCTTCACTATTGTCAGTGGCGTTGGTATCTTGACTTTATGTGCTTGATTGATGACTTCCTTGAAACTTAAATTCAATCCGAACTTTTGTATCTTCCTACATAAAATTTCTGAATGGTGTGAGGACCTGCATTTCTTCGATATCTATGATGCCAAACTGCTCCAATGAAATCCAATTTAGTAACAAAATCTTGGATAGGTGGTGAACAAAGTGCAATAGAACTACTTGAAGATGAATCAAGGAAACTGCTCGGCAAACCATTGCTAGAAGAGGGAAGTGAAAAACTAGAATTACAACAACAAACATTCTGCAACTTCTTCCGCAGACCAAGTGTGCTTGGAAAAGACTTGCTCACCGTAATAAAATTTGGTCTTGTGCAATATGTGAGTCACAATGAATTCTTTTTTTTTTCAAGATTTATGTTGATTTTGTTGAACTCTAATATCTTCTGCATAGCTCAGATGATTTTGAAGACCCTTTGTGCTTTTTTAGCATTGCTGCTGGAGTTTTTTGGTGTCTATGGTGATGGGGAGTTCGAGTGGTACTTTGGGTATGTATCATTTACAAGCAAGAGAATTTTCAGGTGGTATAATTGGTGCTTACATTTAGAAAAATTAATTTGTATTGACTTTCATACAACAGGATTCCCCTTAACTTTATGGGCACCTTGTCGCTCATACTTAAGTTATGGCTGTCATCTTTTTCATATAACTAACTTGTTGACATATTCTATAGGCAGCACAATTTCGTCATATTACTCCCCGTAGATTTTATTGTTATGTAAACCAACACAAGTAATTTTGCTATTTGTTTTGTTTTAAAGTCAATGGTATGTAATGGAGGATGGAAACCATAACCTGCTTCTACCTATTATGCAAGTTTAAGGATGGTATTGAGGGAAAAATATTTCTTGTTTCCGCTTCATATTCCCCCCTTTTCTGGAAGAGGATCTTCTTCTTCATTTTATTTCTTTTCATTTCACTGCCTCTTGCAGGTATCCGTATATGACTGTGGTCTTGAACTTCTGTCAGATGTGGGCATTGTATTGTCTTGTGCAATTTTACAAGGTTACGCATCAAAGACTCCAGCCAATAAAACCCCTTGCAAAGTTCATCAGCTTCAAGGCTATTGTGTTTGCTACTTGGTGGCAAGGTGTGGGTATTGCATTGTTGTGTGCAATTGGAGTTCTGCCCAAAGAAGGAAAATTTCAGACTGGAATGCAGGATTTTTTGATCTGCATAGAAGTAAGTAGCTTCTTAGTTCTAAAACTTTGGCTATACTAAGTTTCTTATAGGCCAGCTCAATTGTCCATTGCAAATGTTTACGATTAAGACTTCCAAAAGCCTTACACGGTTGCACTATATCTCCAGGAACTCCTGTATAGCTTAATGTAAAGGCTTTAGTTGACAACAAAAAGAGATAACGATGACACCAGACGATCCAGTCTCATGTGGAGTGAAATTAAGGTCCTGTGTGATGATGCTCTGTATAGCATCATTAGACGGGTAATTGTTTTGAATTGAATCTGGGAATTACTTGGCATGAAGGTGCTAAACTTCATTTGCATCACCTGTATAGGACTATGGGTTCTTGAATATTATCTGCTACTCAATATGATGAGCTTCATAATTTGAGCAGGTTCATTCTTCTTTTGCTAGTGAGCGGGAATTTGAACAGGTTCATTAATGCTATAGCTGTGGTAAACATGTATCTGGCCTTTTCTTGATTGACCTCTTTTGATTTTTGAGAGTGCTCGTTTATTCCAAGTGGTTATATCGCAATGGAACTCATTTGCCTTTTCATCTCAATAGATAATAGTTGCTGCCATTGTTTCAACCTCACTCCCACCCATAAAAATAATCTCTCCCGCACCCTGCCTGCCTGCTCACATATACACGTGAATACATATAAAGCCTCTTGATGCAGAATTATCCAGTGTCTTTTAGCTCTATGGTGGCATATGACAGTGAATTTGGATCTCAGAGACGTAAGTTATAAGCTTCCTTGCCCCGATTCCCTGACACTAAATCACCATGCAGTAAATAATTGGATGAGTGCTTGCTCAAGGGTCGAGTCTTACATAACTGAGATAATAGCCTTACAGAATTGATTTAAATAGAGCAAGCTAGGTCGTGCTGCAAGATCAGAGCAAGTTGCAGTTTGTTTAAATTCTAATCAGACTCCAGTGGGTAAAACTTCTTACCATACCAAGGTTCTCATTTCAATGTAGCAGTGGCAAACACAAATACTGTTTAAATATTCCGAGTACTTAAGTCAAGCTAGAAACTTGTTTCTGAGGAGATTTTAAAAGACAGGTTTGTGTTTCTTGTTTGGCAGATGGCTGTTGCAGCTCTTGCTCATGTTTTTGTCTTCTCTGCGGAACCCTATCATTTCTTGCCAGCTTCTGAGTACGGGAAGATCACTACCCAAATAACCAAAGCAATGCTGAAGATAGAGGACAGCAATGAAGAAAAACCGTCTGTGCTTGAAAAGACAGAAACTAAGGTTGAAGCTCCTGGAACAAGTGTCAGAGAGAGTGTTCAGGACATTGTACTAGAAGGAGGTCAACATGTGAGCTCCCTCTTGCCTGTTATGTATACAATCATCTTTTTCAATGCAACTCTAATTGCATCTTTTAACTGTGTAAGCAGGTTGTCAAGGATGTTGTGTTGACCATGAATCAGGCAATTGAACCTGTAGAAAAGGGTGTGGCTAAGATTCAGGAGACTTTCCACCATATATCAATGTCTTCTGGGGACCACGATGAAGAACTAATACTGGAGGTTGATGAACATGAAGAGAAGCTGGTACGGAAAATGGATCAGAAGTATTGATTTCCAAAGACAAGTTAATTAGTGAATCGAAGCCACAAAAAGGGGAGATGAAGACATGCAAAAAACCACAAAAGTGATGAGAAAAAAGGTGATATTTTAATTGAATGACTGACAATAAAGATTAGTTTCAGAAATAAAAATTAGAAATGATGGTATCTAATTTTTTTTTGCTTAAAAAGATGTGATTTGATGGCATCAACTTTTCAAAATTCCATATTGAGATGTTTCGGCCAAAATTTTTGATATACAACCAAAAGATTTATCTGAATAACCAGTGTGCCGAGGCAGTTGAATTTTTTTTTATTATTACTGGGCATTGTGTTGGTTACTTGGACTGATTTATTGCTCGTTTTGGCTTGAACTTGTTGGTTTTTGAGCATTTGTTGAATACATAAAACCTGTTGTAGCAATGTTGTAAATCTTTCCTTAGATTGTTTGTGTATGTGTGTGCCCGACAAAAATGAGACGCTCGTTGCATTCCAGTCTGTATGCTAAGAGCAGTTACCTTGGGCACAAATTAAGAAAATGAATGTGGTTTAGTGCACATTCTCATCCAGTAATGCATGCTTTGAAATTGATGTTCTTAGAGCAAAAAAATCATGTGGCCTCTGTCATAAATTTGAAGCGCGTACTCTGTAAGATAATGGTTGAGATTCTGCGTCAATATTTTCTTTCTTTTTATCCAGTAAATTTATTTCCCAAAACCCGAGATACGGCAGTTTCATATCCTCTTTATCTCTAGTTTCCGCCAGTTTGTAGGTGTTCAAACCTGTGTCCAATTTTTGTAAGATTCAAAGGCTTTACAACGGTTGAAGCATTGGCGAATTTACCAGTGGTCCAATTCTGAACTTTTTACACGTATAATGACTGGAAAATATTGTAGCACAGCATACTACAACTGTTTGGCTAGTCTCATGATGCAATTCCACCCATCCATCTTGCCCAGAACAGAATAGCTCACAACTCCTGAACTAACCGAAATAGGCGGGGCAAGGTACCCACATTGGTCATTCCTCCGTGAACAAGTCTGGATGCAACAGTAATAGCTGCGCAGCTTGCTTGCCACACCTGTTTGATGCCGCCTTCACAAGAATTTCTGCAGGCTCTCACAATTTTGCATCTTCGGATCCAGAAGGAATGTTTTCTGCAGTGGCTGTCGAGTTGTCAAAACCAGCTCCAAGGTTTTGCGGCACTATTATTTTCTATGTCTTGAGAGTCCTCCATCTTCTGAGAACCAGTTTTGCTGCGAACCTGCATTAATACATCTGTTAAGGTCGTGTATTGTGTACCACTGTAATACTAGTACACCATAACAACATATAAAAATGCGTGGAAATGTTGACGTTCTCACACAAAAGAGAATCGGGCTCTTCAAAAAAGAGACTAGGGACGGCATATTCCACTTTCTTCATGGGAAATGAACCGAGGTGAGATAGATCGAAAATTGAAGTACCAAATCAGCTAATGCACCTAGGTCGATGTGATGTATTCTACTAGTGCTCCCTTTGTCCATGGGTGGGCATGTGATTTTCTCCCTCTCTACAAATTAAGGGCCCGTAAGAAGAAAACATAGCAACCTTTGCAGTCGTCCTCTCCAGTTTTCAGTGTATTGTCTAGACTCTTTAGTTCAAAGATTTCAAGAAAACAGAAAGACGTGTGCTGGTAATTCATGCCGGCAATATTGCAAATATCATCAAACAGAAGGGGCGCACACATACGACTCCAAAGTATATGCCCAAAATGCCTCTTCCTCTTCTCAGTCTCAATCAAGATCATGCGGGTAAACTCGGAAACAATTCCATTTTGTACCCTCATTTTTGCTAGCTGCAAAAAAAGTGAAACTGCTTAGGCAATCTTCTGTATGTAACAAAGTTATCGGCAGCTTGCTGGTAAAAAAGTGCAATTTTTGTTCCCCGGTGCAGTAATACCAAGAAGTATTGTGTAAGATCCTAATTAGCAGTTTTACGCAAAATATGGTCAAGAGAAAAAATTCAAGTGTCCATGAGGAGTCCTCACAAGTGATAACAAGTATCATAGGACCACATTGGTTTGGTAACCAAGTGAATCATCTAAGTAGGATCCGAGTAATGACAATCTCCTCAAGCTCTATCATGCCTGAGCTAAGTAGATCAACCTGTTGCTTTGAAACACCTGTTTGACATGGCATAATTGATCAACACATCTGATAGAGCATGCATTACTTTGCAGATTTAGGATCTAAACAACCAAAAACAACGATTGCATGGCAAAGCAGAAAAGATGGAATTGAATAAGTTTACACAAACTCATAAAGAGAAAGGACTCTCATAATCAAGAAATGGTATGGATGAATCCAATATAAAGCACCTTTTAATCTAATCCTATCAATCAAAGCATCTAGTGAATAAATCAACAATGGGCTAAAACACATTTTATCCAACACATGGAGGATCCAATATCAATTACCATCATTAGTTGGCCTTTCATTGAATACTGGACTTCCATAAATCATGAAATAGAGGAGGTGACTAGGTGACCAGAACGCTTGAAAACAGATTAATGCACCAAAAAGTAATCTTTACCATAGAGAGACTCCTTCGTTAATAAAAAACATATGGCTCCGTTATAAATCAGCATTATTTAGTCAGACAGAATCAGGAATAGGTATTTATCATATAACTGCAAGAATACGGAAACAAAATTATGTTAACTAACAACATCAATGAATTATAATTCCTGACAAGTATTAACTGCATTAAGGATTCCGAAAAGATATAGTAAAAGAGTTTCTTGGATGACATAACAAGGTGTTCCATTTCCATATACTTCTCATCAAAAGGCACCACAATAATATGCATAAAGATTGCTTAATTCACATGAATAATCACCTCATAAGGAGGCTCATTGCCTTGTCAAGATGTACATCGTTCGCCTGCTGTACTTTCTACAGAAAAATTGCTCATATCTGCGAGCACACCTCCAGCTTTGAGATTGTCAGGAAACACTCCCCAGAATATGAGAAGAATATATACCAAAATTCAATAAAATCATAATTGTGATCCCATAGAACATGAATGCACCATAGGATAAAAATTAATATGCACATATTATGACTATAAGAAAGTGGCAAACTAGGTTAAAATGCTCGGCAAAATCATGGAAGATTTAGGAAGGTAGTAGCTGAGTTACGTCTGAAGAGAAAGCAGAGGATGTGATGGTGATTTGATGACACTGAACAAGTCAAACTCTAACCCAAAAAAAAGAACAAGTCATAAATTAAGAAGACAAGTCAGCACAAAGCATACCTCGAGATCGGCAAGATTATCCAGATTGTCAATGGCTAAATTTGCAAGAATGGTAGAAGAAGCTTCGGCAGATAGTCCTTCTATTCGAACCTCAACTGAATATGACCAAACACGAATGGAAATTTAACAATAAAACAATAAAAAAAAAAACTTTAGTCTTCTAGAAACACCTGGAAACATTCTGATTGCACTCATGATTAGATAAACTGTGCTATTGGGGGTCATAACCGTTTGGGACATACACTTTCCCTCCACTTCTTCACACCTCCAAAATAAGTAGTTTTATAATCCAATCACAGAATGGGTAAACTGATTTGATACATTTCTCCACCACTAGTGATTAAACCTGTACAACATTTTCAGTTTCAAAGGTGACCGAGATTCAAGGTCCACAGTCCATAAATCCATTCCTCTAGAGGCCATTCAGGTCAAGGATGTGAACTGCAGCATCAGGGGCCATCAACAAGGTCATAATCCCACCAAAGACAAATTCTTTGGACCAATCTCAACCCACCCTTACCAATCCAAAAAATTCAAAGCTCTTCACAGTATGCAGTTCAATCATCTCATTCAAATATAATATTCAGTATGAACATCACTATGCTACCCATCTCCTATCACAGTGATAACAAGCTCCACGCTAAACACTTGATGAAGCACTGACCTAGCAACCTAGCTTGCATGAAAAAGAAAAGAAATATCTTGATCATCCAGCTTCACCAAGAAATAGTAGTCCTTGTAGCTGAAAAAAGGTTTAAAGAACACTATTGGCAGCTCAAACAGCCTCTGATCCTGCATACAACTCAAGAATACACAAATCTTCTAGGGTTCCTCATAGATCCTTCGTTAGAGGTTCCATAAAACTTAGAACATGAAAACTTTATTGGAAGGAAATAAAAATAATTAATAATATACATGAAAAAGGACACTTGCATCAGTCCAAAAAAAATTGAAATAAATATTTAAGAGGGTTTCCCATCTTTTCAAGGCATGTCATAAGAGCTTGAAACTAAATGCTAGCTTTGTTGAACTACAGCTGCGCAAAAACAATCTCATTCCATGTATCCGGAACACCAGGTAAGCACCAATGCAAGCAATCCTGTACTCCTGGTGTGGCTTTAATGCTGTATCGAGATATATGACCCTCGTCTCTCAGCTGAGAGAGAGCTGTAATATCCAAGAGCTTAACGTGTGTTCCTTTCACTGCCTCAGCAGCAAGGGGATCACTAGATTCGTCGTGTAGAACTTCCTTCCCACCAGAGAGTGGGGTGGTATTATCACAGGTACCTCCAGTGTTCCAATCTCCATTAAAGAAATGCCTGGGTGAGATAGACCGGTAGAATGCTTTCAAACCCGGATATTTTGGTAGCTGTGAGTTTACCCAACTGACAATACTATGAATGGTAAAGTTTCTGGCGCCTGCTATATCTGCAATTTTCCTATTGCTGTTAGGCACACCCCCTACATACATGACCCAACGATTAGCTTTAAGCTTCCCTCTATTCCAATGGTGTCCAGTATTGAGAATGAGGACATCAAATTTGTGAAGGAAACGGCGCAAAAATGCTGGTGGCCTATCAAGGTGCATGGCAAAATCTGTGGCTGGGTTAGTCATATTAAGGGGCTCCAAGTCACAGAGGCTTGCAGACCAATAATACAATATGGTAGTATTAGTAGTTGGGAACCAGTAAGCCCATCCATCTGGGCGTACAGCGCCACGAGCTTTTGCAAGACCGTACTCCTTTCCAACATCTACAACATCAGCCCTCTCTTCACCACCCGTGATCATGCACATTAGTGACTGGAACTGCTGTCGTCCCAATGAATCGCCGATAAAAGCTAGAGTTTTATCCTGCATCCTGAAATGCATCATCTCACAAATAAGTAATTCGTATGATTCTAGACAGCAAGAAATTACAAGAACAGCGACAAGTAATCCAATTACACATATCAATAGAGAGTGGAAAGAAGAGTAGATATCGTGCTACACGATGAGAAAATAGCTGCCCAACAAATTCTGTGGCCAATCGAGCATGCCCACTAGTAACCCCCTTTCTTGGCTGGTTATGCAAAAACACCTTGGTTTGGTAGGGTCGGCACGGTTGGCCTGGCCAATAACTCAATTGAACACACAAGAAGTTTAAGCTGTTCCATTGTTGAGGTATCAAGTAATCAAATGCAACCCTAAATGGAAAATAGTCCATTCAAGCCAAAAATAGATAGCATTAATAGGAGACGAAAGAAAATCTAATTCTTAGGCACAGGTTAGGCTGGACCGACTGCTTTGTAAACTCAAATACCAATCAAATGACCACATGAAAGTCTGACCAAATTTATAATGAACGTTCTAAGACCAAGACCAAGTAGATATTACCTTCTCAGGAACTTAGCACCTGTAAAATCTTCCATTTCACAATCTTTTGGTCTCCACCGCAATTTCTCATAATCAAAATCATTGCGCTGTGTCAGGCGGCAAGCCCACATCGATGACAGCCATTGTTTACAACCAAATCCAGAATACAATGGTCTACTATCATCCATGACCCACTTTCCTTTGCCATAATTACAGGCTGAAATAAGAATATGGCAGTCGAATATCATTCACATAATATGTACACATGTAAAAGTAATTCTTACATATAAAAGTAATTATATGGTTCAAGAAACAATAGACGCTATGGAAGAACCGATAGGAGTACAACTGTGTTTGCAGAAAAACAAAATGATGGACCACCCCCAAGGAAATGGAAGTAGCTCAAATTCGCTACAAAAAGGAAAAATTAGTAAGTCTTCTTTTATTTGTTTCTACAACCAATCAAAAGTAAAAATTGCTCTGGAGTACTCAGATAATTTAACCTCTATCATTATAATTTGAAGGTATACCATTGATTAAAGAATTTGAATTCGTGAGCATTTTCAACAAATTTCACCTAAACCAGAAAAGCCTTGAGAAGCTTAGATTCACTTACTACGTTTTCCGAGTGTAAAAGAATTATTATCTCCAGAAAATTGAACAGTATTCTACCTTGCTTTTCCACATGAGTCGTCAAATTGTCGCTGTATTCTCCTTTAACGGAAGAATCAATGCTGGCAAAACTCCTTGATGTAACTAGATCCTTTTCTGCTTGTTTCGAACTATTCTTTTGCTCTGAAACTTGTTTGATATTTGAGACCTCAGTTACGTTAGTGGAAATTACTGCACTGCCACAGAAAAACAACTTTAAAGCCCTGAATCTGAGATGATTTTAAAGATTCAAAAAATGAATATGGGTTTCCAGAAGCAAGAATATCATTATAATATTCATCCCAATATCTTTCAATGTATATAGTTTTAGAAACTTTCAGCTGTTTGTTTCTCCTTCAAGTCATATAAATGCCAAATGACAAAATACCTTCTCATCCTAAAATCACAAAAGGCTGTCTTAAATTCATCATGAGCACATATAATGGTTAATTTTTCTTTAAAATGATCAGAGGGAAAATATCCACCTCATTTTAGATGGATGACATGTGATATGGCAATTCATGGCATCTATAATGCAGATATCACCCAAAAAGAAGTAGCTTTGGTCATACGAAAGTAAAATCCTACCCGGCTCTTTGGTCACAAGAGTCGTTGGATTTTCATTCTCTTCCTTTCTCACAGAGGAGCTTGTGTTGGTGGAATTCATTGGCACTTCCAGTTGGTCTGAACTGGTTTGTACTTCTAAATCTTGTTTGTCTATTATTTCTCCATCTGGCAGCACAACAAACTACAGATAATAAAACTCTGATACTACCACAACTTGGTAAATGAAAAGGTACGTACGTCACACTGGAAAAACAATTTTTTCAAGTAGCAGACAGAAGAAAGAAGAAAATACAAAAATGATGCTCTAGCAAAATGCGGACATGCCGATCTGATTATCTTAACAGATTGGCTCAAGAACAAGGACAAGAAGAGATCCAATCACCACCAAAGGGCTACAACTACCAATAAATCCTGATCATTGATGGGATCTAGCAGGGTAGGAGTTTCGGTGAAAGAGACAGAGCAGTATATTCATCAAGTTTCTCATCCTCAAAGCTTACAACCAAACCAACATGCTTCCTTCATCTTCAACAGGAGCTGTTATCACATTTGTTGTAATCATGCTATTTCTAGGGAGCCTTTGTTGATGTCCCATTGGGACGCTTTGCAAACACGCTGATTTTATTGCTACTTTACCATCTTTGTTTCCTATTGACAGAGGCCCCTTCCAATTTTGATGGCTGCTGAGTGCATCCTTTTTGAACAAAGCATGGGGCACTCCCCTCCATTGCAGAGAGCTTTAATGGTTCGTTCCTTATCTTTGTGGTGTGAAAATCAAAGAATTCACAAATCACAAGCCCAAAAGCTGGGAGATAGACCTCAGTCGGACAACAGTTAGAGCTCAGTTGGATACAACGATCAGAATTCAGTTGGATACAATGGTTAGAGCTCTTTACAGCCTTCATTCAGTCAGTTAACCCTTTAAAATGGATCAATGAACAAAATTGCCAACCATACAATGGCAGCAAAAAATTTGCAAAATAGAAAAGAGATTAAACCTGGAGGCCCTGGAAACAGCTGCAACACATGACTCTGAGGCGGAGATATGGAGGTGAGAATTGGGGTTTTTTCCCAAGTCCATACAACAACAGTCGCACATACAAGAGCAATGAGGAGGAGGGAGACATGTTGATTCCTCAGTCCATACAAGCCTCCTTTCATCCTTGGTGCACACAAATATACAAACTCAAAGTCATCCAGATCTCATCAAAGGGATTGGGTTCTCTTCTGCTCAATCTATGGACATCATTGAAGGGAAAAGTTTTGAGGCATGATAACATAGCAAAAATAGTTTCTTAGTTCTAATTTTAATTAGTTCAGTTAGCTCTTGATACACAACGAAATGTCATTCATATACAAGTACATAAACACACATACATACAAAGCAAGTGGTTTACTGGTAACAAAACCATTTTCTTGAATGTTATGACGTTTTGAATGTTTTAATGTGCAGAGGTAACAAGGCATCACTGTTTTTGAATATTAAAAAAAAAAAAACAAACAAACAAAGAAACACAGAACACAGCTGAGATTGGAAATCACCAGCTAAATTCGTTGTATGACCGTGATCCTGTGGTCTTAATCACTTAGAAAAATTCCATTGCTTTACCATGTAGACACTAATTTTTCCAGTTTTCCTTACAGTTGTTTTTTTTTTCAAAAGCAGAATAGTGGGAAATGCAGACACATTCATTCCATTTTTTACTTATTTTTGCTGCCTAAGAGTTGCACGTGATGGCAAACTAGGGTTTGCAGTTGATCAGACTAGCAAGATGAGCAGCTAAAAAAAAATTCTGACCTTTGGTTGGAAGAAGCTTCTGTGAACAAGAATACTCCTTCCAGTCCAAACCAAACAGCACTTTCTTATATCAACTGCATAAACACCATTAAAAACTTAACTCCTGCAATCAATTCAGTACAACTCTCTATACCAATTACAACACCACAACTTAAAAAGTTGATCTGACTCTCGACAACACTAATAAATATGATGAGTCCATTCCTTCAAGCTCTTGAACGTCCAGGCTGAAAGCACTTTCAGGTAACTTCAGCTCACCCAAACAGCTATGAACCACATAAAAACGATTGGATCAAGGTCTCAAGAGCCTGATCTATCACAATCTTATACAAACACATTTTGCAAGTGAAACCCAACTCAGAACCTCGATATGGTAAATTTGGATGCTGTTCAGAGAAGGTGAATTTTTATTTTTATTTTTATTTTCTAAAAGAAAACTGTGCAATTTATAATAAAAACATAATTGCATTGCATAGTTATTGAATTTATCTCGGATCAACCAATAACTGGTTCACGAGCCAAGTCACTGTTAAAATTATCGCTCTTTCAAAGAAGAATGACTTTCACAGTATCGCGCAACACCAAATTACAGACATAATCGAGAAAAAAACGACGTCATATTCCAAGCCACCAGCCAAGCAATAATATATATATATATATATATACACACACACACACACACACATATATATATATATATATATCTTTTTGACAAGAGATCGTTCGTATATACACATTTAGATACAGATATATCATAAAGACATTAGCTCGGTTGTAGATGCATCTGAGGGGAGGAGTGGGGAGAATTACATACCTGCGAATGGGCCACCAAACTCCGACAGGCTCGGATCTCTGAGCAATTACTCGGGAGTGATTGAGTTATATATGCACATAATAATGCCTCCAGAATCCAAAAGGCTCGGATCTCTGAGCAATTACCAGGGAATTATTGAATTATATATGCACATAATAATGACGATGACGGAAAGTGAGTGTGTGCGTTGTGTTGTGTTGTGTGTGTGTGAGAGAGTAAAGGTGGTGGTTTGGTCTCACGGGTTGGGACTTACTTATACAGCGACAGTACGGCGGAGAAAATCACGGAGGCAGGAGACCAATGAGTGAGATCACGGTCCGCGAGTTCTTAAGATTCTGACTGTCATTAAATAAATAAAGGGGAGAATTATAAACAGAATACCTTAAATTTATTATTTTTAATTATTTATACTTTAAATATTTAAAATATTATAAACAAATTCCCAAAAATTTAAACCAGCAAGAGACCCCTGCTATTAATGTCCGTTAAAATATTCATTAGTAAATTACATTCAAATTTTTTAAAATTTATAAGCTTGTAATATTTAGATCCCTCAAATTTAAAATATTATACTTAAATAAAAAATATAATATCAAATATTTTAAATTTTACAACTAAAATTCATGTTGACATTTATTGAAATAAAATTAAAAATCTAAATTTTTTTAAAAAAATCATTATTAGTATAACTATTGTAATTTAATTTGGTCCTTAACTATCAAATCACTCCAATTAAAGTTAGAATATATTGATCAATTATGGTTTGATACTTTGTTTAATTTTTTAGTTTTATTTTGGTCGATGAACTACCAAATTACTCTAATTAAAACTAGAATATATTGTGTCCATGAGAATTTAACTTCTTGTTTATTTTTTTAGTTTTATTTTGGTTGTTAAACTATCAAATTGTCCAAATTAAAGATAGAATATAGTGTATTCATTACAATTTGACTTCTTATTTAACTTTTTAGTTTTATTCTAATAGATAATATAACTGTATACTAATGATGATTTTTTTTTAAAAAAATAATTTTTTATTTTATTTCAATAAATGAGATAATACAACATGAATTTTGATTGTAAAACTCGTGTTCTATTTCCTTGTTTGATTTTTTAGTTTTATTTTAATAGATAGTATAATTGTATACTAATTATAATTATTTAAAAAAATTTGGCATTTTATTTTTTATTTTATTTCAATAAATGATACAATAGAACATGATTTTAGATTTTAAAATTTTAAAAATTGATATTTTATTTTTCATTGAAGTATTTTTTGTCTAAATATAACATTTTAAATTTGAGAGATCTAAGTATTATGCGCCTACAAATTTCAGAGAGTTTTGATATAATTTACTGAAACATTTGATGACAGGAGTCTAAGTGTTACGTGTATACAAACCTCAAGGAGTCTGTGTATAATATTTCAAATATTAAGGACTCTATATGATTAAGTAACAAATATTAAAAGGTCTAGATGTAATTTGTCCATAAATAAAAGATTAATTCTTTAAGGGCGATTCAATAATCCAGTTTGTTTTCTTACAAGTAAAAAATATGAGGTTCGACACTTTTCACACTCCTTAAGGGTCATTCACTCTCGTTCTTTAGAAAAGATGTCTTTAAATTATTTCGAATTATAGTGACTAGATCAGAATTCGAAAGAGTAATCGGCACAAATCTAAACATTCCGTAATACAAAAATAAACACACACAAGAAGATGAAAGAAAACTCAATAATTCAAGTGGAGAAAATATTCATTACAACGGTGAAATTACGTGGTAATACTTAGTATTACCAATTAATAATATCAAAACAAATAAATAAATGGACCCTACTAAAATTAATAGTCAACTATTCATGTAAACAAATAATTACTCACTTTTTTTCATGTAAATAAATTATTAGTTAAGTGGAGTTCATTTTGTCTATGTAATATTTTATTATTAATTAGTGATATTATGTTAATATTATTTATATAGTATCACCGTGATAGGGGAGACGTACCAACGCAAAACATCAATTTCAAAGGATATTAAGATGAAATTTGGCTCCTCTCCAATTTTAAGCTTCTCATCTCATTTCAACCCACTGGTCTAGTAAAAATCTCGTTCTCAATCTAATAAATCTTATTTAAATTTATGATGGACCGTCGTTTTAACAACTTAGGATAGCTTTAAAATGGCGCTGCCATCAATTGCTCCATAAAAATATTGTTTTTATTTGTACAAAATAAAATAAATTATTTCCAAATTGGTATTAGTGGACCATTGTTTTTTAATGAGGGGGTATTTCTGGATATGTAGCTCATTGCTTTTGCATTCCCCAAGGAAAACAGTGCTGTATGTGTTGTGTTTGTGATTGAATTGGGATTGGGATTGAATTGTTATTTAGGATTTAATTCAGATTGGGATTGGGATTGGGATTGGGATTGAATTGCCTTTTAAGATTAAATTGGAAGTGAGATTGAATTGCCATTTGAGATTGAATTGCCATTTGAGATTGAATTGTGATTGAGATTGAATTGCCATTTGAGATTGAATTGCTATTTGAGATTGAAATAATGTATTGAATTGGGATTGAGATTGAATTGTCATTTAGATTACTATTTCAACCAATTATCAATCATTATAATTTTTTAAATAAAAAAAAAGTAATGTATATTATTGGTCATATCATTAATTCATCAAATTAATTTAATTTACTAAGTCGCAATAGAATTGTTGAAAGAAAAAATAATGGACTAAAGGATATAACTTGAAGTAGTTATCAAATATGTTTTTTATTTTTATTTTTATAATTTGGCAAACACAAATAACTCTTAAATATGTTTTATGTTTTTAATATTTATCACAAAACAAAATAAAATTTGTCTATATTTTTTATTTTTTTAAAAACACGAACAAAAACGTTACCAAATGAGATTTCACTATTTTTTAATATAATCATGTTAGTACATTTCGAGTTTTTCATGCCATCTTTTTAACTTCTTAAATTGATCACAAGAATGTTTGGGATAAAAATGTGTAGTAAAATAAATCAATAACTTTACTTGAATGTAAAATGTGGAAAAAAAAAACCTCCAGAGTTAAGAGGTAATGTGAAATTAAATATATATAAAGTACAATAAAATTCAAATTTCATATGGTTCATTTGGTTAGGAAGAAAAAAATGATGGAAAGTGAAAATGATAGAAAGTAAAGTGAAAGAAAAGAAAATTATAGAAAATATATTTTCATACATGTATTTGGTAAGAATAAAAAATTTACTAGAAAGTTTTAAAAAAAATTCATTCAATTGTTTGAAAAAAATAAAAGTTATAAGAAATTTTTTATAATTGTCTAAATTACTCTTAATTATATTAAATCGGTCTAAAAAAGAAAAAAATATTTAATTATAATTGAAAGTTAAAATCTTTTTAAAAAATGAATCGAAACTTAATTTTAAGACAATTACTAATGCAAACGTTTTTAGGTCAAATTATATGATTAATCAAATTAATACCAAATTTTTTTAAAATTAATAACCAATAAAATATTTTAATAAAAAAAAGGATAAAATAAGAAGTTAGTTATAGATCACAACTTTTTTATATTTCTTTGTGTTTTTACAAGAAAAAAAGTTGGTTATTTGTGAGAAAATTCAAGCATGAAAAAAATTTATTTTTTCCATCATTTTTCTTTTTATGCTAACCAAACATATTAAAATTTTAAAAAACTTATTTTTCTTGCATTTTATATAATTCTCTAGTTAAACAAATGAACTCAAAAGATAAACAAAATGATTTTTACTATTCGTGGTTCAGATCTCTTAAAATTTTACTTTAAAGTTAATCTGACGGCTAATATTAACACTTCAAATTTAATAGAGAAAATAAGTCATTAAGAGTGTGTTTAGGGTAACTTTTAAAAAATATTTTTAATACTTATAATTTCTTATAAATTTTTTTAAAAAATAGTGTTTAGAACTGCCTCACTAACACCGTTACTACCACCACCACTACCCCGCCACCTTCACCGCCCCACCACCACTATCCCCATTGTCACCACTCATACCACCACGATCATCACTACCACCATCAACACCACCACTACTATCACCCTACCACCACCACCATTATCGCGACCCATCATTCCACCATCACCATCACCATCACCATCACCATCACCATCACCATCCCCTGTCGGCACCATCGTTACTGTCCCACCATTACCTCTACCACCACCACCATAATCACTACTGTCACCCCC
>CM042188.1:43744700-43782521 GCA_023539305.1 Ilex asprella | reverse complement strand
CTTGATGGCAATGTGTAATAGAGGACATATGTTAAAGGGCCAAATTGTAATTTTGCCTAACACCATTTCAGCGGTCTTCCGTTTTGTCTTGAAGATAAAGCTTCCTGTTCTTTAAGCGGAACACCCTCCCTTTCTTCCAATCTCTGCATCTTAAGCAAATCAAATTTACTTGAAAACACTGAGAAATCAAGATGAGTCGTGGTAGTGGAGGCGGTTACGATCGTCACATAACCATTTTCTCTCCCGAAGGTCGTCTCTTCCAAGTGGGTAAGCATACTTTACTATACTCTTATTACTTTCGTAATTTTCTGAATCTCCATGCTTAAATTTCAATCATATGCGATTCCACCAAATTATGGGTTTTCTGGGTTAGTTTCTAACATTTGGGGACTCGATTTTGACCAGAGTATGCTTTCAAGGCTGTGAAGGCCGCTGGAATAACCTCGATTGGTGTGCGTGGGAAGGACTCGGTTTGTGTTGTTACCCAGAAGAAAGTTCCGGTTCGTTAAATTAGCTGATTTTTTTTTTTGGTGGGTTGAAGTTTAGGTATCTTTTTCGATCTGCGTTTTTTGTTATAATTATGAGTGCGTGTGTGTGCAGGACAAGCTTTTGGATCAGACCAGCGTGACCCATTTGTTTCCTATTACCAAGTACCTTGGACTGTTGGCTACTGGCACGACAGGTTTGTACCCTTTTGAATCTTGAAATTGACCTACTTGAAGCAATTGGTGGAACTATATAATTTTGAACTAGTAAATTTCAGTGTGAAATGTGTAATTTGACATTTTAGGGTTGGATGAGTGAATGATCATGCGAGGAAAAATGATCATTATGGTATGTACTATGATGGCTATTTTGAATGAGGATGCCGTTACCAAGTTTTGCAGTCCTGTAGGCGTTAGCAGATTGTAATGCTTGAAGTTAGTATCTGTGAACTAGTGATCATAATACAATGTCCCATGAGATGGCTAAAAGGATATTCCTATGAGGAAAATATTTTACTGTAGAAGTTTGCTGCTTTAATGCGACATCCTTGCATGCAATTGTTCCAAATTTTTCATTGCTCTGAGCAGCAATCAAGCATTTTGGGGACATTGCTTTGTCAACCAACCTTGACAAAACTCAGTTGGAAGCATATATATATATATGCATGTCTATTTAAAACCTTGTTGTGGTTGACCTTTTGTATATGAGCTAAATTTGACATTTCCACTCAAGTTTTCTTTTTTGGCTATGTGTGCTATGTCATTTTCAGCTGATGCAAGGACCTTGGTCCAACAAGCAAGGAATGAGGCTGCCGAATTTCGTTTCAGATATGGATATGAAATGCCTGTGGATGTATTGGCCAAATGGTATGCTAATCTCACTTTATAAATTGGTTGCTGTTTAACTTAAGAATTTTCTTAAGTTAAAGTCGTTCAAATGGATCTATCATATTCATTTGAGAGAAGTGCGACCATTTATGTGCATTAGATTTAATTTCTCATTGGCCTTTGTGGACTTTTCACGATTGGAGTTCAATCTATCCAATCCTATGAATTTCCAATTCCAAACTATGCCATCATCAGTTCTTAACTGTTGTCACATAGCCTCATAGTTACTCATAGCAACTTGGAATGTCGTTTGGGTTTAGAATCCTGTTTGAGTTATACTTTGGTCTCCATCTTTCATCGAGACAGATATTTACTTTGCCATATTAGACGATACAGTTGTAGTTAATCGATGTTCATATTTCTGTAATTTCAGGATCGCAGACAAGTCTCAGGTTTATACTCAGCATGCCTATATGAGACCCTTAGGAGTAGGTTTGTCCCTGATCACTTGTACACTTTGTGGGGATCTTTGTAATATTTAAGAAATTTGCATATTGGATATTGTTTGAAGAGTTTTTTTTTTGTTGAGTTGCTATGATTCTGGGTATTGACGACGAGAAAGGGCCTCAACTGTTCAAGTGTGATCCAGCTGGCCATTTTTTCGGTCACAAGGTATTTGGATTTTGTCTACAAATAATCTAAATTTGAGTTGTTTGTAATGAATATTACACTCTTGCATTATGTTGTATTTCTCTTGTGGTACCCCTTTGCTCCACCATATTTTGGACACATTGTCTACTTCATGTCCTTAGTCTGCAACACAGGCTATACAGATGGGAAATGCTTATGATCATGTGACATGCAATTATGATATAGATCTAAAAAAAGGGCGTTTCTGTGGTCATTATATGAGGAGCAGTAGTAATGCTTATCTCTTGGACTAAATGGTTGAGAAATTGAAGTTTTGCAATATGGTCCTTTTATCTTAGACGCTTCATGTGTAACGTTGCCTTCTTTTAGATTTTAATTTTAACTCTAGAATGAAAGAAAACTTTAATATACCTTTCCTCTGTTCCAAACATTTCGTTCATCACTCTGAATTAGTGATTAACACAAGGAAAGTGGACTTTTTTGTCTATTTAGCCATTGGTAAAGTGTAAACATACCGTTGGAATGGTTAACTTCAACAATCACTCTTTACAATATATCTATCCACTGGTGAAGATTGGGGTTTGGGGATGGGAAAACTGCAGTTCACACCGCTTGCCTAACTTAAACCTGAAGAAATCCCCACCATATACTTCTTGTCCATCCCTTAATTTCATTTGGGGGGTTGCCATCAAGTATACTGCAGACGATATTAGTTGTTTTTATTAATAATTATGGTTTTGAATGTTTGATTTAAGTGGTTTTGCCCAGATGAATTTTGGTTGCCAAAGTTTTGCATTGAATTATTTCCCTTTACCTGGAATACTTAATTTTGTTGGGACTTGTACGGTTCCAACTTGTCACTCCGTTTTTGTCATTATTTGTGCCTTTACTGTAGCATTGCCTTTTTTTTGATTTATTTTATTTTTTGACGGATTACTCATCCTTCCCTTACTGGTTTTTTTATTAATAAAAGCTTGATTGTTGCTGCTTAAAAAAAAAAAAATCCAACTTGTTGCAGGCCGCAAGTGCTGGATCAAAGGACCAAGAGGCAATTAATTTTTTGGAGAAGAAAATGAAAAACGACCCTGCTTTCTCATTCGAGGAAACAGTACAGGTAAGAGGGAAGACAATAGGCCCATGAGTTAACTAACACACACAACCCTCCCCTCTTCCCCCTTAGTCCTTTTTCCTGGTTCAGTGCATGTCTTGGTCTGCTGTGTTAAGGCCCAGAAGATTCTGAATTGGTTATAGTATTTACCTCTATATTTGCAATAGGTAATACTTTTGGCACTCATTGCACCAACGCAAGCAAGTCATAAAAACTAGTGTCCACCGGATTGTTCAAAAAGTTTAACAGCAATGGTTGCACAATGTGGCTGAGAATTTATCAAAAATGTATGTTTGAAATTGAAATTTTTGACTGATGTAGCAGCTAGTTTTGAGGAACCTGCAGGACCACAATGTTGCTTGTGTTCAGGATTTGTGGTTGCACCCATTTTTGTGCTAGAGAAATTATACGGTGCATGAAGTGGCATCATGTTAACCTCAGCATTGCATGCCAATTATTAAATTCTGATGCTGCAACGTTCCTATTATTGTGTAGACGGCGATTTCAGCTCTGCAATCAGTTCTACAGGAGGATTTCAAGGCTAATGAGATTGAGGTAATGGACCTTGCTTTTTGTTTAATAATACATACATATTGCATGACGCACTTTCATATATTGGCCATCCAACTGTGTATTGGCATGATTATTCTACTGTATTTTGGTGTTTGTCATATTCTTGACACAGTATTTTGAAATTCCTTTTGTATACGGCCCTTATTCAGCTCACAGTTTTCAGAGTAGGTCAATAAGAATTTCTGGATTCTTTTTTTGTTTTGTAAGCAGCTTATGCTTTTTGTTCCCCACAAACAATTGGTAACAGGTCCTTTTGTTAGTATGTTCCTACTTGCTAGTATGCCCTGTATATTGTATCCAACATGCAGTATACTGATAGGTAAAAACCAATCTCCTTTTCTCCTCGTGCCAATACTTCACTGGAGAGTGTGCATCTGGAATGATATCTGTTTCATTTGTTATTTGTGGTTGACTGATTATCTGACCACCACTGTGATCAATCTTTTGGTGTTTGGCAGGTGGGAGTTGTGAGGAAAGAGAATCCAGTGTTCAGAGTATTGTCCACCGATGAAATTGACGAGCACTTGACTGCCATCAGTGAGCGTGACTGATCAAACAGAATATCTGAGGCTGTTTTTGGGTAATATGCATTCTGGTAATCTGAATTCTTTAAATATGCTGTCATTGATAGTCGGGTTTGAAGAGCATGTGAGATTCTCCTACATCTGTTATGAGATGATATAACTATCGAATTATTTTCCTGTATTACTGTTTTTTGGATTGTCTAAACTATTCACAGCTAATTGATTTAGGGTGCTTTCTCTCTGTTTCTTTTTAGTCATGGCTTTATTTTCAAAATATTATTCTAAGTTGCCAAAACCGTTGTCTCTGTGACTTACCGGGGGGGGGGTGGGGTCACATGCCAAAAATTTGAAAGAAGTATCATAGAAATCATGCGGATAAGACTAGCAATTAACACACCGGACGAGGTGCATACTCGTACATTAGACCTACTACAATCACATTTTCCCCATTTTGTTTCTCCGTCTCCACCCAACTTCAATTTACTATACTTTTTTTCAATGGTAGTTTTCCAATGAAGCCGGAGTTTAGGCTTCCCAGGTAGAGATGGTCATCAAACTCTAGGGCAGAAGTCACCATGGACATCACCTTTCCAGTAGGATCATCAAATTTCTTTATTATTTTGCCATGAGGTGCCACATTTATTACCATTGCTTTTCTTCGGACGCCATTGACTAGCTCAATCAGTTTTGGGAACGTTGCTACCAGGTGTTTTGAGACCTTGGAGGTGTGAACAAATTCCAGCCCTCTAGAAGAAAGCTGCAGCAAATAAATCTTTGGTTAAGATAACGGATAAATAGCGTATGATCATGCTGAATGCTAATCCAGCTAAAATTTGAATATGAATCCGATAATATTTATAGAACTGAATTTGAATCCAATCTAAATGGATATATATCAAAGTTAAATTCTTTCTGAATCGCAAGAAAAGTAAATTTATGTAAATTACTTGAAGCAGCGCTATCCAGAACGATCCATCTGGAGCCAGATTGATATTGTCAGGCGCCCCGGGGAGGTTATCAATGAAAATCTCCGTTTGTCCTTTGGTTTCCCCCTTCAGCCAATACTTCAGGCATCTATATCTGACTCGCAAATCAGAGACAAAGATAACGTTAAAACGCCAAATGTTTGAACAAAATTGCCAACATTTTCACTTTGTTAATTATGTAAATGAGCTGCCGATTCAACAATAGCCTCAAACTACTTTGTGACCAAGCATATATATATATACATATTATCTTGGTTCGAAATGTTCTTACTTCCATGTCTCGCAGACGACTAGAAAATCTTGGTTTGGGGATAGCGCAACACCATTTGCGAAGCAAAGGTTATCAAGCAGTATTGATGTCTGGTTCAATGATGGGTCATATTTGAGAAGCTGCCCATGAGGTCTTGCCTCTAACACGTCAAGGTACCATTCATGGAGTCCAAATTTGGTGCTTGGGACGCTGAAGTACAAACTACCATCCACTGCTTCGATAACAGCATCCGCAAACCTGCAACATCCACCATGTAGTGTAGAACTAAAGCTCACTTGTTATCGTTGAAGAAAAAAAAATACATTATTGGTTTGTCCAGCTCAGCCACAATAGTCAACGGGCCATGCCTGTCCAAAGAGAAGACTGCCCATAATTTGTCCATTGGGTCGGTGGTCTTCATAGACATTTAGCTGACTGATCATCGGACTTGCCGATGGATGCCCTAGTGGGCTTTTATTGGGACAGCTATTGAGCTTAACAGTATAGAGTTATTGGGCCAAATCTCTACCCATTGGGCTTCCCATGGGCCACCACTTGACAAGCTAGTCCTACCCTCAGCCCGAGGGCCCCACCGGCTTTTTGCTACCCTTTAGGGTTCCCAAGAATGACATGGGTGTGTTTGGCATGGGGATTGGGAACATGGGTTAAAGAGTAAACCCCCTTAAACCCTCATTCATGGGTTTCATGAAACCCAAGAGGGGGGTGAGTTTCAAATTTGGGTTCGGGGGTTTAACATACAAATGACATTTATATTCCTACATATCCTATATATCTCATATATACAAATTCGGTAAAGGGTAAAATAGTCATTTTTATACAAATATATTACCATAATAATCATATATTCTTGCGCATATCAAACATGGGTATGGATAACATTGAATGTTGAATCTCATCTTTGAATCTTATCTTTGGGTCAAATTTGGGTTTAGACAATCCAATCCAAACCCCTCCCAAAAAATATATCAAACACACCCGGTATTAGTTAAGTAAGCAATTTGATTTTTAGGTCTACGAGGTAAAAATAAGTTGAAATGGGTGGATGGATAGATGATGCAGGATGGCCAACAAGTGATAACGACCTGACCATAAAAAGAAAAATCTCACATTGACATGTACACCCACACACACCCACACACACCAAGAAGAGGTTGATTGATACTCCATGTCCTCATCCCATAATAGCGCCAAATCTGATGCATCATCCGTCTTTATTAGCCCCATTTTCTATATATTAGTATGAGATTCCTCTGGCTTGGGACCAAGGCGTGCCGCTTCACCACTTCAACCCGACTAATGTTACGTGGACTTAAAAATTAAATTTAAAAATTAGATTTAATAGTTACAACCATTGATTTCACTGTAGGTCTCACCATTTATTGGGACCTACTACCTATTCAATAGTTGAGATTATCAAGTCAATTTTTTAAGTCTAATTTTTAAGTCCATGTAGCATTACTCCTTCAACCCGGACATAGTCTTTTGGTTAATGGGGCTATCTCTATGTTGAATAATTCTATCAGTTATCAATTTATGACGTAGCATGACGATGCATTATAATCAACAACAACAACAACTGAAATGCATGGTCATGAACTTGCCTTATTTTATCACCATTAACATATGATGATGCAAGAACAGAAACGCCTCCTTCTCCAACCTTCAACAAACCCTGCAAATCACAATTATCACTCAATCAATTTTATTATTTACACATCATGGACTCTCACTCACCCAGTGAATTCAAATTCCTTAATTGAGCCGGCCGCAGGCAATTGATCAGTAGTACTACAAACACGAGTTTGAGAACAGTTCTATGTTACGATATCGGGAATCCCATGTTGGATCGATCGAAAAGAAGTTGGCCCGACACCCCGTTGACCAACCTTATATCACTGGACTCTCTATCTTACAAATTTTAAACAAATTGATTTCAACAAACGGTATCAGAGTAGAAAAAACAATTTCAACACTCCACCTTTTCAGTGTCGCAAACTATGAGATCACCCTCTCTCGACACTGTGAGTCCAAGTAGAGTATCACCCCCGACCATCTTCCAATTCTCCAAGGATCCATTTTTATGCAGTCTTTTAATCCAACCATCTCTTGTAGCAGTATAGAGAACACCCATGTCGTCCACACAAATGTCTTCCGGGTTCTTCAACAATCCTTCTCCAAGTTTTATCACTTTCTGCAATACAAAATTAAACATATGCATCACTGTAACAACCATCATAGCTAAGTACATATCTGATACCACAGTCTCTATTCTAACGTTTTGTTTGTTCAGATAATAGCTACTTACCTGTAACTGGTGGTTTGGGGTAAAGATAGAAGCTGAAGAAGCCGCGGGCAGTTGGAGTAGGTCGGGAGATATTGGCGAGAAGAAGATGATTTGAAGTGTAATTGCTAGTAAACAACCTATTATGAAGCTTGAACATGCTGTCATGTAAGAATCCATAAGTTTGGCAATAGCTTTTTAACGGAGTGTGAGAAAAGACCTTCGATAAGGAAGATAAGATGAATGACTCGATTTTCTATTGCCAACAGTATTGTTTTATTCCCTTGTTATCCGGTTTTGCACCTAAAATTTTTATCTAATTTGTTGTGTAATAGCGTCTCGAATTCTGATTTAAATTTAAATAAAAAAATCTAAAAAACTCATTTCAATCTTTGGTTCAAATTTATACCAAATCAAGAGAATCTCAAATTCTTACATAAATTTTTAATAGCGAGGTTTCACCATTTTTTAAAGATCCAATGATCATCTATACTCTCTTTTAAATTTGATTTTGTTAATTAGAGTCTTTTGTATTAAATTAAGTTTTTTACTCACATGTTAATTTAAATTTGAGTAAAAGAGCTCAATTAACTAGTTTTATTGTATTCGTTGGATTAACATCAAATTTTAATATTTAATGAAGTCTACAGTCAATACAAAAATTATAATAAATTAATTTAATAAATTAAGTTTCAATAACGTTACTCTTTGGTTCAAACTTAATCACCCAATTTTTATGTGTTTGATTTAAACGATACAAAAACTCTTGGGTCAAATTTTTCTAAAATTGGAGAGTTGATAATTGAGATATCGATTAATGTTAAGCACTAATTAATTTTAATCCAATTCATTTAAGAGATTGTGTCATATGTTTTGACATTAATCTGATTTGTTTATTATTATTTTTGTGTTCAAATTGACTCTAAAAATTTAAAACTAAGACTCCATTAAATCTTTAACCAAACTGACGCTCATGTATCAATACATGTCACATGAGTGTGAGTGTAACTTCGGTTTGGTACAATAATTGTTTTTTCAGATAATTGTATAGTATTGAGGGACAATGATCTTCGATAAACAGGTTGCATCTTCATTTTTAATACCAAACTGAAAAAGAAATTATTAGTAGATGGGGTCTAATCAAAATTGAGTAATGACGTTTGGATCTAATGAGAACCTAGTTCAATATAGTTATTTAATTAGTTGTAACGTCCAATATTAGATGAACTTCACTTTGAATTAATTTTTCAATCCCCTCCCCCACCACTAATGACTAGCCGCCATCGTCGCCAACCACCATCACAACCACCAACTATCACCCCCACCCACTATCGCCACCCATTATTGTCAACGACCACCACCCAAAATCCAATGTTACTGCCCACCACCACCACCACCACCAATCGCCGCCTATCGCCCACCTATCACCACCACCACCCATTATAGCCGTCGACACTACCCATCACTGCCACCATAAAACACCATCATCGCTATCCATTGCCACCAATTACTTCCACCCAAAACCTACCATCATCGCCAACTACCATCATCCAAAATAGTAAAAAATTAGCCCACCATTGCCACTAACCACCACAAAAAACAATGGAAAACTAACCCATTACCACTTCTCGCCACCACCCGTAGCCATCTTTGCCAATCACGTCCACCCACCACTTAAAATAGTGAAATTTTTTTTTGAACACAACACTTACACAACCCCTTAAAAGGGGAAGTGCAAGTGAGGATATTTATATAACACACAAACCCAAAGCAATCCCGATGTGAGATTGTCCAATCCCCCGACATCCCGGTGGATTACCATAACCGCAGGGCCTTTGACCCAAAGTGTGGGCTTCCAGCCCAACACTGAGACGCCCACATACATGTACCCCAAAGGATTTTTTTTTTTTTATTTTTGAACACAACACTTACACAACCCCTTAAAAGAGGAAGTGCAAATGAGGATATTTATATAACACATACACTCAAAACAATCCCGATGTGGAATTGCCCAAAATAGTGAAAAATTAATCTATCCAAATTCCACACACAAAGAAAATTGGGACTTAGTTTTATGTTATTTAATGGAGTGTGCGAAAAAGACCTTCGATAAGGAAGATAAGATGAATGGCTCGATTTTCTATTGCTAAAAATATTGTTTTATTCTCTTGTTATACGGTTTTGAAACTAAAAATCTTATCTAATTTGTTGTGTAGGAGTATTTCTAATTTTGATTCAAATTTAAATTTAAATAAAAAAGTCTAAAAAATTTAGTTTAATCTTTGGTTCAAATTTTTATTCAAATGTTAATTTAAATTTGAGTTATAGTTAGAGATGCTTTAATGACTAATTTCATTGTAATCGTTTGATAAACATCAAAATTCAATATTTAATAGAGTCCCACAGTCAATCAAAAAATTATAATAAATTAAGTTTCAATAACGTTACTCTTTGGTTCAAACTTAATCACCCAACTTTTATGTGTTTGATTTAAACATACAAAAACTCTTGGGTCAAATTTTTCTAAAATTGGAGAGTTGGAAATTGAGATATCAATTAATGTCAAGCACTAATCAATTTTAATCTAATTGAAATTGACGAACAATATCGTATCCGATAAAATATCCAAATATACCGACCTCGGTAGGTGTCACCAAAAAGCCAATCCCCGTCTCTCTCTCTCTCTCTCTGGCGTTTATATGCGTTTCGTAGCCGACGAAAAAACATTCCAGCGAACTACGACGGACGAAGCTTCCTATTCCTATGACGAAGCTTCCTATTCCTATTCCAATGTCTTTCTCAGGTGCATATTTCTTTGCGCTTCTGAAAACCCCTTATATTTTCCCCGTTCGATCATCGATGTAACTGTAATTTCAGAATTTATTCCCTCAAAATTCAGCTGTAACTATATTTCTCCAATTTTATGGTCAATCTATTTGCCTTCCACATCCTCATATACCCGCATCTCTATCCCTCAAATTTAACTCAATTAGCCTCTTAATTGCCTCAATTTCAATTTGTTTTTTTAGAGTAACTGAGCTTAGTATAGTTCTTTTACTTAATACACAAAATATCCCAAAGGTGATAGTTGATGATGGAAAATTTGTATGGTTTCTATCTCCCGAAACACTCCAAATTTCGTGGAACTTTCAGTGGACTTTGTATATTGTTACTCTTACTTATTCTCTTGGTCTTCCACCAAGTGGGCATTTTTAAAAGTCTTTTTCTCATGAATTCCACTCTGTTTCCTTCGCAAAAATGGAGCTTAAAGGGTGGTGTGTACCATCGTGTCAATCCGGTCGGGTCCAGTCGAAGGAGAACTTCTGAAACTATTGTGAATTCCTTGAATTATAATCTTGAGGAAAATGAGTTGTTACAGAGTAATTTGAATGCAACTGGAAACCCCTCCGACTGCACTGGTTTGTATAAACACGAAGGTTACTCGACCAAATGTGAATATTTGAGAACCAATCGTGAATGTTCATCAGGAGGCCTTTTCAATTACCTTGTGTTCTTTTACTGTGATTGCGAAAATTTTAGTTTTCTGGGTTATGTGGCTTTGGTAATATGGTTAGCTTCTTTGTTTTATATGTTGGGTAACACTGCGGCGGACTATTTCTGTTGTCTTCTTGCGAAGCTCTCAGATATATTGAAATTTCCGCCCACAGTTGCAGGGGTAACTCTGCTTCCACTGGGGAACGGAGCACCCGATGTGTTTGCTAGCATTGTTGCATTTGTGGGCAGTGGTTCCGGTGAAGTGGGGCTGAATAGCGTGTTGGGTGCAGCTTTGTTTGTTACTTGTGTTGTTGTGGGAACTGTATCCTTTTGTGTGGCGAAACTAGACGTTCAGATTGATAAAAAATGCTTCATTAGAGATGTGTGTTTCTTTCTCTTAGCGTTGATTTCACTTCTTGTTATTTTGATCGTTGGTAAGGTGAGCATTGGTGGTGCAGTTGCCTTTGTGTCCATATATGTGGTCTACGGATTCTGTGTTGCTGGAAACGAGATATTGCAAAAGCATGCACGGAGGTTAGATTCGGATTCTCTTGTGCCGTTGCTACCGGTCACAATGTATTCTCTTGAAGATGAACAGGATGAGTCCGTTGATTCTGATTATACAGATGGGGTGCCGCATCTCCAAGCTAAGCTGCCTCATTGGATGTGGGCCGCAGATGTGGCAATTTATTCAAATGAGGCAGTGAAGGCTAATTTGATAGATAGACCAGAGCCTCTATGGGGCTGGAATGATGAGGAGATGGAAAATAACCACTCATCTTTCTGCTGTCCGAAGGTATTATTCTCTTGTTCCAAGTTATGTGCTTTGCTAAAATTGCCCTTGACACTACCAAGACAGTTGACAATTCCTGTAGTTGAGGAAGAACGCTGGTCGAAAGGGTATGCTGTGGCTAGTGCTTCATTGGCGCCCATGCTTCTGGCACTACTGTGGAACACTCGAGATAATGTGGGTTCTCTTAGTGGAGGAATTGCATATTTTGTTGGTTCTATTGTAGGCAGTATACTTGGTATTCTTGCATTTATATACACCAGTGCCAATCGGCCACCTCAGAGATTCTTATTTTTGTGGGTTTTGGGGGGTTTCTTTATGAGCATCATATGGTTCTACATTATTGCAAATGAGCTTGTTGCCCTGCTGGTGGCATTGGGTGTTATACTTGAAATAAAGGCATCACTCCTTGGGTTAACTGTAATGGCATGGGGCAATTCAACAGGTGATATAGTGTCCAATGTTGCAATGGCGATGATTGGAGGAGATGGTGTTCAGATTGCCATGTCGGGGTGCTATGCTGGCCCTATGTTCATCACACTCATTGGTTTGGGAATCTCTATGCTGCTTGGTGCCTTGTCAACTAGACCTGCGTCATTCATAGTTGCAGGGGACACTAGCTTGTATTATACTATGGGTTTCCTCGTGTGTGGGCTTGTTTGGTCACTCATTGTGTTACCAAGAAACAATATGCGCCCTGGCAAGTTGTTGGGAATTGGTCTAATTACCATTTATTTTATTTTCCTCTCAATCGGGATTAGCGTCACTGTAGGTGGTTGGTCATTGGAAAATTTGTCTTGATTTTTGTATTGGTGGTCGGTGTAATATCTAACCCTAGAGTTGTTAATATTGACGTTGACAGTGATCAGTTTGTACACGGACAATTTGGGGCCAATGCCGGTGCCATGAGTTGTCTGAAAGCATACATGTACATATAATTAAAGCTTAACGCATGCCTCCCTCTCCCTATTGATATCTGTCAAATTTTCTGTTTTTCTGTAAGTTATATCAGAACTAAACATGTATATGTGCTTGCAGGTGCTTTCTTTTAGTGTTTGGCTGCCCTTTCTGCACCCTACACTATCACATTGTTATGTGGTAAAATGCAGATTGAAGCTCAATGCAATTTCCTCATTCTTTGTGTCATGACAGAGTATTTGTCTTTAGGCATAATCCTTAAAAGAGATTTTTTTTTTTCTAAATGTAGTTATATTTTTTTTTCGCTTCCAAACAACCTACATCTTACTCACAAATAGTTTCATATTCTCTTGATCAATAAATCCCATGATCATACATGTATTTTTCACATTAAGTTTGATTGGGCTTCTGTATAAGGCATTCAGCTTCTCCATCTAGTTTTCCACCTCTGTATTCACTCAGACTCAGGCTTGTATTGAAATTGCTGGCCTTATCTGTCATCAGTTTCTATATATGCCCTTACTTTTATGAATTGCTACCCTCATCTGTCATCAGTTTCTATGTATGCTACTCCTGATCTTTCATCAATGTCAGTATATGCTATAAGGGGTAAGTATATACTTCTATATTTCAAAATATAAACTGTTATTTTTTGGCCTTGGACTTATCCCTTTGGCTCCTATGGTGTCTGACAGAGATGGAAAATATACGTCACAGCTGATATGTGATGGAGTGCTGAAGAATGTGGAATAAAGCAAATGTGCAGATATATACTGAAGGTGCCAAGGTATGTGTAGTAAATCTTTTTTTATGCTCCGAAGTGATCTGGTTTCCCTCTGTTACTCCATTTATGCTCATGCTTAAAGCAGTAAATTGCATTAAGTACATATTCTTCAAGATAACAGCAGTTATAGCATCTTGAGTATTTTTGCACCTGCGTAGTTTTGTGCCATACCCTGTGGTTCTTAGATCTCTACATTATAGAATTTGCACCTCCCATTGTTAACAGTTACTTTCAAGTAACAATAAAAAAAATGTTAATAGGTACAAAATTACCGAGTTAATCCTGTAGACAAGAAAGTTGTAATATGTTACGTTTGATACGTAGGGGCACTGAAGCGATCTTCAGGCATTAGTTTCTGATTCAGCATCTGGTAGATCCATCATATATGTAGTCAAGAATGGCAATGACTCCAAAAACAAAGGCCTGATCAATGCCAGGCTTCACCAGCACATGATATATATCCTTGCTCGCCATCACTTCCTTCAACTCCTCCTCCATTCCAACCTGTGCATCATTAACGATAAATCCATTGCATTAGAATCTTTTTTTCCTCATTTTTTTTAAGGGTAGGGGGATTTAATTAACTTTATGGAATAGTGACTTCTGCTAGTGTATAGGAAATTTCTAAGTATACATGACCTGTGCTATTATGTTGCCTCTGGAGTCCACGATGCTGCAATCTCTTTCAGAGAAGTACCCCTTGATCTCGTAACTGGAGTGTTTGTTCTGCTCCATCGGTTCAATGGCGATCCTGATAGGATTGTTCTGTACGATAAATGAGTTGGGTTCTTTCAAGCTGAAAACCAACTTTTGAGATCCTTCATAGTCGGTAGTGTAGCCTTTCCATTGCTTGTAGATGCTTAGCGCTTCAACTATTCCTCCCTGGGTGAGAGAGCTGCTAACTGTCAATTTAGAAACAGAGGCAGAAACTATATATACACATGTAGACGTCGTTATCTTAAACAATCTGAACAAACGTGGTTTGCATCACAAACTTGGACGACTTAGGTTTTCAAATCTATGCACGAATATACATTGAAATGGGCCTCTCGTGGTTTAATCAGAAACTAGCTAGTGTACCTTTCGGCGGATGAGAAGCAAAGCAGTTCCGTTGTCGTCTCTTAATATCAGCTCTGCTTTTTTGCCAAGAGTTCCACAACCTTCTACCCTGAAAACAACCTTCTGGCTACAATCTGTGACCACCAAACCGCCTCCATTAGCAACATGTGGCCTCGTTCGAACACCAAGAACTACCTGTGAAGATGAACAGTATATCTTGCTAACTATGGGCATAATGCTTGCTTTTGCAGCCATTGATCTCTCTTTCTTTTCCTACGATTTTTTTCCCTCTCTCTCTCTCTCTGTGCAAGAATCGTGATGAACTTGTGTGGAGTTTGGTATATATTGATTGCTTAATGAAATAATCCATACATATATTAACAATGTGATTTCGTAAGTGTTGGGTGTTTTCAATTCAAAGGTTCGGCAAGTCTTTGACTTTCGATATATTTAGTAGAATCTTCTCGAGTGTATCATATTTTCATTGTTCCAAGAGTCTCATTCATAGGGATGTTCGAGTCTTTTAGAATATTGCCCAATTATTTTTTTCTATAAATATAAACATCCTAAATTCAAATTTTAATAATTTATGAAGTCAAACTATAAAAAATTTATTCTTTATAAATACTATAATCTTGATGTAGATGACTTATTTTTGATCGAATTGAAAAAAAAAATTGATCAAAATACATGTAAGTTGATTGAGATGCGTGTAAACTAACCTAAATATATTATCGTTGAACCAAAAAAACTTGCCCAATTTTCCGAACTTTAACTCTTTTGTTTGCATCTTATCATATTTGTTTCTTCAATTACATATTTTGGAGCAGTTCAAAAAAGGGTGCGTGTCCTTTTTGAATTTGGCAAAAGCCTATTGACCAGAGGGGAATATTTCGAGCTTAACAATCTTCTATAGGTACAAGTTATTTGTGTTAAATTTCCCCAACTAGACTATCTTTTGATGGTAAGGTATCTTAGACTAGTGTATCTTTTGAAGGTCAGGTATCTTGCTGAAATTGATTTTGACAATTATCAAAAAAAAAAAAAAAAGATTTTGGACAAATTTTCTAATCAAAATAAAGTTAATGGATGTATTATCTATTATCTATTCAAGTATAACTAATTGCATATGAGTAATATTATTTGAGCTTAAAATTTTAATCTAATTTACTGACGAGTAATGCTGCATATTCTAAATTTATATCCCAAATATGCATTTTAAATCAATGAGAACCGTTAGATGAGTGGGTCCCATTAATTATTTTTATTGGGACTCACTCATCTAATGGTTCCCATTGATTTGAGATGGACATTTGGGATATAAATTTTGGATACAAAACATTACTCTTTACTGACATAATGATGAGACTTCAGTAGAACTATTGAATCAACACTAAATTCTAATGTTTGATATGCTCTACAGTCAATCTAAAAGTTGTAGTGAATTAGGTTAGCAAATTAAGTCAATAAATTAGGTCTTAATAATATTGCTCAATTGCATACAAATAAGTCTCACTCATTAATAATAGATAATGTATTAAAGAGAAAATTGAAGAGAAAGTATATTGAATGATATTTTATTATGCATTTAATTGAGACACACCCCAACTCATCTCCCAATGTCACATACGCCAAGCAATGCCACGTGGAGCATTTGGGGAAGACGTGTAGCTAAGCAAACAACCTGATTATGTGGATGCATAGAAGTAAGGGAGTAAATAAAAATGGAAGGGTTTTTGCACTTTGTATCCCGAAAGTGAATAAAAATGGAAGGGTTTAATATTCTTGATTTCTACTTTTAAAAATTAAATTTATTATATCGTATCCTCAATGGAAAAATGTTTTAATGTGATACTTTTGTTAGTTTTTTTTTATATTTTTCATCAAAAGTCAATTTATTGATACTGACAAAAAAATTAATGGAAAACTAATAGAATGATCACATCACATTACAATACATTAAGGGTGTAATATAAAAAAATTAATCTTTGAGAGAGTAAAGTGAGAAGTTTAAAATCTTTCAGGATATAAAATACAATTCGCTCAAAAAAGAAGGCTATAAGTAATTGATTTGGCAACTTAATTAAATATACTTATTATATTAATAAAAAATTTTAATATTTGATAAAACTCACTTTTTAATTCAACTATTATAATTGATTAGACCACTATTTTCACAAATAGATCAAGACAACTCAAGATCGAATGGGATACAAAAACTCATTCAAATTAATTTTGTTTAATGAAACGAATTAAGTTTAAACCCGAATAATGATTATTTGTATCGCTCAGACTTTTTTAAACATGCATACACGTTTATGCACAATATATACTAGAAATAAGTATTTAAACAAACTTGAACACAAATTTGTAAGTTGAGTTTAAACTTGAACATAGATTATTTAATTAGATAAGTTGCGTCAAGTCAAAATAAATTCAAAAGAGAAAAAAAAAGAAACAATCCGAGTTTAAACAAAGTGGTTATCGCCGGTCGAAACCAACCTCATATATTCTTTGTAAATGAGTGAGCTTTTGTCCTAACAATATTCGGCTCGATTAGGACTTGATTTGGTTGACTTACACTCATGAACAGTGGGTTATGACTTTTTATTGATTCCTTCCATCAAACACAAAGCAAACTCCTGAAAAAAAGATGGTTTTGGCAAGGGACTTGGTTACGGTACCCAAGAATAAAAATTTGATATTATATTGAAATTTTATTATATTTGTAAGTATTTTTATTATTGGTTTGAGTGTTTTTACTATTGTTATGATATTAAAAAAATAATAAAAATAATTACGATAATAGTGATAAAAATACTCACAAAAATGATAACTTTTTATACTGCAAAAAAAATGATAAAAATAGTTAACATAAGAGTGGTAAAAATATTAACAATAGTGATAAAAATATCCACAAAAGTGATAAATGTTTTATTATAAAATGACTGACAAAAATCATAAAAAAATTATTTAAAATAATAATTTTTAGAGATACGATATCCAATTTTTTTTGTCAACAAAGTAGTCAAGTCCTTTGGCAACATGTTTTAATTTTTAGGGTTAATCTGAATTTGCTGAAAGATCATTCGAATCATAATTTACACCCTTAAAGTTTTAAAATATTAATTTATACCTTGAAAAATATAAATACTTATCAATGTGTACCTGAGATTAATTGTCATCTATTTTGTCTTTAAAAAGTCTGGGTTAATTATAAATTGCACCCCTCAAAATTTAAATATTTTATATTTATGATCCATAAAGAATTACATCCATTAATGCTCTCAATTGTATCGTATCATAACATTTTCGTGTCGTGTTCGAGTAAATAAAAAACATTTGTAATAAAAACTATTTTTCGCGTCGAGTTAATTGCGTTATGTCTTATATTTCACATTTATGACAATTTATATAATACTATTTAATATTTTTTAAAAATTAAAAAATACCAAATTTTTGTCTACAATTATGTTATTCATATCTAACTTTAATTTTATCGGATAATCAAAAAATTTGTGTTTAACTGTAGACAGAAAATAATTATTTAAAGAGTACTGTAAGAAAAAAATAGGTATTTTATAATTTTTTTAAAATTTTGAAAAATATTTTTTATTGACTTAAACACGATACGAAAATGTTATGATATGATATAATTGAGAGCTATTTAACTAGCATTAATGAATAAAATTATTTTTACATCATAAATATATAATATTTAAAGTTCGAGGGTATAATTTATAATTAATTTAAACTTTTTCAACTAAAAAAAGATAAAGTTAGCCCCAAATGCACATTAATACTAATTTATATTTTTTAGGGTATAAATTAAAATTTGAATAATATTTCGAGGTGCATGTTGAGATTAATCCTAACTTTTAACACATCATTTTGACTATGAGTATTGATACGTTCAAAATAAATTGACAATCTATATTACAAAGGTATTAATGAGAGATTTGGAACGTAATTTATTAATCTAATTCACTACAACTTTTGGATTTTATATTACACTGATTTTATATGTTTCTCTCTCCTATGCGGCAATCACGTGCGGTCTGAGATACGGCGTTGAGCTTTTCGCCCCCCTCGCCTCTGCCACCCTGCAAACTCTGCAAGCCACCATGACCTCTCTCTCTATCGACTGATAGGGCACGACACAAACACACAGTACACACAGCTAGCTCTTACTTTAACGTCTCAGCTTCTACACCGAATCTTAAAAATGGCCCATAATCGTTGCGTACAAACAACACTTGCAGGCTTTTTCACTATCACCACTATTTCCATTACTACTTCCGTTGAAAAACGAAGACTTGTCTACTGTAAGTTATCAATGGTCTTTCTTCGTCGGTGACAGTAATTACCCTTTTTTCAGGCCTATCGTTGGTATTTTGTGACGTTTTTATTTGGGTAATCTTCTTTTTAGGCCATTAATAAGTCTGTAACTGTAAACGCGATTCTTACATAAATGGGTCATTCATCGCTTCACATGGACATGTATGTGTATCTGTACTGGTTCTTCTGTGACGCTCTGTTTTGAGTGATTATTGTTGTTTATAGTTGGCAGAAATTTTGGGGTCTGTGTCAGGGCCAGTAATTATCCCAACCCAGTAATTATTTCCTCTGTCTTCTTCTTTTCAAACTCCTCGCTTTCCATGCCCATTTCCATACCTATCCTTGTTCAGTCATTTCAATCTCTCTCTCTCTCCCCACCTAATACGTCTATCAAGTATCAACACTGGGACTAGGTACTGGGCAGTGATTACTTCTTTCACTCCAATTATTTCAGCACGAAACCCACCCATATACAGCCTGTTAAACATAGAATTGGTGTCTATCAAGTTCTATAATCAATGGCTCCCTCGGGGGGCTCTGCTTTTGTGCCGTCGCTGCCACCGCCGCGACCTAAATCACCACCGACGTATCCAGATTTATATGGTAAGCGTCGGGAGCTGGCTAAAGTTCAAATGTTGGAGAGAGAGATTGGGTTTCTTGAGGTTGGCTTACAACTCGACTATGGTTGATTGGTATTGGTACTTATTGTTTTGTTATTTACATGTTTTGTTAGCCAGCCCTTGAACGTGTCTGCTTTAGAACATCAATTTTTACTTTTTGTTTTTGAGTTACTTTTTTATTTTATTTTGAGTTCCATGTCTTCTATTCTATGGCTTCACAGCGTGCTAAAGGCAGAAACTTTATAGAGAACTTCAAATAAAATGTGCATTATAGAACCTTGGCAGAATCTCGTAATGGAATGTGGAAATTCGGTTGAGAAATTTGAGACTAGTCTAGGATAAGTGTAAGAACTTATTTTTCACACTTAATACAGTCTAATGATTATTTGGATGAATCTAGGTGGAACATCTTGTTGGTTTTTTCATAACGGTTGCGTGCTTATTAAAATGAGTTTCTATGAGATCTGTTTGATGAGTTAGTTTGTCTCTGTCAGTCCTCTTTGAAGAGAGTATATCACTATTTAGCCTAATGAGGCTCTTATACAACACTCCTCGGCAAACAATGTGAGGGGTTGGACATGCTAACCTTAGCATTGGTTCCGAAGTGGGAATACCAAGCTGGGACTTTTAATCCTCAATTTCCATACTTCAATTTTCAAGATTTTTCTCTAGGGGTTGGACCTCTGCTTCTTGATGATCTATTAGTTGCCTCTTTCTTGTTCCACTGACCAAGTTTTGTTTTACATTTCCTAATCTTCATTACAATGAAATGAACTTTGAAAGAAATGCATTATTTAGGATGAGCTATCACTGTATCACATATAGGTTGAGACCAAGCAATTGTATGCTGCTAGAACTAGGATTAATACATGATTAGACATTGAATGTGTTAGGTTAAATAACTTTCAACCATAATTTACATAGGTGACTTGTTTCCGACTTCTGTAGCTTACTAAAATGTTCAACTATTTTTCGGACTCATCAAGTACATGAAATTAGGTCCCTGAAGACTGTGAGGTGAATAGGGGATTTTGTTGCCAGTTTGCAAGTCGAGCAAACCAATTACAGAGCAGTGTCCTTGGAATTAACTATGTAATAACATGCACAATGACCCTTCTGTTGTGTGGTAGTGCCATGAGAAACATGCAGGATGGTCCTTCCTCTCTTTTCCTTGTGAGCATTATGCATTGCTTTTTGACCATTTGCTTTCACATTCTCATATATTCGATTGTACAACAAGAAATAGGATTTGCACCAGTAACATTGTATATAAATACATACAGAAAAATAAGTTGTCCTATGTCACCAGGATCAGATTTGCAAGAATTTGATTGTCCAACCAAACCAAAATTAGGGCTCGGCTAGTAAAATTGTTTGATTAATATATACGTAATAATGGCACGTCATACTTGCTCAAGCTCTGCGTTTGCCTTACTTTGGTTGTCTATTGCCCCCATCTTTTAATAATGTAATGGTCCTTGAAGATGAGTTGATATGAAGCTGTACTTTTGAAACGTGATGAAAAAAGGATTTTTGAGAATGTGTACACATTAATTCCTGCATGAAGAACACAATCATAAAATTGATATGCTATCTAATTAGTTGAGTGATCTTACTTTCTTATTCTTGTTATTTCTCCACTTCAATGGCCCGATTCCATTTCAAGCTTAAGTGACATTGTTTGTTTTAAGCAGGAGGAATTAAAATCGGTTGATGGCCTTCAACCTTCTTCCAGATGCTGTAAAGAGTACGTCAGCAACTTTGCAGTTGCCTATGCATCTTAAATATGTACCTGATAAATTTTTTGATAACTAAAGATGATGTGGATTTGTAGAGATATCTGCTTTTCAGTTGTTATCTAATCAACATCAATTGGACTTTACATTTGGGCAGGGTTGCTGATTTTGTGGTGGCTAATGCAGATCCCATGTTGCCAACGTAAGTAACTTATAAATAACCATTTTTTTCCTTTGAAGATCCATAGAATTCTGTAAAATTTCCCTTTTCTACTCCTTGTCTTTTCACTGCAGAAGTCAAAAGATTCGTAGGTCTTGTCGCCTATGGAAATGGATTAGGTACGTCCATGTCCTTTTCTTACATGTTATAGGATTGACTTACTACAACTCTTAGTAAGTTGCTTAAATAAAAGCACAATGAATAACATTTTCGTTGGGTTTACATTGATAATCATTTATCTTTACCACTTGCAACTGTGGTTGTCACTTACTAGTATACTTTTTGTTCATGTTAATTTTGGCTACTCGATTCATAGACTTCCAGTGCATTAGTTCACAGGACAATGAGACATCTTTGACTGATATGGGTTCTATATATTTTTAAAATGGTCTCTAGATATTTGTCCTGTTGTCTCTATCGAGTTTGAAATGAACATCTTGTATGGTTGTAACCATAGACCATAGTCATTCTTAAACTGCGTGACAGTTTAATATGCTGTGAAATGTGAAGGCTGCTAAATGTCTTCAGTCACAAGGTATCAGTTCTTATTTACGTGACTAGTGTACAAATTAATAGATATCTCATTGGAATTGTTGACAAACTGCTTGCATGTTATCATGCAATTTAGGTTGTAGCTCACATGGAAACTAATATTTGTGAGGCATTGGTGCCAGAGCCACATGTAGCATTGTTCTGTGGTTTTCTCTAGACTCGTCAAATCTTTTATGATTGTCCTTTCATTTGGTAGTGCTAGAGAAATTGATCTGTCCTTCCAAATGCCCGTTGAGACTTGGGGAATGGTATCATAGCCTTCTTACTTTCTGTCATATGGTTTATTTAAACTGCACATTTTATATAGCGAGAACTTATGTCATGAGATGTAAAAGATGTTCTCACTTTTCACATAAGGATTGTGTTGGCTTTAGACTTAATTGACAGTTTCATGTTGAACTTGCTCAAACCAAATTTGATGTAATGTGGATTAATGTCTCTTGCTTCTTTCGTCGTGTGCAGTGGTATGTCCTGCTTTATGTGCAGTGGAATGTCCTGCTTTGTGTGCAGTGGAGTGTCCTGCTTTGATATCTCATGGACCTGCTGTTGTGAATGCTGTCCTCCTCTCGAAATGCCACACTGTTGCAACAGCTTATGTAACTGCCTTTCCTGTCTCAAGTGTTCAATACCCAAGTGCCAATGTTGCTCCTGGCCACACTGCCGATGCTTTAACAAATTCTCATGCAGCAGCAGTTGTTGCATTCTTCAATGTCCTTCATGCCCAGACTTCTCTTGCAGTAGATGTACATGCGGTTGTCCTAAGTGTCCAAAGGTACTTCTCTGTTCCGGCTGTACAACAAACTGCTGCGACCCTTGTTATTTATGTTACTAGTATATTCATTCACTAATTCCAAATGGAAGTGTCAACCCATTTCCACTGGCTTGTCTACTGTTAAAAGTTCATTGACTCCTGTCATGGTTGCCTTGTATATATGGATAATGACAATAATTTTTTGCTGCACATTTCTTTTTGGATTGTTGGATTAATGTTGTACAATTGTCCAATTTCTCACATGATCTCCAATTCATCTGGTCCAAGTTTAGAAGACTTCTTAAATGTCAGAGCATTGATAAATGCAATTAAAGGGACCAGTTGAAGAAATCTGGCAGTGTTGATTTTTGGATACCTTCAGTTTGTGTAAATCACGCGAACTGAAGATATCACTGGAATTATTGACCCAAACATTTGTTCAAGAGACAAATCACTGTTGTGTTGTCTTCTTGACCCATTCTGGGTTGGTCTTTAGAGGCCAAATTTGGGTGCATTCAGAAGTTGGATTAACTTGGTAGTTGTCGTTGGTCCATGTATGCCACTTTGTTTTATGTCTCTGGACAACTCCTTGGTGGTTCAATGTTTTACCTATGACAAACAAAAATAAAGGAAAAATCATAGAGGAGTAACTGACAGAGAAATTGGTATTATTGAAAATGAAATTAATCATGTCAAAATTAATTATATCTGTTAGAAATTCAGTATGCCTTGTGGTTTAATAATATGCACATCTGATGATGTTCAGCAATAGGAAGCCAAGAAATAACCCGTGACTAGCAAAATTATGGAAGATCTCCTTTAAGAATGTGAGATGCCAGGGGTCCAACAAGGTAAATGTGGAGCTAAGTTGTTATTTAAGTTGGGTAAAGTAGAAATATTTGTGAGTGAATGAGATACAACTTAAGTGTAGATCTCCTAGTATATATAGTCAAATAATAAAGATACAATAAAGATAAAAAAAAGAAAACCCTAATAAACTAGGAAATAACTACAACACTCTCCCTTAAGCTAGGCGCAAAAATATCAATTAATCCAAACTTGACAACGGAGTCCAGGAGAATGGATAGAGTGACAGGTTTGGTGAAAACATCCACAACTTGATCACTAGTCTTCACAAACAATGAAATGACAATACCACAACTAACTTTCTCTAGAAGAAAGTGAACATCGATCTCTATATGCTTCGTCTTCTCATGTAATACAGAGTTAGAAGCGAGCTAAATAATACATTGATTATCACAATATAATGTGGATGAAGAAGTCATTGGAAATTCCAACTCGCCAAGAATCGATCGTAGCCAGATAATTTCACACGTGCCAAGTGCTAGTGCCCGATACTCTGCCTCTGTTCACAAGCGGGAGATAATTGTCTGCTTCTTGCTCTTCCAAGAGATAAGATAAGTCTCTTGAAAAGTATAGAAACCCGTAGTAGACCGACCATCACATGCTCTCCCATAATTTAAATCTGAATAACAGGGTAGAGAACCAGTCTGAGATCTTGATGCATAGAACAACTCAAGTCCAGGATAAGACTTGAGGTACCGAAGAATATGATAAGTTACATCAAGATGAGGCTAACATGACCTATGCATGAACTGACTAACTCGGCTAACAATAAATGAAATGTCTGGTCTAGTGTTGGCTAGGTAGATAAGTCTACCTATCAACCTTTGATAGACAGTCGGATCTCTCAACTCTTCACTTTCAGCAGTAAGCTTCCGGTTTGGAATCATGAGTGATGATGTCGGTTTGCACCCCAGCATCTCAATGTTTGAGAGAAGATCTAGAACATATTTTCTCTGAAAAAGAACAATACCCTTGTTGCTACCGGCAACCTCAATTTTAAGAAAGTATTACAGAAATCCAAGGTCCTTCACATCGAAGGCCTTCCAAAGGTCTACCTTGACTTGTGCAGTCCTAGAAACCTCACCCCCAATAATAATAATGTCATCAACATCTATACTAAAAGAATGACACATTGTCCAGAAGTATTCCGTCAAATAAAAAAAGTATGATCAGGATGCCATCTGGTGAACCCCAAACGTACGACTATATCACTAAAGTGAGAGAACCAGACTCGTGGTGAATGTTTCAATCTATAAAGAGACTTATGAGGTCGATATACCTTTCCAGCATACTCCCCCTCACCACGAAAGCCCGGTGGGACATCCATATAAATAATCTCATCCAGATCACCGTGAAGAACCATATTCTTCACATCTAACTGATGAAGAGGCCAACAGTACTCCGCCACCAAAGAAATAATCAACCTAACAGTAGTTAATTTTGTCACGGGGGCAAATGTAGCACCAAAATCACAAGCTGGTACCTGAGTAAAGCTTTTCGTCACAAGCCTAACTTCGTGACGATCAATAGTACCATCCGCAAGAAATTTCAAGGTGTCAACTTAGCGATAGCCAACAGGTTTAACCCCTGAAGGTAAAGAGACAAGATTCCATATACGATTACGCTAAAGAGCGTTCATCTCTGTATGCTTGACAAGAATCCATTGAGGCTCCTGCATAGCCTCTGAAACTGAACGAGAAATTGACGTATCTGATAAGGCCATGTTATAAGCTCGAAATGTAGGAGAAAGATCACCATAAGAAACAAACAGAGATTGGATATAAAATCCTAACGGTCCATCCACATCGATCAACTGGACGACGGTCATGCCTTGGAGAAGGAGAGACTGGTGATTCTGTACTGACTGGAATAAGTGACTCTGAAAAAGGAGAGACTGAGGACTCTGTAGTGATTGTGACAAATGACTCTGGCTTCTGTGGTAACGAAAAATCAAAGGGAGTATCATCAATTGGAGGGGCAGACATAGGATTAGAAGAAAAATAAAGAATATGCTCAAGAAAAGTAACATCTAGACTATGATACATACGTCGTCTGATTGGATCATAACATCGATACCCCTTAGACTGATGACAATAGCCCACAAAGACACAACGAATTGCTTTATCATCAAGCTTATGATGAGTAGGAGACAAATTCTAAACAAAACATGTGCAGCCAAAAACACGAGGAGGGACCGAAAAAAGTGTTCGCTTAGGGAATAGGATCTGTTAGGAAGCCATATCCTGAAGAACACGATTCGGTGTACAATTTCACAAAAAATGTAGAAGTTAAAATAGCAAAATGACAATAAGATTTTGGTACCCTTATATCTCTAAACATACAATGTATCATCCCTATCAGATTCCTATTTTCCTTTCAACAACTACATTTTGCTCAAGAGTATATGAATAAGTGAGTTGCTGAAGGATACCCTAAGAAGAAAGGTGAGACACTAAGACATCAGACACATATTCTTTGGCATTAATCCCCCTGTTTGCGTTGATTTAGGACGCCTTGACTGCGCTTTCCTCCTCTGGCTGAGGATCCTGAACGAGACCCGGCAATAGCTGCAAGGGCTATTTGGTTGGTCGACGGAGTCAAGGCCGCAGCTGGAAGGGATGCAATACGGACACGACTCTCATGTTATTCAATCATCGCATACACCTCATAGAGAGATGGAATGCTCATCATCGAGAAGATCTGTGAACGAGGTCTTTCAAACTCATCACAAAGTCCCATAAAGAACTTGTGAATCCTATCCAACTGCTCACGAGTATGCAAGAATGCTACTCCCTCGGGTTCTATCATCGGAATAGCAGCAAAGCAAGAGGACGTAAAGTCTCATACTCAAGCCATCGCTGGGTCAAATAGCCATAATAATCTTGAACAGTCAAATCTCCCTGCCGAGCATATGAGAGCTCTTGAGAAAGCTCATAAACATGAATTCTTTGTCCTGACTGAGAATACATTTTTGATAATGCCCTCCATAGCTTCAAAATATAGCTATGAAACTGATGAATCCTACAAACAGATGGCTCCATCGAGCCAAATAACCATTCAAGAATGGCGCAGTTCTCAGAGAACCATGCAGAATATCCAGGGTCAACATCAGCTGGCTTTGGGGGAGATCTCGTCAGCCAACCAAGCTTCCCTACACGGCCTAGAAAAAGCTGGAATGAGCGAGACCACTCAACAAAATTATGACCATTCAATAACTGTGTCGTAACTTTTTGAGAGATCGTGTCTCACAATGTTGGTAATGCAACTGTGCTAGTAGATACTGTATACTTGTCAAACATAAAAGTCGAAAAACCAATAGATGCTTCAATGGTAGAGGTGTCAACAGTAGAGGACTAAAGTCCTTCAATGGTATCCATATCAACAACAATACTTGGACATTCGTGACAGAAAAATAACTCTAAGATAAATAGAGGGATAAAATAAGGGAGAACAATATACCTCCAGTCGAACAGTAACGATAAATAAAGAATGTCCCAAAAGCTCCCAAATAATCAGGTCACGGTGTCCAAAAATTCAGTAAATATAAATAGATGGATCTACTGCATCAAGAACAGATCAACGGAGAAGAGAATTCAACCTTTCATAAAAGGTCTTAGATACTGCAACATGGCAGCATTATGACGAAGAGCGCAAAGAATGAAGCTAAAATGAAAAACACAACCCGACAGTGGGCTAAGCAGTGACCCAGTAGTAGGCTAGGTGGCTAGGCGGCTAGGCGTCGTGCTTATTGGGTAGTGGGTTGTTGGTTTGATGTGTGGCTGTCGGTGTAGATGGGCGCTAAGCAGTGACCCAGTAGTAGGCTAGGTGGCTAGGCGTCGTGCTTATTGGGTAGTGGGTTGATGGTTTGATGTGTGGCTGTCGGTGTAGATGGGCGGTCGGTGGAGAGGTGGACAGATGTAGATGTGTGACTATTGTCTTGATATGTTGGAAAGCTATGGTTATAGAGGCAGTCGATGGTTGAATATTTTGGTATATGCTGCCATGTCTATGGATGGTTGTGTATATGTTGCAGTCGGTGGTGTAGAAGCAGGCTATCGGTGTGGCCTGGGCAATCAGTCGGTGGTGTTGCTGGGTAAGATTGCTGCCGGAGGCAGTTGGTGGGGTTGGCTGGTTGTGATGTTTGGTTGAGATTAGGGTTAGGATTAAGGTTATGATTCTGATATCAACTAGAAATATTTGTGAGTGAATGAGGTACAACCCAGGTGTGGAGTTCTGTATATATAGTCAAATAATAAAGATACAAAGATAAACAGGTAAAACAAAGATAAAAAAAAAAGAAAAATCCTAATAAACTAGAAAGTAACTCCAACTGGTAGAAATTCACTTTCAGTTTCCCTTGCAACACAAAACATCTTTAATACTAGCATGGCTACGCCTAATTCTTTTCCATAAGTAAACAAACTTGCAGGGGGGTTTTCCTTCCTTTCTCAACTGTCTTCCTGTCTGCAATTTTCCAATGGGATTTGAAGCCATTTGAGCTGTCTTCAACATCAAGTAAGCTCATAAATATAACCATACTAAGCTAACCACCGTGTCCAGGAAAAAGCAACTGGACTCCTGACTTGGTTTTGGGCGTTGCTCCAGGCAATTGAGCCGAATGCATCGCTAGTAGTCTCATCTGCACCCTTCTTTGACACAAAAGTCACAGTATACCGCTGCTTATCCCCTACATTTCCAAAAACCAGCCTTGTTGGCTTCACTGTCACCACAACTGTTGGGGGTGCATCAATTGCCACGCGATAGACAGAACCTGCAGCACCCACATTTGTCAATACACGGGTGTATCGTACAACCCTTGACTTCCCAAACAGGACTGAGAATGAAGGATAGTTGAGCTGGCCGGGATCAGCTAATTTTCTGGAACATGTGATGTTTGGGCGCTTAACAATGGCTTGTAAATGCTCAATTGTGTAGTTCAATGAACAGAGAAATGCAATGTAGTCCGTTGCTGTGCAGTCGTATACAAGGCCTGGAGAGAGGGCCTTGTGTAGGTCGACATGGCCTGCTCCGTGAGCCCATGGGGTGGAAAATGCACCCTCTGCAGCATCACGAAGTGGGGATTTGGTGTTGTCGCGTGTGTAGGCAGTAGTCATGAGCGCGGATTTGATTGCACTAGGGCTCCAATCTGGATGGGCTGCTTTGAGCAATGCTGCTAACCCACTGATATGTGGGCAGGACATGGATGTACCTACAAGATTCATAAATATACCAAAGTCAGAAATAGCAGAATCATAATATAGCATGATGTTGAAAAATGCCTCGAAACAAAATAAGGGCTTGCCCTTGGAGGTCTGCATCAGAAAATAGTCAATTCATTACATTTTCATCCACTCAGTTCTGTTAGTAACTCCTTCACAGCTCCTTAGGATTCAAAATCAACAAAGTCTCAGGTGGATCCGGCCCACTATTTTGTCTTTGGTAACTTATATACTTTCATCTCCGATTGCAACACTTGAAGCACTCTGCTTTTACCATATGTGCTAAAGCTCACTTTATGCCATTGCCAGCTCATTGACCACCATTCACCCAAAGAAAAGGCAGCAAACAACCCTTTATGAGCTATAACCCAGTATAAGTAAGATCATGAATGGCCATTGAACTCCCATGAATCAATTGGCCATTTATAGAGACGAGACGATCAATACCAACATTTATAATTGATTCAATTTTTCTTACCAAAATTAAATCGTACTTAACCCTCATAAATTCCGCAGATCTATGAAGACAGGACAAAAGGTGAAGAATAAGTGAAATCTAGCCGTTGGAAATGCATACCAGACATGATGTTGAACTGTGTCTTCCTAGTATCCTTCTCCAGTCCAGTGGGCCCAACAGCCTCAGACCAGGCAGCTAAGATGTTGACCCCAGGTCCAATAACATCCGGCTTCAATATCTGGGGAGTCACCATATTGGGCCCTCTTGAACTAAAAGCTGCCACCACCGGGGACGGCTTTATGTTCACCACCGTCCCACCAAAGCTGAGCACCGCCGTCGGATTTGCCTCCGATTTCACGTACTCCCTTATCAAATCCCCCACTTTGCTCCCCACTGCCACCGCCGGCAACAAATGACTATCCGCCACCAACTCCTCCCCACTCTCCTCCGTGTTTGCTAATATCATCCCCACCCCACCGGCGTCCCGAACCACTGCACCCTTCTCAACTCTTGCATTAACCCCTCTATCGCACACCACCACCTTTCCTTTCACAATGCTTGGTTCGAGTGAACCTGGCAAACACAAGTCACTGGAGGTATTATTACCCTTCTTATAAACCAAACCCACCAATTTATCACCCATGCCATGTCCACTATACAGTGACACACCCGTGAACTTATGGCTATTTCCGAGCAAAGCATATGCTGGAAAATCCCTGTCCAATGTACCAGCTCCGACAGTCATGATCCATGGCGCAACATTTGCCAGAGATCCTTTAGTGGGTCCGCTGTTCCCAGCTGAGCAAGAAACAAATATGCCCTTCTCCATCGCCGTAAACGCTCCAATGGCGATTGTGTCACGATAATAAGGACCAGAACCACCACCAAGTGACAAAGATAGAACATCAACACCGTCGGTGATTGCCCGATCCATTCCGGCGAGTATGTCAGAGCCGAAACACCCAGTGACCCAACAGACTTTGTAAGAGGCCACCCGCGCGTGTGTGGCCATCCCACGCGCGGTTCCGCTGGCATACCCAAAGAGGCTCGAGTTGGGTACGTGTGAACCGGCGGCTGTGCTGGCCGTGTGTGTCCCGTGACCGTCATGGTCACGTGTCGACTCGATTTCTTTGTTTTTCGTCGAATTGATGCTGGAGGCCATGTGGTAGCCTTTGGAAAAGCTTCGAGCACCGATCAGTTTTCTGTTACAGAGGGAAGGTTTGAAATCAATGCCGGACTCACACTGGCCTCGCCATCTCGATGGTACGACGGGCATGCCGGTGTCATCGAAGCTCTTCGATTCGGGCCAAACGCCAGTGTCGAGGACGCCAATGATGACATCCTGGGAGGCTTGATTGAGTTCTTGTGGGGAGTGACCGGCCGACAAGCCGGAGTACGTGTCAAGGCCAAGGAACTCTGGGGTGCGAGTTGTGTGAAGGGTGTAAGCGGAATCTTCATAGACGCCGATGACGGAGTCCGATTGGCGAAGTGATTCGGCTTCTTCAGGATCTAGAGAGGCGGCGAAGCCGTGGTAGGCGGTGGTGTAGGTGTAGAGGAGGGTGTGTGAGGAAGTGGTACTGAGAGACTGGAGTTGGGAAGTGTACCAGTCATGGTGGGTAGAATAAGTGGATGGCTTTTGCTGGTGTTTCATGTGGACTATGTAGGTTTGTTTGGCTGTAACTGTCAGACATGACCAAAGAATGGTGAGCAAACAGAACCAAATGACAGGCGCCATTGTAGAAGAAACCAGAGATAATTGAGAGAGGGAGATGATGACGATGATGGGTTTCAATTTGTTGATAGATAGATCGAATATGTAGTGGTGGGAGGGAGAGAAGAAGTGTGAGTGTGAGAAATGGAAGGCAGTCGCAAGTTGCGGCGACTGTCGGAGAGGATGGAAGGGATGGAGGACTGGTGTCGGGTTTATAAGCAAACAAATCAGTTAAAAGGAGTTGGAGTTTGGTATTATTTGCCTAATTGCCACTGAGTGGTTGGGTTAGTAGTCCTTCAGTGATCCTTACTTGACTCAGTGAGTAGGAGTTGGTGTTTTAGTGCAGGTGATTCCTTCCCGTCTCTTTTATTTCAATGACTGGAAAAAAATATTGGGGGTACGGGTGATTGCCTACGTTTTTTATTTAAAAGCGTGTTGTTGAATTTATTTTTTAATAAAAGGATAATTATTAATTATATTTTTAAAAAGTGTCATAATTTAATAAATTAGATCATATGTTGATAATATTTTTAAAGTATTGCACTTCGATCGTAAGTTGTGTAATATATGGACAATACTAGATGAATGCAACCTTAGCCTGCCTGACAATTCACTCGATTTTGAAAACATTGGTTTAACTTAGATTTTTAAAAATTTAGGATCCGGTTTGGATGACAGTAATCCTAATTATGAATGAATATTTCATTCCTAATAAAGTGATACTTTAATTTCAAAAATCGTAATAATTTTTTATTAGTGTTTGGTGTCATTAGTATAATTCAGTAGAAGAATGACTATTTATTTCATTATTGTTTTTAGTAATGGACTTTATTTCAGGAAGGTACTTGATTTTTGGAATGTAGCTTAAGTTTAGCAAAAAATTAAATTTTTTAAAAGACTTGGAATTCGATTTTTTTTTCTTTTTTAGAATACCCAATTAAGTTGGGTATGAGATTACTGCAATTTGATGGTGGGTTTAAGATTCTTACCATTATTGAAATTTGATTTTGCTAATAATCTTGTTCTCGATTTAAATTACTGACTCATTAATCACCCTAACATGATAATTCATGGATTTATGAATGAGATTGTCATTCCTAAGTAAGATTTTTGCCATTTAAACCAAGCCTAAAGACAATATTTGGGGTTGAATGATTTTGACTTGAATTTAAGTTTGGATTGAACTTAGGTTGAATAGTTTAACTCATGCCAAATGTTTTGTTATTTGAATTGAATTGAAAATAATCACTCAGTCAATCAATCTAAATTATACCCTTTTTTTCTTAAAATTTAGGATATACGTTTTAATGTGCAATATTATAAACTCGAAAAATTTGTCAATACCATAAAAATGAGAGAATATGCATTAAAAAAGTTTTGAGATAATAATCTTGGAACCTTTAAAGAGTGGCTAGGCATGAATGACTTATATGTGAAAGTAAGTTTCTCAATGAATTGTAATATGAATTTGAGTCAATTTAATCCGATATAAATTAATATTTTAATATGTTTACCTGAGTTATATATGAATTCGAATATATTTAATCGGATATGAATTAGCATTTTAATCTATTTTTTCAAATCCGATCCGATAAAAAATTGATCCATATATATTTAATTGAGAAAATTATTGTATATATACATACATACTTAAATTATTAAGGGGATTTACATGAAATTAAATAAAAATTATCGAATATAATAATTTATTAATTAAATGAGAGTGAAAGTTAAGTTAAATTTGATAAAATTATTAATTTTTAATGGACAAAGGTGAATATGAACTAAGAGCATCTCTAAAGGGAGTTGTTATTTTGGGTGTCAAATGTCGTTTTACAACCTTGAACAGTATTTTGACACCCCTGAATTATAAATCTGTTTCAATGGTAAATGTCAAAATGGGGTGTCATATTCATATTTTTATCCATCAATCTATATGAATTGTTAGATATATACTCATCTAACGGATCTATATTCACCAAATCATTTACAACCTCTCACTTTTTCTTTCCAGAATTGTCAAAAATGTCAACTCAACTCCCTTGATGTCATTTTTCAACCCCATATACCACCCTCTTTGAAGTGAATATTTTTGAATTTGGGGTGACATATGGGGTATGCCACCCCATATGCCACCTCCCTTGGAGCAGCTCTAAGTTTTTGAAATCCGTGGAGTAAATAGATTGAATTTGAAACTGAGTTTTTATCTGATTTAAATTTACACATACTAAGATCTAGATCCATTAACACAGCACAAGTGCGTGGGTGGGTAAAGAAATGAGCGGTGGCATGAGTAGGTATATCAGAGCAAAGAGGAGGGCATTCCTGGTATAAAATATGAAACCGCGTGTGATGTAATACAGCTCTGCAGATTATTAGGCATTATTTTGTTTTCTTACTCGTGGGTGGCAAAAGCGGAAATCCTTCCTTCGTATTTAATGAAATGTAACGGCTATTATATTTCTCTCTCTCTCTCTCGCTCTTTTGACCGAAAGTGCAACAAATCATTAGGGCACCTATGACTGTCAAAGGAGTGAACCTGCGTTTAACAAAAATGCAATTGACACCTGTCACTACGAAACTGAAGTCATCTTCCCTCCATCACGCGCACTGTGAAGCGTGAACTTCAGAAGAAAATAGGCAGAAGATGGCACTGAGTTAAGAGAAACAAATCAAAATTTTATTTTAATGCATAATTTCAATAAACTTGAAAATAGGAATATATTGGTAATATTTTGAAAATAAGATGAAAATTAAGAAAAAATTATTTTCACAATATTGATGAAAATTTAATTTCTTGATTAAGAGGTGGTGGCCCGTGAATGCAAACAGATGTAAAATCGAGTCAGTAATTAACGGTTTGTGTAGTGTCGTGTAGCGGAAGAGGAGGGGGAGGGCACATAACATTGAGTCACGACACGAGGGACGAGGAAGGCTGGCCCCACCTGAATGGAAACCGCAAATGGTGGCGACATTTGTGCAAACAAACTCACTCACGCACACACCCCTCACGCTCTCTCCGGGACAACTGCCAGTGCCAGGAACGCGCACGCGTAAGTTTTTTTTCTTAGATTTTGTTAGGCTAATAACAAAAACAAAAACAAAAACAAAAACAAAAACAAAAAAACTGGCTGTCAGCCACGCCGCTTCTCTTATTCAGGTTGACCAATTAATTAAGTTGAATTTGTCTGATTTGTGAGTGAGGGAGAAGTGGACGATGTTTAATGGTATGTCTGATAGAAGAAGAGGTGAAAAAACAAGAGGGATGTATTTTCAACATCAAAATTACAATCTCAAATATATTCCAATAGGGTAGACCAATCAACTCACTATTCATGTTCCAAGTTTTAAACTCATTGACTAAATAAATTTAATATTTTAGTTAAAACAATGCATTTTGCAATTTGAACGATTTAAATCTAATATGAATTCGAGCTGCTCAAATTATGCAATAACTTTTAGTGATAGAAAAAAAATGGAAAGCCAATCTAAGTAATTTCTTTCTGAATGATTGCAATATTCTCCATTATAAATTTTTAGATTTCAATAAAGAGCACATCACCCACCATATCCACTAATAAATATTGAGGACACACAAATTAATGAGAGGTGATTTAACATTAAATAAAATTACAAGATTTTATTAGAGTAAATTCAAATCTCTTCTAGTTAGTTAGAAAAGTGCAAAATAAGAATTATCTAATTGAAATAATATTATGCCAAAGTCCCTATTATGAAAAAAAATTCTTAATTCGTATCGTCAAATAAACCTCATAACACTCACCAAAAAAAAAAAACCAACAATAAATTTTGAAGGATGCACTTCTAACCTATCACAACACCACCAAATGGACCTAACATCCATGCAAATGAGTGCATAGACCATATGGCTTAGAGTAGAATTAGGATAAGTGCTCCGAGGTAGCCTATCGACATTATCTATTGCATAAGAATTATTCCATGCAGTGGCGTATGTAATATTGAGAAGGAAAAGAAAGGGCTTATGGTTTGCTGAGGAAAATTTATAATGATTTTTGAAATTTTTTTAATATAATTTCATTAGAGAAATTTGAATTTTGAAAATATATGCTTTTGCGTTAAATTGAAAAAGATTGATTTTTTACTACAAACTCGGTAACTGATCGCATGATGATGTCACAAGGATGCATAGATGACACTCAAATAAGAAGACAGAGGATGAACCCCATACGCCATATGCTACAAGAAATATTTAGTTTTTTTAGGCGGAGATTAATAACAAATTATATGGAACCAGCCATAGAGTAGAGCATGCCGGTTTCAGTTAAGCCTCCATTGACATCTGAGGTCAAGAAAACAGAGCCTACCACTGTTGTAGGGTGAGCTTTCCGTGAATTTTGTCATTCTGATCGTCTTTGTGACAGAAAAAGCCATGACCACCACTTCTCATGGTAGGTTTGTCGAAAGGAGACATTCCCCCTCGCACGAACCACATGGGTTCAAGTCTTACCCCCATGATAATGATGTTCTGTTCCACTCCAAAAATGTAGAAAAACAGCAGGCATTCTTCCATCTTCGGCAGCATACAATCAGTGTTGATTGTATGCTGCCCCCATGATAATGATGCGGACCAACCCTATAATTCCAGGGAGATCTTTCGGCAGAAAAGAACCGAATTCCAAGCATGATACAGGAAATAGCAAGCATTTAGAAAAGAAATTCAACCGATACCCATTCAAACTGTTGCAGGTAAAGCAACTGGACTAGTGCATAATGTTCAAGAAAATGATACAAAACATCATACTATTATAAGACAATATTTGCATATGGAAACATTCGAGGGTTACAGCGGAAGACATAGTGCAAGTCTTCCACTGAAAAAGTCACCAATGCAGAAAGAGATGGGACCCAGTTGTTTGATTGCGCAGGTTCTAGTGACCATACTTCTGAAACTCCCACTCACTGTTATCTGTAAAACAAAAACAATCACAAAGGAAGTGAGTGTACGGAAATACAGTGAGCAACAAACACACATCTTCATGCAATGTACTACAGTAGTAATAGACATAGAGACAAGCAAGGAGGGACAGAGAAAATACCTAATGGGCACACTTGGCGAGTCTTGAGCCATCGGCTAATGCAGTGGAAGTGGAATGCATGGTTGCAAACCCCTACAGAAGCCACAATACCGGTCATCAGATCGGCAATTAACTAATTGATACGAAATCATTGAACAGAACATAATCATGACTCGACCACATGACATATATTTCACAGGAGTCATTCTCCTAAAGACTGAATTGCAAGTCCAAGAGCAACACATTGCAGCTGATCAATGTTCGTAGTGGAATTCAACCAGGAGTTGGATGATAAGGTAATCATCACAGATGAGATCCACAATGCTCTAGGAACTTTAAAGAGTTGATGTGCTGTGAAACAGAGGGAAAGAAACGCAATTGTTCTAGGACAGATGTGTCTAAGAGGTTTCACTTGTACATAAAGAATTTGTAAATTTTAGCTTTTATTTCCTAATTGACCATCACTTATGTTTTGAAACTTCACAAGATTATAAGAATAACCATTTCTTAATTGTAAAACTAACAACCCCTAAAACCACATGACAAATAAGTAAGCATTTATAATTAACTCGTAACATTATAAGAAGGGAATAAATCCATAAATTACATCAACCAGCCAACTTTTTCATGTTTAGTTTCTATAAAAAATTTCACTGTGATACCAGCAAGATCTTGTCCACAATACAATGAGACAATGTCAATGTTATATTTGGATATTTATGAAGTGGCCTCATATCTGTCTACAATCCAGTCTATTTGTAGGCCTGCTTTAGTTCATTTTGTTAACCCGCATGCAAACCGTGAGAGAGAGTGTGAATATAGCTATTTGTATTGCCCATTGAAATGGTATGCACACCCAATGTTCGTTGATATATTTGAGAGGCTACTCCAACCATTGTCAATTGATTTCAAGTTGAATGCTCTAACAGTTATCTCCATTCAATGATAAAAGACACCCATTATTTGGCCACCGCAGGAAATAGATTCACAATAGTACAGTGGCCTTAAAAACTTGATTAGATTCCATGTATTTTAAACGGCAAGAGACATTCCTATAGTCGATTAAAATCTAGGGCCCAGGCTATATATTAGACAGTTTTCACCAGATTTATCACTTGAGTCTTGACAAGCTGTCTCAAATTGAATGCCTTGCAATAAGGGTTGATGTCATAGAGAGGCTTCATCACTCTGGATCCACAAATTAAATGGTGAACATTCTTCAATTAAATCCACTGACAGATGAGATATCAAAGAAAAACCCGATAATGATGGAAGAAAGAGACAAATTTTGTCCATTGACTATATAGTTGGTTACAACTTTTCAGTACGTCTACAAGACTGTAAATTATCACTCCACTAATTTCAGGTCAAAGAAACACCTCCAACAGATTATAAATACCAGTTACCAGTTTAAAGAATAAAACAGTAGCTCTAAAAAACATCCATAGTTTTTAAGTGTGAAAACAATCAATTGCACTGGATATACTTAATCTTCAGGCTCAGGCTCAGGCTCAGGCTCAGGCTCAGGCTCAGGCTCAGG
>CM042188.1:43712981-43744690 GCA_023539305.1 Ilex asprella | reverse complement strand
GCTCAGGCTCAGGCTCAGGCTCAGGCTCTCAGCTAGTAAGGAGTACTAAGAAAATCAATTGAGCAGGAGCCAGTGTTAGTTTTTGGAGATATTAAGCAGTTCTTTCACTCAAGTTATCCCTCAAACATCAAGAAGAAGAGTAAAAAGAACTGGAAAAAAAATAAAAACAATCCCTCAAACATCAAGAAGAAGAGTAAGAACTGAAGAAGAAAGAAACAGTTGAAGCATGCTACAACAGTATCAGCCAACTAGCAGGCCATGTAGTTGGTCAAAATCTCATTTGCTTTTATAACCTGAGGCACAATACATCACACGTAAAATTAAAAATAAACGAAGTTCATTAGATTCATTCAACTCATGTTCCATGACATGGAAGCAGCTTCATTGACCTCAGTAACGCCAAACAATCATCCTTGAATAAGTGACTCGCTTTCTCATAATAGAAATTAAGATCCACCTAAAAGATATTTGAAATTGGCAACTAAAAAATTTAGAGTTGAAATAGTAAGGCTTACAACCCTATTGAGAATGAGGTAGATGTTGTAGAGAAAGGAGACTAGAAATTTTCCGGTGTCAATCCAAATTGGCAACTGAGGTAAATGGACGAGAAATACATTACCTCTTTGCCTTCCATCTTCTACACTTAAACCAAAAGGATCCAACTATCTTTCTTTTTTAAATTAGATGAGCAAAGCAATAACTTGTTTGGCACTAACTTATTTAAAACTAAAACCTATTTGACAACTTATTACTTAGCATATAGCTAGCAACTACATGAATTGATTCCAAAACACAACAAAATAAACAGTAAACTCATTAACAGAACATAAACGGTAGCTCAGTATACAGAACATCAAACTAAGTGATTAATTATAATTAATTTGAGACACCAATCAAGAAAACCACGAAAAATCAGGGTTTTAGAGACGATGCATACCCCAAGCAACCGTACATTCCTCACTTGTGGCACTGGCTTGATTAGCTTGACATTCAATACCTAATCAAATTGTTATAGTTAGTAAAAAATTAAAAATTGACAAATCACAGAAAGGATATGTAACAAAATTGCTTACAGAAAATAATCATGAAATAATGGAACCAAACAAATTAAGCTACTGAGATCAAATTAAAGAAAAAACACAAGAAAACGTTACAACTCACAGAGATCCATGATATGGTTCCTACAGATCGCACAGTTATCCACAACAATATCTGCAACCACAAATAAAAAACGTACGAAATTACACAACTATATAGATATATAGGCACACATATGAATATATAGGATATAAACATTATCATCTGTGTATGTACACGTATATGATGAACTAGGGTTAGGGTTTTTTGTTCGTTACCCCAAGCCCAAAGAGCGACGGCGTTCCACTTCTTGATCTCGAATCGCTTGGCCTTTTTGGCCGATGAAGAAGTTGAGGCTTTTGAAGAAGACGGCCCTGCGCCGCTTGAACCCTCGCCGGCTGGCACCATAGTTACGTCGGTGTCCAGAGAAGCCATGGTCTGATCTGAAGCAAGAGAAGCTAGGTCCACCGGTTTGGTAATTTTCCTTGTTCGGGGTTTGGGAATCAATGTGAAGATGATGAAATTGGGCCCAAATTGAAGCCCATGATATGATGGCCCAAATAAGGCATCGACTTTATTGAACAACTATGAAAGCGGAATGTTGCATAATGTCCACATAATTTATGCTCCGAAAAAATGATGTCAACACGGTAAGGGGAACTATGAGAGATGTAAAATTTTGTTATTTTACACTTTTAAAATAACTTATAAAAATTATAAATAACTCACAAATTTATAATTTAAACCATAAAAATTGTAATATGATAAAATTATTAAAATTAACCACAAAAGTTGTAATAGCGGTACGATATTCAGAAAAAAAAAATTGATATTGTAGACTTCTCCAAATTAAATATATGTAGTCATAACTTCACATGCAAAAAAAATATTTTTATGACTCGAATTCTTAACATGAAAGTCATAATAGAACAATCTAATTATTATGCTAAAATCCGTCCTTAAAATCATAAATCAGTATTGTTTTAATTTGCTATGCTTTGAAGAAATTGGTTTGTATTATTTTGGTAAGAGTTATGGTCCGGTACATCTAGAATTTGACTTTGTAACTGTGAAATTACACGTTTGACAGTCAATTTGTGCCCTGGGAAAGGAAAAGAAAAAAAAAAAAAAAAAAAGGCAGCCATGGGAGTCCAGCTAATGAACATCCCATTAGAAATGAGATGTTCTAAAAAAGCCACGGTGGTTGATGTGAGTTTGCTACGTTGTTTTAGAATAATACACTACGATAGATGAAAGTCATCGACCTCTGCTCTTCCGCAAAAAGTGAAAATTAGTGAAGTTGTAGTTGATGATGTATAAAATTGTCTTCGTACAAGATCAACAGTCAAGTATTTGAATGGTCGCAGTTAATGAGAAATAAACAAACAATTAATAAAATAATAGAAAATAATGAAACAACGTGGAGATTTATAGTGATTCGGTGTCGGATGACCTACGTCCACTCTTGGGAATGACAGTGGTGGCCTGATGTTCTTTATTGATGAATAATAGTCTCCGGAGAATTACAATGCTTTTGAAAGAGAGAGGGAGAAAGAGAGAACAATGAGTGTATGGGATTCGGAGGTGTACCCTTAATGTTGAGAGGACTTACATTATATAGTTAGGGTTATGGCGGTGACGTGAGGAAGGGGTCTTCCACTATTTTGGTAAGCACATTTTTGGTAGGAGTAGACCTGCGTACTGCGTATTCCGATATTCTCTCCCTCATGCCTCTATTCCTTCGGAGGTGGACTTTGAGTTAAATTATACTTGAGCCTGAGCTTGGAGTTGGAGTGGGCTGTACCTGATCTTCGGAGTCACCCTGGCGCTGAGATGGACTTGAGGTTGAGTGGCTAGGAGAAGAGAGCGAATGAGAGGCAGGAGGACAGACCAGGAGGGCCTGGCCCTGGGCGGCGCCCTCTTTTGGGGGTCCTGAAGCTGGCCTCTTGGTCCTTTGATGCATTAGACTCATTTTCGATGAGTTGACCCTGTTCTATTTGGACTTCCTCAGTTTACTTGAATTGGGTTTGCCCTGGTAAAATTTGAGCTCCTCAGTAGCCATAACTAATAACAAATCATTTTAAAGGATATTTGTGGGCCGATACACTTTTCAGAAATTATAAGGCAAAAAGTACTACATTTAAAAATATAGGTCAAAAAGTACACAACCCATAACAAATCTCTAAAATACCATCTTCAGTAGAATGGAAACCAATTCCTATATTTTTGTCTCCACAACCAAAACTTAAGGGATCTCAACTATTATATATAAATCGATATCCCTTCAAAACTTCCATTCTTCTACAACCTTCCATAAAACCTCATTTTGAAGTTTCAAAACTTCCTGTTACTAAAGAAAGGATCTTTTCAAAACTTCATTATTCAAATCTTCACATTTTTGTTTGCTTTAAGTAATAAGTTGGATTTATATACCTCCATCTATTCGACGATGGTCTGCTCCTCGTCATTCTCTCTCTTCCCCCTCTTTCTCTCTCTCTCTCAATATTCATAAAACACAAAAAATCTTAGGTTTGTAGGAGTATGACATTTTCTAGTACCAGTGTGATATTTTCTTGTAGCACTGTGACATTATCGTGCAAAACAGCAAATTATCCTCTGAATAAGAATAATAATCATCATTTTGATTATTACGATCATCCCTATTTGAGTCATCATCATTGACATTTATCCTCACATGAACATGATTAAGGTTAAGAGACCGTAACGATTTAATAAAAAAAAAACATATAGACGACATTGTAGCAGTGTGAATTTGGTTTTGTAACAGTGTGATGTTTTCTAGTACCAGTGTGACATTTTCTTGTAACACTATGACATTATCGTGCTAGGTAGCAAATCATCCTCCGAATCAGAATCATCATCTTGATTATTACGATTTATAAAAAAAAATATACAAATATGGAAAAGATATGAATGTTTGAATAACTTAAGTTGAATGAAAAAGAAAGATATAATTTAAAATTCAAAAATGATATTCCATAAATTTAGGAAACTGAATCCCTAATATAACTATCATATTTGTTTCCCATTAAAAAAGGAAAAGGACATTTCTGTAAGACAAAAAAATACAACTCAGCAAAAGTGTACCTTTTGACCAAACATTTACACACAAATGTACTTATACACATATATTTTATATTGAAGTACTTTTTCACAAATAAATTCTAAAAAATATATTTTTTCACAATTTTTCCTCATTTTAATCCGACCTGTAACGCACCTTTCAAGTCGAACTTATTCTTTTTAACCAATTTATAAGAAACCCATGGATAGAATTAACTCTTAACCCATTTTGTAGAGGAAGCGTGCACAATTAAACCCATAATTTATGTGGGATTGCAAAAATCAGATTACGATAAAAACTGTTTCTCGATTACAACAAGTAACAGAACATAAGATCATTAAGAGCACGAGACTTCTATGATAAATAATTAGAAAAAGAAAAAGAGCACTTATGTGAATACTTTAATAGTATAAATTAAAAATTAAAAAAAAAGAGCAACTAGCAATTATTATTATAAATGTAGCAATCCACATTGATTGTCGAGATTAAAATTTTATTTTAAAATAGCCGAAAAGTTTCCCTTTTTACGTAAATTAAAAAAATAATAATAATTAAATATTACAATTTCAATATTTCGAAGTGTTTCAACTAATTTATTGAAATGTTTTAGAAACAGACTTCTAAAATTATTCTCCATCTGCATCTAGTTTTCGAAAATGTTTATTATACATTTACGAAATATTTCTGTTTTTTAAGTGATCGGAATAATACACAAAAATAAAATTTTGATCCTTATTGGCTGATCCTTTTGGCGTTATTCACATGTCTCGCTTTGTGGTGTTTCGAACCTCCAGCAATCAACAAAGTGAAGACGAGATAAGGAAGGGTCTTATCCAATAGAAAATTTTCAGCGCCTTATCTAAATATCTTGCTGAACAGAGGTTCAATTATTGAAGAATTTTTTAACGTGGTTGGAGCTGTGCGATTACCCATCACAAGCAAGCCAAAAATTATTCAGTATTAGAATAGGTTTTTTTTATTATTCAATGGTTAGAAATGTTAGAAGTAGTTTATGCACACCTTGACTAATTTTTTTTTCGATTCCGTCAAAAACAAGTTATCCATGCGAAGATTAAATTATTCATGAAAGAATACATTTTTTTTACTAAGATAACTGATGATTCCCAAAAATAATTTTAAGTTTGAACTCGGGAATTGAGATCAAGAAGGGAGGTCAGTCAAGAGATCTAGAGCTCAGAGGCCCAGATCTTAGGCCCTCCTTGGTCTGCATCATGGAGAAAATGAGTGAAAGGCAGCTGGCTACCATAAGGTACCTCTCTATGACAGTAAACAACTGTCAAGGCATAAAACTCTCAACCATCCAAGATCATCTCCTAAAATCAAGGGAGATCTTGCGAGAGGAAGGCAGAGATCTCGCTACAAATTCCATAGAGTTAGGAATCGGACTATAAATATTGTGCAATGTCCTCACTTTGAGGCAAAAAAACAAAAGTTGTAGCAAGAATACTGTGTAATTTTTTCAAAACGATTAATAAAGGTCCCCGGAGAAAGAGGCTCCATTGAAAAGTAGATTAACCAAGCTCCCGAGTTGGTAAACCACTATAACTCTTCTTCTGTGCAAACCATCTCCCATCCCATGCTCATCATATTATTCGAAAGAGCCTTTTAGCTCAAATTAAGCATATATAATCTGCTCTTATCACATTTTACACACTATCAATAACAATGTAAATAGTAGAGGTGTATCAATTTCACTAGTACTAGTCCATTCAACTACATATCCAGACCCCCCATCCCCCCTAACCCAGCAAGCAATCAGTCCATACTGTCAAAATTAACCACCATGGAAGCACCTGCTTGGGTTTTTCTGGCCATGGCATTCCTAGCTACATTACATATTTTCTCAAAAATTCTCAATTCTCACCACCAGAAATCTCCGCCAGGTCCAAAGCCTTGGCCGATCATCGGCAACCTCAACCTCATCGGCCCCCTCCCCCACCAATCCCTCCACAAACTGTCCCAAAAATATGGGCAGTTAATGCAGCTCAAGTTCGGTTACTTCCCCGTCGTAGTGGCCTCATCTGCTGAAATGGCAAAGCAATTCTTAAAAACACATGATCACATCTTTGCCTCTCGGCCAGAAATGGCAGTCGGAAAGTACACCACTTACAACTACTCCAACATAACCTGGTCCCCTTATGGACCGTACTGGCGCCAAGGCCGCAAAATCTTCCTCACTGAGCTGTTTAGCTCGAAAAGGGTTGTGTCATATGAATATATTCGTGTTGAAGAAAGGCAAGCTTTCATGTCACGTCTATATGCAGTGTGTGGAAAGCCAATCATGCTTAAAGTTCACCTCTTACGTTTCACTCTTAGCATCATGAGCAGGATTGTACTGGGCAAGTCGTACGTTGGTGAATTGAAAGATGAAAATGAAATCATTACGCTTGAAGATTTTCAGGAAATGTTGGATGAGGTGTTCTTACTGAATGGTGTTTTGAATATTGGAGATTGGATACCTTGGATTAATTTCTTGGACTTGCAGGGGTACGTGAAACGAATGAAGGCATTGTGCAAGAAATTTGATAGGTTTTATGATCATGTGTTTGATGAGCACAGGGCCAGAAGGGCAAGGGAGAAGAAGGATTTTGTGGCAAAGGATATGGTGGATACGCTGCTGCTGTTAGCTGATGACCCTGATCTTGAGGTTAAGCTCCATAATGATGGCGTGAAGGCTTTTACACAGGTAAATGAATATTAATTTGGGTTCATTTTTTCAGCACAATGTGTGATCTAATGATTCAGTCTGTTTTTTTTTAATAATTTAAAATTTTCAGATTCAATTGTTTTTTACACTTTTTACTGTAATCGACCATTAAGTTTGAGTAATCACGAAGAAAAAAAAATGAATAATGACTAAAAAACAAAAAGTAATACTACACCGATCAAATTTTGAAATTAAATTTGGAGTTCAAATAATATGACAACAAATGAATGGATGATTACTTAATGCCAACGACGCGTAGGGTTAGCTAATCCCCTACCTAGACCTTGGCGTCCCACATAGCCAGTCCATTCCAAATGACCCGCATATGGAAAACTTGGACTTAAACAGGGTCGGCGAACACAAATCGGGGTAACCCTGATTTGACATTTTCTACCAAAAATATTAAAAATTTATTATCTAAGCTCAAGGTTAATTCGTAAAAGTTTGATAGTTAATATATTAATAAGAAAAATTTTATTAAATTTATGTTGGTACAATTATTAAAAATAAAAAATATAGAAAAATTAACAAATAAGATAATTTTCAATTTCCTTCCAAAAAGAAAAGATAATTTTCAAGTTACAAAGGGTTCGTATTATTAGTATATTGAAAAAAATAGGAAAAATTTCAATTACACCTCTTTTACTTTATTATATTTTCAAAGACACCTTCTATATTTTCTAAATTTTCAAAGACATCTGTCAGACTAAAAGTGTTAACTAAAATAAAAATTGCCTATGATATATTTTAGTAAAAATTGCATTCACGCACCCTATTTCTCTCTATTTTTTAATTTTTTTACATATTAAAATTTGGACCGATTAAAATTCAACCGTCTCTGTACCAAAGATCCCACCACCATAAACCGCCCCCACCCCAAGCTCCGACTAAACCACGGGAGTGGTCGTTCTATTTGGGTGGGTGATCCACAGGGTAGGTGGTTCTTTTCGGGTTTTGATGGGTCGGTTTTGGGAGCTTATAGGTGGGGTTTGATTGGGTTTTGATGGGTGGTACTTCGGGTTTGAGGTTGACAATTCAGTGGTGGTGGTAATAGTTGGGTTTGAGGTTGGCAGAGTAGTGGTGGTGTTGTCGCGGTGTAGTGGTGGCTTGGGTATTACATTTGTGTAGCTTGTTTATTGCCTTTTGGGGTGTATGGTGGTGGCAAAGGTGACTTGGGTTTGTGGTTTTAGGTAGGGGATTGAGGGCAATAGTGATGGTGGATTTGGGTGGTTTTGTTGTGTTCTTGATTTTGGTTTGTTGTGCCGATGGGGACTATAGTGAGTGGGGGTGATTGAACTTGGGGGTTGTGATATTTAGGGTTGGCACTGGATAAAATTAAATTAAATAATTTGAAATAGAGTCTTGAGAGAGAGAGAGAGAGAGAATGTCACACCCCCACCCCGGATCACATAGGGTGTGCGGCGGACCGGCCACTAAGGCTTTAACCAACTAATCATGTGCATAATAAATGTAAAATACAGCGGAAGACAAATAATAAAGTGATCCAATTCATTGACCAAATAAATACCACAAGAATAAACTAAATATCACCAACATCATTATTAAACTCATCTAAAACAATAATTAAACCGTAAAGTTCAATATTCTTAGCATAAGCAACATAATTCCCAAAACAATTAAATAATTGTCTCAAAACTATAAAATACATTTATTCCTGAAGACCTACAATAAAACAAATCTTCAAGTCCTTTAATCCTTTGTATACTAGCAGACTTACTTCTAACCCTGATCCTCTCCTGAAAAATATTAAATGTTTGGGTGAGCACAAAGGTCCGTGAATAGTAATCACATCTAATGAGGTTTGAAAATAAACTCCAGAGTTTATATACAAAAATAAACTTTGATACACACATATGTACAACAAATTGTACACCAATCCCTCCCACATAATCATTAAAATAAAATGATTTCATAATCACAGATAATGTCATAACTGAAAAGACATTTAACCCAAAACACTCTCACACACATTCAATTTCAAATACATTTGTCAAATCATGTTCGTTACCACTAGTCTAGTAACTGACCCAGTCTCTTGTCATCACTAACCTGATGATTGGCCCCGTCTCTTGTTACCACTAGCCTAGTAACTGGCCCAGTCGCTTGTTACCACTCAAACCAGGTAACCCCAGTACTAGTCGTTTGTTACCACTCAGACCTGGTAACCCCAGTCCCAGTCGCCTGTTACCACTCAGACCTAGTAACTCCAGTCCTAGTCGCTTGTTACCACTTAGACCTGGTAACCCCAGTCTCCATCTTATAAACATGATTTCAACACACACCAAAACTTCTTTTTTAATCTCAACACACACAAAATTTCTCTTTCATCACCAAATCAATGATATAAAATTATCTCACAAGTTTTCCAAAATTCACATGTATAACAGTTCACAACTTCAAAACATTCAATTGCAGCCCCAAACACCAACACATATATTATATATATGTAAATTCACACGTACGCACCCACACATTTAATATAGAAAATCCTTTCAAAAGAAGTAGTAAACTACCCACCTTGATTTTCAAACTCCAATTCAAAGCACTCTCTTTCAACGTCAATGCAATTACCACCTAATCCAAAATAACATATAACAATCAATCTCTATTCCTAATTTCGGCGTTTCGTGATTCTATATTTAATTTTTATATTTTCTACCCATTGGTATATACTTAATATAGATCTTGTATACAAATATCCTTTTTAATACAATTTAATAGGGTATGGAACTATTCTTAACTGTTTAGAAAAAGTTTCTAAAATTTTGGGGGTCAAATCATAATTTTTGAAACTTTTGGTGTCAAAGTATAATTTTTTTAAAAAACGAATTTTCTGTTTTCGAGACTGCCATAAATTTTTCAAAATTCTATTCTTCCAACTTACCAAGTAAAACAATGGTTAAAATTAAGTTCATATGAATATAGGGATCAAAATACAACTTTTTAAAACTAACGGGACGTTTTCATAATTTCTAAAATTCCATCTTCTTTAACCTACGAAAGTCGCACGTTCTGCAACTTCCTCCTTCCTCTTTGTTTTTTTTTTTTTGGCTTTGTAAGACATTGAATAGATTCTTTAAAGGCCTCAAAACAATAAATTTATATTAGGTCTCAAAACACTTAAATCAACAATTTCCAATAAAACCAATTTATACATTCATCACTATTCTTCACCATGAATATATATATATATATATATATATATATACATATAAAAGTATTCTTTATCACTATTTATGATAACATTAATACTGATGGTGTAAAACCTCTGGTGCGAGCAGAAGACGTGAATAGTGCTATTTACGTATGGAACTGAGCTACAAGGCTCGTGAGAATGATTAGTGATTGAGTGGTTAACTGAGGTGTAATGTATGTGACACGGCGAGGATATAGTGGTTCACCGGCTGGGGAGCTCGGCTAGTCCACTCTTCAATGGAGGCCTTTGCTCCTAGGATCTATATTCCTTTTAAGAAGGTTTCTACAAGATGCTCTTGGTGCCAGTAGGGGTTCCCCCTTTGATGGGGGCATCGTACTACATTTATAATGCAATTCCTAATCTCTAGAGAATATCCGCCGAGATCTTTCCCTTCACCAGCGGGATTTTCCTGGTTTTTAGGGGAGGATCCTAGTTAGTTGAGATTTCACGCCTTAATTGAAGCTTCCTACTGCTCTGGGGGCGCTTGTTATTAGCTCGTTGTTCCCACCGCGTTTTCTTTATCATCTCGCCTGAGGTGAGCTCTAGGTCTGCATTCCTGAACTAAGATTATCCTATCCGAGCTCCCATCTGGGTCGACCTCTTGGTCCGAGCTCATACTGGGGAATGTTTTTCCTGGTATCATCAAATACTATGTAATTGAATAAAATACAAACCCATAAAATAAATGATAGATTCATACCTTCAATAGATCTAAATCCCTTCTTCTTCTTCTTCTTTCCTTTCTTCTTTCTTCCTTCCTTCTCTCTCTCTCTAGCGGCACAATTCTCCCTTTTTTTTTTGACTGCCTACCCAAAATAAAAGAAACCCTAAATAAACCGTACACTTCCTCAAATTCATTAAATACATTAACATCCCTTTCTAAAAAAAAAATTCCAAATTAACCTAAAAACTAATATTATATATATTTTAAAATTGGGATATTACATTCTCTCCCCCTTAAAAAAATTTCGTCCTCGAAATTTATATACCTTGTGAGAACAAATGAGGATATGCAATTTCCATCCTTTTATCTACTTCATAAGTAATTTTCTCGACTAAGTGACTTCTCTATAATACCTTGATTAATAGAATCATCTTGTTACCCAAAATTTATTGACTCCTCAACATAATTAAGAGTTTCCTTAAGCTTAATAGACTACTCTCACCAATATGTAAGGAGATTCAGGTATATATACTTCTTGAGCATAACAACATAAAGTATGTAGTAAAAATTAAACATTTTTACCAAATAACTTTGTCAATTACAATAATCCAAAATATATTCATGTCCAATCTGTATCTCGAAAGTCATTATAGAAAATTCATAATAATATACTCTCATTTTCCATTCAAAAATTGAAAGAAGTTGTAATAAATTTGAAAGATGTTGGTATTCAATCTCTATCTACCAATGCTTTACGCATTAACTAGAAATTCAACAATTTCTATTTCCTTCCACTCAACCAATAATAGATTCTCAATATCAATATAATTTCGTTCTCCTCAGATGAACTTATAACTGTAGGTTGCATCTATAATATCTCTCTTCAATATATTCTCTTTTGGTACCCATAACTACTGCCAAAATATAAACATAATCTCACCAAAAAGTGCAAAATCTATTTTTCTACTATGTTACACCTCTTTTCTAAAACTATGCACATATGTCCCTTTTTTTTTTTGAAGCTAATTTATATGATCTACTAATATGAATTTAACTTGCAATTGAACTAATAATATATCTGTTCCAATTAATATCACACATACCTCTATCAATCTCAAATCAAACAATTTACTCATTTGAGTACATTGAATACAACACAACTTCTTCATGATATCTTGCTCAGTGTATTGACCTCTATAATAGTTTTGCCTACATGATAATAGTAGAATAATCATAGTCCCTAATCTTCACATCCATCTCCTTTTTCTCAAATTAAACTCTTTTTCAGTAAATACATCTTCCAACTTTTAATAATAGAAATAAATCCCACATGTCTTACCGTATAAACAATCTTTCCATAACCTCAAAACAAAAACAATTATATCTAATCCAAAATCAGGAGTAGGGTAATTCCTTCTTTACTACCAAAATATACAAATGCAACACCAATGAATACAATAACATGTGAATCTAGATAAAGATGAGATACTCAATGTAGTCAATCCATCAAAACAGTTATATCACTTGTCAATCTCAAGGACTTCACTAAAAATACAATATAACTATCCTAGTTGCACATACTATTTTTAAAACATCATCATTTCTTTCTTTTAAGTAAAGATAACTCAGCTTAAGATCAATCTTACTAAATTCTCTAGTGCCTCACAACTGATCAATTAAATCATCAATACCACATAAAAAATATTCACTATATGTTGTTGACTTACTCAGTTGGCTACCTACGTACCGTTTCACAGTCCCATCATTTTCTTTACAAACACAACATGAGTACCTCACAACAAGTTGCTAAGTTGAATAAACCTTTGGTCTAATATATTTTCAGTTGAATTCCAATTCTTCTAGTTCAACAAGAACCATGTGATTTAAAAATTCCCTTTTTATTGTTATCTATTCAAGAAACACTCATTCATTTCGTGTATCAATAATACTACTAATGTTTCCAAAAAAAAAAAAAAAACTTTACTCACTTGTTTTCGAGCTTGCACTCATCGAGTTAAGACTGGGGATTAAATAATTTTTGTCCCCTCGAAACTAAATCCACATAACTCTTCTTTTTTTTTTCAAAACCATCAACTTTCGTATGTTGTGTGACTAATCAGTCCATAACTAATATCACATCAAAACTCCTAATGTCTCAAAATACTAAATAACTAGTAATTGTTGTTCTCTAATATTCCAATGTAGACCTTACACCTAGGGTACACGATATCACCAAATTCAAAACCACCCGTAGGACTTACCACTATCAAATCAAACTTAAGTGTGTTGGATTCCACACCGAATCACACTGCTACTCTAGGAGACATGGAAGAATGTATAGACCCTAAAATTCCATTAGTGTCAGTCACATTTCTTTCAACACCCTTACTATCTCTTTTTACAACTATCTCGTGTTTGTGCAAAATACCAAGCAAATTAACTAGCCATAGTCACTACACCAATCATGCTATTAACTGTAACCATCATTCTCTATCCCACAAACTAAAGCTAATTTAAGCCTACACAACCACTCAGATCCAACCTAATTCGCTGGTAATTCACAAACCTAAGCTCTGATACAACTCTTGTCACACCCCCACCCTATGTGATCTGGGGTGGGGGTGTGACAGAGAGAGAACCAAAGAGTGAGAGTTAGAGATTAGATATTTGAGGATGGAGTATAGATTAGATATTTGTTTGGCAACCAATGTTAGGTTGTCTATAACAGGGATATGGATAATTTGACAAGAAGTTTAGTTTGGTTATAACCTATATAAGGGCAATATTGGCATTTTAAAAAATAGGTTGTTTACGTCAGTAAATTTTTGACGTCTCTTTGACGACAAATTAACGGTTGAGTTAATTTGTTACATGTCCTCAAACTAGACGGGAGTGCAGTGTTATTTTCCAAATAGGAGGGAGCAGTCTATCTGTTATTTAAAAAAATTTCAGAGGAGGTGGATGTAATTTTTCCAAACTTATTGTATTGTAACTATTGTTCACTCATTGTCAGGACCTAATGGCCGGTGGCACTGATACTTCCATAAATAGTCTTGAATGGGCAATGTCGGAACTTGTGAAACATCCCCACATAATGAAAAAGGCAACCGAAGAGCTGGATAGAATAGTTGGGAAAGACAGATGGGTGGAAGAGAGAGACATACCCCAACTTCCTTACATGGATGCAATCATAAAAGAGACAATGAGGTTACATCCAGTGGTTGCACTGCTTGCACCACATTTAGCACTTGAAGACTGCAATGTAGCCGGTTATAACATTCGCAAAGGGACTAGAGTCTTCATTAACACATGGAGTATAGGGAGGGACCCTTCACTATGGGATGAACCAGAAGAATTCAGGCCCGAGAGGTTTTTAGGGAAGGGAATTGATGTAAAGGGGCAGAGTTTTGAGCTATTGCCCTTTGGCTCGGGACGGAGGATGTGCCCGGGTTACAGTCTTGGACTGAAGATGATCCAGTCGAGTTTGGCCAACATGTTACACGGATTCAATTGGAAACTACCTGGTAATATGAAGGAAGAAAATTTAAGCATGGAGGAAGTTTTTGGACTCACTATAGTTCGGAAGTTCCCACTTGTTGCAGTCATGGAGCCAAGACTTTCGGCTCATCTTTATCAGCTTCCAAACTGATTTCATGAATAATAGTTCTTTGTTATTATGCATTAAGGATTTGTTAGAGTACAGCGATATTAAATTGAAGTTGGGTCGTCTGGAAGAGGGCAAATTGAAGTTTACTTCAGTATGGTATTACAATAAGCCACTCTTTTATCTTTTTTCTATGTAGAATACATAAATGGATGCTTCTTATAACATCCTTGGAAATGGAAGTTCTTGTAACATACTAAAGAGATGCATTTAGGAAGACTTTTATTCTATAAATTATGCATGTGGAGTAAACTATGCGAGTGGGATTTAGAATTATTCAACATTGTCATCATCGTACCACAATCATTGAAAACCTATTACAGCTATAACCAATATGAATTAGGTAAGCCGTGACTCTTTTAGGAGAGTAAAGTCAAGTTTGTACACTAATTATTGAATTTAGGGAGTAAATTCCCGTAAATCACCTGATTTACAGGCATCCAATAAATAGTTGACAACTCATTTGTGGTGGACTGGTGGGCCACGAGCACCCACGGTAGCCACCGTTGTCCCACCTCCTTTCTTTTTCTCTTTATTTCACACACACACACACTCACTCACTCGTCTGGAAGTGGAAAGCCAGTTCACTTACAAGTTCATTTCTGAAATTTCACTCTTAGCGTCATAAGCAGAATTGTGCTTGATAACAAGTATTTTAGTGAATCAAGAAATGAAAATGAAATAGTTACTGTTGGAGATTTTGAGTTGTTCTTACTTAATGGTGTGTTGAATATCGAAGACTGAATACCTTGAAGGTTCTTATATCATAATACTTCGCTGACGTTTGATCAAGATGCAAGATGCTTTTTCTATATTCTTTGATGATTTCAAATTAAGTGACATCATCATCCGAATAGTTGATGAATTCTATATGTATACAGAATGATTTACGGTTCTGCTAATCAACTCCCTATTAATCAATGGTACACGGGTGAGTTTAATCTATTTCTGAGATTCTGTTCTTTATGAATTATGAGGACAGCTCTTATCTACTGTCACGGCCCCCTAGGCAGTTCCCATAGAGTGGTAATGCGACAATTCTTGAAGACTATGAAGAGTGGTAGAGTTCCATTAAGTCTAAAGCTGAAGGGCAACTCCCAAGTATTGGCCAAGCTCATGCACTCACCTAAACCCCAAATTAAAAAATAAAAATAAAACAAAAGTGGTGTGATGTTTTTTAGAAGCAACTAGCTACACGAGATTTTATTATTATTGAAAATAAATACATATTACCATGAGATCAGAAATATAAGTACGACGTTAGCAATCTTGAAATTAAAGGTATGTAATTAGCCATTAAATAAAACTCATCCTCAAGCTTTCACCATATTAAGTTTTGCTGAAAAACACACGTAAGATATCATACAATGGAATCTACAATTTGCGTAATTCTTGTTCTTCGACAGTATCAAAATAAGTATTTTTTTTTTAGCACACTCAACTATATATACATGCAGGAACCCCATCACTTCAATGCTCTCTAAAAACTACCACCAGAAAGTCCACAATCGATCTCAAAAAACGGAGGCTCTTGCTTGGGTTTTTTGGGCTGTGGCACTGGCAGCTGCATTAGTTTTTATTACCCAATTATCGACACCAAAAACAAAAATTCCCATCAGGTCCCAAACCTTGGCCATTCATCGGCAACCTCAACCTCATCGGTCCCCTCCCCCACCAGTCCCTTCACAAACAATCCCAAAAACATGGACAGTTAATGCAGCTCAAGTTTGGTTCCTTTCCCGTTGTAGGCGCCTCTTCTACTGAAATGGCAAAGCAATTCTTGAAAACACATGATCACCTCTTTGCCTCTCGATCGTTACATGCAGCTGGAAAGTATACAACTTTTAACTACTGCAACTTACTATTGGCTATGCGCCCCTTATGGACCATACTGGCGGCAAGGCCGTAAAATCTTCCTAACTGAGCTATTCAGCTCGAAACGCCTCGAGTCATGTGAATATATTCGTGATGAAGAAAGGCAAGCTTTTATGTCACTCTATATGCATTGTCTGGAAAGCCAGTTCACCTTAGAGATCAAATCTCATATTTCACTCTTAGCATCAGATTTGTGTTGAATAAGAAGTATGTTAGCAAGTCAAAATGTGAAAATGAAACTGTTGCGCTTGAAGAATTTCGGGAAATGTTGGATGAGTTCGTCTTGCTCAATGGTGTGTCAAGTATCGGAGATTAGATATCTTGGATCAACTTCTTGGACTTACAGGGGTACGTGAAATGACTGAAGGCTTTGTCCAAGAAATTTGATAGGTTCTAAATGATCATGGGATTGATGAGCACAGGTTCAAAAGGCAAGCGTAGAAGAAGGATTTTGCAGCAAAGGATATGGTGGATGTCCTACTGCAGATGGCTGATGATCCTGACCTTGAGGTTAAGCTCAATAATGATGGAGTGAAGGGGTTTACACAGGTTTGATTTCTTTAAGTTCGTCATTTCTTAATCATTCAAAGCCTTTAGCATTGAAGGAATAACGTGTGATTAGAGGTAATCAAATTGAGCTTTTCAAGTTTGAGTACATATGCTCAAGTTGTAATTGGCCGAGTTTGAACTGGAGCCAAATTCAACTGTTAAGTTTAGATTCTTACTCAAACTCAACAACAAATGGTTTTTGTATTGTTCACTAATGGTTAGGACCTTATAATTGGTGGCTCCAATAATGCTGCAACGATAGTTGAATGGGCACTATCCGAACTTCTGCAACATCCACATATACTCAAGAAGACAATCGAAGAGATTAATGGAATAGTTGGAAAAGATAGATGGGTGGAAGAGAGAGACATACCTCAGCTTCCTTACATTGATGCAATTATGGAGACTATGAGGTTACATCCGGTGGCTGGACTTCTTCCACCACATTTAGCATTTGAAGACTGCAATATTGATGGCTATACTATTCGCAAAGGAACTAGAGTCTTCATTAACACATGGAGTATCGGAAGGGACCCTGCACTATGGGATGCACCATGTAACAGAAAAGGAAATTCAAAAGCAGATGCTACAAATGCAATTGTTTTGACTGTATATTTCACTCTCAAAATCATTGATACAAAGTTACTCTTTTATAGAGTTTGAGTACAACAGAAATAGCAACATAAAATCTAATCAAAATCTATTTAAAATTTAAATGACGGTAGAAGATGGAGAGCAGATCAGTAGAGAATCAGATCAGTTGGACTTCCTATTCTTCCTCCAGATTTTTCTCTTGTTGACAGTTTGATTTGTTATGCAGTTCCACATTTTCCTCTACATGCCCCCTCAATCTAAAGGGAAGTGCCCGAACATTCAGATTGACCAAGATATTTGGGAACTTGCATGGAGACACTGGTTTAGTTAGTGAATCAACAAGTTGATCTCAAGTAGAAATAAACTGATTTGTAAGTTGCTTTCTTCGAACTTGGTCACGCATATAATGAAAATCAATCTAGATGTGCTTAGTATGGGCATGACACATAAGATTAGCAGTCAAGTATGTGGCTCCAATATTGTCACACCATAACACTGTTGGGGTTGGAATCTTTAAGCCAATTTCAAATAAAATTGATTGCAACCACTGTAGTTTGGAAGTGGTATTTGCAAGGGACTTATATTCAGTTTTTGGTACTACTACGAGCAATTGTAAATTGTTGCTTGCAGCACCAAGAAATAATATTGGTACCCATGTAAATGTAATAAGCATCGACAGATCGACGATCATCTCGATCAACTGCCCAATCGGAATCCCAAAAAGCTTGAATTGCAAAATTAGACGACTTGCCAAGATACAAAGTCGTTGATATGGTATGTTTAAGATAACGTAGAATCTTTTTTACCGGCTGCCAATGTGGATCCAACGGGTTATGCATGAATTTGCTTACTTTGTGAATGGAGAAAACAAGATCAGGTCTAGTAAAAGTTAAATATTGTAGGCTTCCAACAACTTGTCTATAGAGAGAATGATCCGAATACTTAGCTCTGTTGGTTGCATATAGGTGACAAGAAGTGGACAGAGGACTATTGCATGGTTTAGGAGATCAGCTACATACTTACGTTGAGGTAAATACATGCCATCATTTGAGTGCAATACTTCTACACCCAAAAAATAGCTAAGGTCACCAAGCTCTTTAACTACAAAATCCGAATGCAAGGCCTGAATTACATGTCGTATGGCAGTACTAGAATTGCCCGTGATGATAATATCATCAACATAAATAAGAATCACAACCAGAACACCATTCTTGAGGGGAAGTGTCGGCCTGTTATCATGGAATCCGATCGCTTGTAATTTATCAGATAGACGAGAGAACCAAGCTGTCAGAGCTTGTTTCAAGCCATATAATGACTTATGTAACCTGCAAAGATGACGAGAATATTGTGGATGAATGTAGCCTTGAGGTTGGGCCATATAAACTTCCTCCTCCAATTTGTCGTGTAGAAAAGCATTTTGAATATCAATTTGCTTATTCTGCAAGTTACAAGAAATAGTCAGGGACAAGACTATTCGAATTGTAGCATGCTTGATGTAACACCTCACCCTCCATATGGCATAATATTATCCGCTTTGAGCCCACTAGCCCTCACAGTTTTGTTCCTCCTAACACCCTTAGGAAAAGGTCTTATACCATATAAGACGAGGGGCTTACTTATAAACATAGCAACTTTTCCTCTCTAACCGATGTAGGATACCAGGATCTCACAATCCACCCCCTTAGGGCTGCACGTCCTCGTGCAGCAACTCGCCAGCTACCTGCTCGCCCATTACATGCGAGCACGATAGAGTCCCACACTCGATCTAGGCGAGAGTCGGCTCTAATATCAACTTGTAACACCTCACCTTCCACATGACATTATATTGTCTGTTTTGGGCCCGCTGACCCTCACAGTTTTGTTCCTCCCAGTACCCCTGGAAAAAGGTCTTATGCCATGTAAAACGAGGGGCTTACTTATAAACCCAGCAACTTTTCCCTTTCTAATCGATGTGGGATACCAGGATCTCACAATTCACATTTGTATCACCCCACCCTCCACATGGCATAATATTATCCGCTTTATACCCATTGGCCCTCATGATTTTGTTCCTCCCAATACCCCTGGAAAAATGTCTTATGTCATGTAAGGTGAGGGGCTTACTTATAAATCTAGCAATTTTCTCTTCCCTAACCAATGTGGGATACCAAGATCTCACAATCCACCTTCTTAAGGCCGCATGTCCCCGTGCAACAGCTCATCAACTACCTGCCCACCCATTACAAGCGAGCACAACAAGGTCCCACACTTGATCTAGGCGAGAGTCAGCTCTGATACTAATTTGTAACACCCCACCCTCCACATGACATAATATTGTCCGCTTTGAGCCCACTGACCCTCAATTTTGTTCCTCCCAGCACCCCTGAAAAAAGGCCTTATGTCATACAAGACGAGAGACTTACTTATAAATTCAGCAACTTTTCCCTCCCTAACCGATGTGGGATACAAGGATCTCACACTTGACATCAGGACTAAATGTCTCATTAAAATCAACACCTTCTTGTTGATGAAAGTCCTTGGCAACCAACCTTGTTTTATACCACTCTATGGAACCATCAGTAGAATGAAGAGAGCTAAGTAATGCTTTCGATAGAGGATACCGCACAAAATCATCTGAGCTAGCTTTTGATTTAAAAATATTGTTCTGCGATCTGTTAACCATGGCATATAATTCGGGATTTCATATCATCCGTTCTGGTAGTCGGTGGTAATTTAAGATGTAAAGGTAAGGTGACATGTGTGGATGAGTGGGAATTCGAGGACGATGTAGAGGAGATATTTTTCTGGTAAGGAAACAAATTTTCATCAAAGATTACGTGACGTGACACATAAACAACCAGTTGATAAGTCAAGACACTTGTACTCGTGATGATTAACACTATAGCCAATGAAAACACATGATTTAATTCTAAAATCCAATTTATGTTTATTATAAGGTCTAAGATTAGGCCAACATGCATATCCGAAGACACGTAAGAAAGAAATCATTTCATAAGGGCATGCTAGGCGATAAGCAATGCCAATAGACTAAGTCCAATTTCAACAATTTGTCTATGCCTTTGTTCAATTGAACCGATTTGTTGGTGAGTATGAGGGCATGCTAGGCGATGAGCAATGCCATTTTCTTGAAAATAATTATGAAGTCTACAGTACTCACCACCCCAGTCGGATTGTATGGCCTTTATTTTACGTTCAAAATGTTTTTCCACATAACATTTAAATTGAAGAAAAACATGCTTAACATCAAATTTTAATTTAATTGGAAAGAACCATAAGAATTTTGAATAATTATCCAGAAAATTAACATAGTATCGAGCACCTGTAGTTGAGGCTACTGGTGTTGGGCCCCATACATCTATAAAAATTAAGTCTAATGGAAAAGTAGAAACATAAGTAGAATTATTAAAAGGCAAAACATGACACTTGGCTAATTGGCAAGCAGAGCACACATAGTGCCTCTTTATTTTATCAACTGGAAGTTTATTGAAGGACAAAACACGTTGAACAACTTGAGAAGCAACATAACCAATGCGACGATGCCACTGAACAAACGAAATGCAAACACTCAAAAAAGTTTGAGGAGAAACATTTTTGTTAGAGAAACGGTATAACCCATTACCGACTTGGCCTCGATGAAGGACGGTCCCCAAGTAATCCTTCACAAGAAAATATTTGTAATGAAACTCAAAATAAACATTATTGTCAATACAGAATTTCTGAACTGAAAGTAATTTTTTCTGAATTTGAGGGACTAAGAGAACTTGATTTAATACAAAGGAATTAGATGATGTATGAAGAGAAAAATTGACAGTTCTAGAGATATGCAAACCTTGACCATTGCCAACTTGAAGTTGACCTGTACCATTATAGTCATCACTCTTTAGATTCAGATTTGCCATATCATGTGTGATATGGTGAGTAGCACCTGTGTCCGCATGCTAGTCATTCTCTCAGCCGTCATTGTTCGTTGCAACGAAGGCTTGTTTAGTCTAAGAAGGAGGAGGATCTTGATAAGTGAGATCAAAACGATGGTAGCTTTTGCGTGCGGAGTGGCTAGGTTTTCCGCAAACTTGACACATAACTGTAGAAAAATTAAATGTGTAACTGCGATTATAGGAGGAAACACTCCCTCCCCGAGAGTTGTTATAGCGGCCTCTACCGCGAAAACCACCTCGGCCCCTATTGTTGGATTGTTGCGGCTATTTTTGAACGACATTTGCCTCACCAAGTGGTGTCAGAGTAGAAAGATAATGACGATTTAGCCGAGATTCAGTCACAATTAAGAGAGAGTATACTTCCTCAAGTGTGACGTGATCAGTGCGAGCATAGATAGAGGATATGAAGTTGTCGTATTCATGTCCTAATCCAACAAGAACATAAGAAATGATGTCATCACATTTGAGTGGTTGGTCGACCATAGCAAGTTCATCAGTTAATTTTATGATTGACAAAAAATAATTATTGGCAGATTGACTGTCTTTCTTTGCATTGGCAAGTTGAGTTCGAACTTGGATGGTACGAGCTTGAGATTGTGAAGAAAATTTTGTTTTAAGTGCTTGCCAAACCTCATGAGAGGTGGCTTGAGAGACTATCTGAGCTAAGACACCCTCAGTCATGGAAGACATGAGAGTGCTCAGGATGAGACTGTCCTGTCGCAACCATTGAGAATGCGCAGGATTAGGAATTTGATTGATTGCATCCGTATCAGGATGCTGAGCATCAATAGTTTGGGAAGGGAGACTAAGAGTACCATCAAGGTAGCCATTCAGGTCTTGGCCACGAAAATAGTGCAGTAATTGTGCCTTCCAAAAAGGATAATTATCAGGAGTTAACTTGATTGAAACAATATTAGAGATTGGAGTGATTATAGGGATAGAAGAGGAGGGATTGTTGATGCTAGTGAATGAGGAAGGAGAGGCGGACATGATGAGACGCTAGTCTTTTGGTAGCTCCAATACCATGTAACAGAAAATGAAATTCAGAAGCAGAGGCTATAAATGCAATTGTTTTGACTGTATATTTCACTCTAAAAAACATTGATACAAACTTACTCTTTTATAGAGTTTGAGTACAACAGAAATAACAACAGAAAATCTAATCAAAATCTATTTAAAATTTAAATGACAGTAGAAGATGGAGAGTAGATTAGTAGAGAATCAGATCAGTTGAACTTCCTATTCTTCCTCCAGATTTTCCTCTTGTTGACAACTTGATTTGTTATGCAGTTCCACATTTTCCTCTACACATCAGAAGAATTCCGGCCCGAGAGGTTTATGGGGAAGACATTTGATGTTAGAGGACATAGTTTTGAGGTATTACCATTTGGGTCCGGGCGGAGGATGTGCCACAGTTACAATCTTGGACTAAAGACGATCTAGTCAAGTTTGGCATGGATTCAATTCGAAGTTACTAGAAAATATGTAGGAACAAGGTTTAAGCATGGAGGAAGTTTATGGACTAGCTACAGCTCTCGAAAGTTTCCACTTGTTGCAGTCATGGAGCCATGACTTTGGATTCATCTTTATTAGTTGAGTAATGCTAGACAGACTTAAAATTTAGACTTAAAAATCAGACTTTATGATGTGAGCGTTGATGTGTACCAGCGATATCATTAGTTTCTTTCCCAAAAAAAAATCAAATTTTATTCTCTCCATCAATAGACTCAAACTCTTCCATCTTCCCTCCCTATCACTTTCTCCCTTACATTTCACTAAACCAAACACCACTGGCCACAATCAATGGCCATAGGATTTCTTTATCGACATAACCAAGAACCGGGCTTCACAACTTCAACGATGACGTTGACCAAGGACCCAGATCTCGCTTTTGAAAAATCTAGTTGCTCACATTTTTTCCTACTTCGCGAGGTCACGTTTCTCCTCCCCTCTTTACCTCTTCGCTAGAGTAGACAATCGTTCAAAGTCTTTGGAGTAAACAATTGCTTCAATCAAGATTTTTGTAAGTGTTCCCATCTCTTTTTTTTTTCTTTGTTGCTTTACTGTTACAACATATTGCTTTACTGTTATGAATTTCTCAATCCTAGATTTTTTACTAATGATCAATTATGTCTATTGTTTTAAGATGTCTTAGATGTGAATTCATTAAAGAATTGATTTTCTTATAAGTTTATTGCATCCTTTTTACTTTTTAATATTCTATCCATTTATTTTTGTTAGTGATTTTGGAGCATAAACATATTATTTTTCTTGTAATGTTCAAGCATATAATGTGTTTAAGAAATCTCTGATTAATCAAAGAGGCACTTGGTGGGGTTAATTTTTATTAGAATGGAAGGAGAATGTTCAAATAGTTTACAAATGATTGATAAAAATGTTGAGACTAAAATACAGAATGTGGTCGACGTCGATGAGCCTAATGTTGGGATGATGTTTGAAAGTAAAAAAGAGTTGTTTGACTACCACACAGATTATAGCAAGCGATTGAGGTTCCGAGTTAAGATAAGATCATCAACAAAAGGAAATGATGGTGAGTTGTAATATTTGACAATTTGTTGTTCTCAATCAGGATAGTCAAAGTGCAATTCCAAAAATCCTTTCAAACTGCGTCCAAGCATCAGAACAGGTTGTAAGACTAAGGTCCTAGTAATTTTATGTGCTGATAGAAAATGATGACTGAACACTGTCATGCTTGATCATAACCATGAGGTGAGTCCAAGCAAAACTCGATTTTTTCGTTGCAATCAAGTGATGAGACCAAATGTAGAAAGGAAGCTTGAATTGAACGATAGGGCAAGGATTAGAATAAATAAATTTTTTAATTCATTTGTGGTTGAAGCAAGGGACATGAGAATATTTCTTTTTTAGAGAAGGATTGTAAAAAATACATTGAGAAAATAAGATGTTTTTAACTTGGGGAATGAGATGCTTCTGTGATACAAAATTACTTCTTAAAGATGCAAGGTGAAAATGCAAACTTCTTTTATACAATGGATTTGGATGGTGAGGGTCAATTAAAGAATATATTTTGGGTGAATGCAAGGAGTAGGGCTGCATATGAGGAATTTGGTGATGTTATTACATTTGATACAATATATTTGACAAATAAGTATGACATGCTCTTTGCTCCATTCGTAGGTGCTAATCATCATGGGCAGACAACTTTGCTTGGATGTGGTTTGATCTCCAATGAAGATACAAAAACTTTTAATTGGTTATTTCAATCATGGCTTGCATATATGTCTAAGAGAACTCCACGTTCCATAATAACTAATCAGGACAAGACCATAAAAAAAAAACAGTTGAGAATGTTTTCCCTAATGCTAGGCATCAGTGGTGCCTATGGCATATCATAAAGAAATTATCTGAAAAGTTGAGAGGTTATAAGCAGTATGAATCCAGTAAATTTTTCTTGCAAAGAGCCGTTTATGATTCATTCAGTTGTACTGAATTTGAAAAAAGTTGGAATGAAATGATTTAGAACATGCTACATAACAATGACTGGTTGAGTAGACTATACAGTGAGAGGCGTCGTTGGGTGTCGATCTTTTTGAAAGATACTTTTTGGATGGGAATGTCTACCACACAACAAAGTGAGAGTATGAATTCATTCTTTGATGGGTATGTCAACTCTAAAACTACCTTAAAGCAATTCTTCGAACAATATGAAAATGTTTTGAAAAGTAAGTGGAAAAGGAGAACGATGAAGAATCTAAGGGCATGTTTGGATAGTGTTTCAAAAACTGTTTTTTTGTTTTCAAAACACTAAAAACAAGGCAAAACTTGTTTGGTTAAAGTTTTCATTCTCCAAATTTTCAAAAAAAGTGGGAAATGAGATGCAATTTTGCAAAACAAGCTGGGCTTGTTTTGGAGTTTTTTGCAGACAAAAGATGGGAAAATGGAAAACACGGAAAACAAAACACCCATTAATGAGGTCTCCCATTTGAACCTCTTTAGAAGCAAAACATTAACTACTATAATTTTTTTTTCCTTTTTTGCCTTTCTCTCTCCTGACTTTCTTTGTCTTCTTGACTTTCACTCTCCCACAGAATGAACACACACATACACACACACACACACACACAGGAGCTTCACATCTGTGTTTGATCTGGTTCAATCGGCGAGATCAACCAGTCTTCAATTGGCAAAATCAACCAATCTTCAGATTTGATTTTTTTTTCGATTTGATCTATTTTTTGGTTCAGATTTGATCTAGTTCAAGGGGCTTTAGATCTGATATGATCTGATTCAATCGGCGAGAACAACCGACTTTGATCGACGAGAACGATCTTCCCTTCGAACAACTCCTTTAGATCTGGTTCAAGGGGCTGAGATTGAGTTAATTTTTTTTTTTGAAAAAATATTATTGGTGTTTTGTATATATTTTCTATTGAATATGTTTGGTTTTATTTCAGATGAAGGCATTAATCTATTTTTTTATATTGATTTTATTTTTGATGAAGACCATTGAATTTGTTTGGTTAAATTTAAAGTTTGATTTATTGAAATTTTTTTATGAAGCTGTCCATATATACACACACACACACAGAGAGACATATATTATATATAGATGTAGAGGGACAGAACAGAGAGAGAGATGAGGGACTGAAAGTTTGATTTATTGAAGTTTTGTTTCAGGGTCTTCAAGGGGTAAATTTGATTTATGTTGCTTGGATTACTCCCGCGAAGCTCCGACAACAAATCTGGCTAGATTTTTCCTCTTTTTTTTTTTGTATTTTAACAAGTTTAATATATTAAAATATTTTTATATGAAACCATCAATCCAAATAGGTTTTACTGTTTTTTATTTTGTGGAACTGTTTTTGAAATCATCTAACCAAACAAGTTCTTTATTTCAAAAAAATCAAAACTCACTTTTCTAAAACTCTTCTCAAAAACTATTTTTGAATACTGTTTTTAGAGACGCAATCCAAACAGGCCCTAAGTCTTTCTCTCTGCAAGTCCCTTGTGTAACCCATTATGACATGAAGAAACAAGCTTAAAAGGTTTACACCATCTCAAAATTTAAGGAGTTCCAAAGCAAATTGACAAGGAAGATGTATTGTAATTTGACTTTGGTCAAAGTGGACAGCTTGATTTCTAAATATGACATATGTGAGGATATCATGACTAAAGAGAAAAGAAAGAGTGCAAATTTCAAGGTTTTGTTCAATGAAAAGAATTGTGAAGTGAAGTGCAATTGTCGCTTGTTTGAGTTTAGAGGAATATTGTGTAGGCATGCCGTGGCAGTGTTAACCCATAGAAAGATTTACTTACTTCCTGTTAAATACATTGTACAGAGATGGGGGAATAATGTGAAAAGATGTCACACAAAGATTAAAATTAGTTATGACTGTTGGAGTGCCACACCTGAAGCACAATGATTAGATAAAATGTGCAATGCTTTTAATGAGGTTGTAGACTTGGTAGCAGATTCTAAAGATAAGTGCACATTTGTGATGGACTGTATACATGATCTAAATGAGAAATTACAAAAATACGAAGGTGTTTCTATAAGTTATGAACCAAGTCCCAACTCAACTGTTGATAGAAGCTCTGGTGGTGATGTAAATGATATATCAAAGAAGATGAATATACTTACTCCATTAGTAGTTTGAACCAAAGGTCGTCCACCATTCAAAAGCAAACAATCAAAAGTGGAGCAAGTTGCTAGGAAAAAGAAGGAAACAAAAGAAAAGACAGTATCTCATGAAAATTATACCACTAAATTAAAATTATTCACATTCTTTGTAACATTTATTATTTATTATTTTATTTTATTTTATTTAATTAATCAAATATTAAATAATTAAATATATGATAGAAATGAGTGATATAATATTTTTAGGAATGAAATATATAAATGATTAAACATGTGATAGAAATGAGTGATGTGATTTAACGTTTGAGTTTAACAAATGGATGATGGGTGAGGTAAGTGATTGGTGATAGTTTTGAGGGAAAAAATATGACTGAGATAAAATTCAAACACACTCCTATTTTATTATATAAATATATAAACAAGGGCACTAAATATTCGGATATTGTTATTTAACACCACTATTATATGTCAATGCAATCGGAGTAACTGTGAGCCTAGAATATCAAATGTTCAATTTAAAGAATCAAAGTTTGCACTAAATATTCGGATATTGCTATTTTTTGACCAGAAAACACTATAACACTTTTACTTAAAAAGCAGAAATATCATAGGTCCTTATAAACACACACACACACACCCCCTAAAGCTATCCGATGTGGTATAGTCCCTACCCAACCCACCTAGGCCCTAAAGCGTCTTCTGACCTATGGTCAGGCCCAAGGAGGGTTAGTTACAGAGCCCACATGGGATCCATCTTGGAACACATACGTGCCTTTTTTTTTATCAGAGAATACTATAACACTTTTACTTAAAAAATAGAAGTGGCATAGGTTCTTATAAACTCACACACACACCCTAAGCCTTTTCGATGTGGGATAGCTCCGGATATTGTTATTTAACACCACTATTGTATGCATTGCATTTTCCTATAAAGTTTGCTCAATTTAATGGGATTACTAGACAAATTAAAGAATCTGATCAATTTAATGAGTTTAAATTTTGACAATTTTTTAGGATTAGGCTATGAGGAATTTATCCCTCGTGAATATCTTAATCTCGACGTGGATGACCTATTTTTGACCGGACCGAAAAAAGAATTAATCGAGATATGTGTAAATAAGTCCGATTACCCTTTATTATTAAAAAAAAAAATGTTCTACAAGGAAGGATAAGTTATTTTTTTTATAGGGAGAAAAAGGACAAGCTCAACTTGGAAGGGATTAGAGTCTCTCTACTTAAAAATGACTACAGTACCAAGTTCATCAAAATTTGATATAAATTAAAATAAAAGTTAATTACAATTCAATTTAGGTTAAATTACAACCTAAAAAAATTAAGGTACTGCTAAAAGAAGTTGGATTGACCCTAAATGTGAAGATTATCGGATTAAGTTGTACTCACATCCTTATTTTTTTAGTTATTTTTGTTGTAAAATTGAAATGTATTTTCAGTTTCCAAACAGTTATTTATTTAGAGAGAAGACAGCAAAATGTAGCATTAGAGTTTACAAATGAGCAGAAGATTAAATCAAAATCTGTGTTCACATGAGTGAAAGGAGCAGTTTAAATATACAAATTAAATGGTTAGTTAAAATAACAAGGCAACAAGAAGTAAATTAAACGAAAATTTAGGAAAAGGACACTTTGCCTTCCTCCCTTGACTCCATTCATGAGGGTCGACTTTGACCATACTTTTCTAATCACTGGCCTGGCTGGCTGGCTGCTCTCTCTCTCTCTCTCTCTCCTCACTACTTTTCAATTCTATGTTCTTTCTTTCAAGTGTAACTCTTCCAGATTCACTACTTTTATGTATAGTCTGAAGCTGTTCAAAAAATATATATATTGTCTGAAGCCCCATTCTCTCTCTCTCTCAAACCCCAACTACTTTTCAATTCTATTTTCTTTTATAGTTTGAAAGTTCCCATTCCCACCTCTCTGGCTCTTTCTCTCTAAGAGGGGTCCTCCTCTAGTTACTTCTAGAAAGAAAAGGCAGAAATCACCGGTGTTATGTGCACAAAAAAGAGAATAAGTGAAAGATCCAAAGGGCACCCAAATCTCATGCAGAAAACTTAGCAGCTGTGCTGGTCAGCTCACATCATGGCCTCCATTTTCCTTCTCAATGCAAGCGACCGCGCTGCCTTTCTCCAACACATAATGCAGTCCTTTGGTTGCACCTACATTTGCCTCTGGTCTTACTTGCCCCAACCATCTAAGTATGAAATCTCTCTCTCTCTCTCTCTCTCTCTCTCTACATATATGTGTGTGTGTATTCATTCATTCCTATATCATACATAGAACTGATGTTAAAAACCTTTACAGCTTTTTATACTTCATGGACGGCTTTTACCATGAAGAAAATAACCAGCAGCCTAGCTCATCATCTGGAAGTCTTGCTCGACGGCTCTTTGATGGTTATAGACAATCGGTTTTCAACATTGCTGATCATAATGGGTATAATATATGACTGTGCCACTATGGGTATCAAATCAAATGCTTTCTGCCTCTATATATATCTCTGCGTGTGTATGTATGATTGTTTCTTCTGTTTCAGCCATGTTCCAGGGCACTGTTTTGTCAACAGTCTTCCTTACATTGAGCTGAAGGAGTCATACCTTCAAAGTCTGGCATCTACCAAGGCTCAGTTGCAATTTTACCAGGTAATTAACCATTTCGAAACAATAATGGAAGTTTTTGCTTTCTGTAATTTGTGTAAAGATAGTAGCTAACTTGATGTTTTTTATGTTCACTACAGGAAGCTAGGATTAAGGTTTGTGGAACAAGAAGCTTGTTTGTGGCTGTTTCTTCTGGAGACAATTACTAATGTAGAGCTTAATTTAATGGTCAATAATCCTTTCTTTGTTTGCTTATTCTTTATTCCAGACTGCAATATTTATGGGGTGCAATACTGGAGAGATTGAGCTAGGAATGTCCTTTAACACTCAAGTAAGGACTCCCACGATCCTCACCTTTTTGATGGCCATTTTGCTGCTTATAGCTACAATAAATTCACCTGAAGGTGGGCGTTGACATAATAGTAATGTTGCTCCACAATATCATAACATCATCTAAACCTAACACAACCTATTTTAACTACATATATTGAGTTAAATACCAGTCTCTCTCCGTGGGTCTCGCAGGGCAACTTGGAAATGGAGATGAGAAAAATTTTCGCTGAACGTTCCTCTCCACAAACAATGCCCAGAGAGCTGCCCCAGCAAGCTGATCAAAACCGGCTTTCTTCGCCTTCATCAGCCTTGAGATCACTGTCAATGGATAGCCCGGAGTACTCCCCTCTCCTATTCAACACTCCAAGCACTTCCTTCATTCCGGAACCGCCCATAGAAGCCCCTATTGAGCAAGCATTGAGACCATTATCAAGCAACAGCTGCCCTCTCCAGCAAGCCATTCAAGCCTTAAGCCAAATGCGGAACAGTCAATTACCTTCAATAGATAGTGAAGATGCTGCAATGACTCAAGCCATACTCGCCGTTTTATCTTCTTCTGCTTCTTCTTCTTCTTCTTCCTCCTCGTCTTCATCTCATCAGGCCCATCAAAATTTTCCTTCCACTCACCAATTAAACCAGAAGGGCACTGCTTTCATGAGTTATAGATCAGCTCTAGCCCCTACAATCCCGAAAAGAGCGACAATCCGAAGACAGAATATGCTCAAAAGATCAATCACATTACTCAGAAACTTAAGTTTATTCGGAAGACAAGAACGGGAACAAGGAAGCCGACTCACAAACACGCAGTTGCATCATGTGATATCCGAAAGAAGAAGGAGAGAGAAACTCAATGAAAGCTTTCAAGCATTAAGATCACTACTTCCTCCAGGATGTAAGGTATGATATCTATATTCTATTATCTCTCTTAACTATATTAATGTACATTGTAATACAGTAATCCCAAACTGGATTGTTTATGCAGAAGGACAAAGGATCAGTGCTTACTAGCACGACAGAGTATTTGAGTTCTTTGAAGGCTCAAGTTGCAGAGCTTAGTCGGAAAAAACAAATATTGGAGGCACAACTGCCGTGGAGGGAAGCAACTAATGATCAAGAACTGAATGGATCATTAGATGGAAGAAGGGTACATGTCCAAATTGCACAGGTAGCAGAATCGACGTCTGAAACAAGAATCGTGGATTTGCAGGTGATTGCGAGAATAGAATGCAGCTTGTTGGATTCAGTGATTAGCATACTGGAGTTCTTAAAACATGTTGACAGTGTTCACTTGATGTCCATAGAAGCAAATACCCTGATGGTAGAATCAAGTCCAGTGAATCTCGTGACATTGAGAATGAAAATTGAGGTATGTATATTATTAACTATAATCCAATTGAACCCAATATATCTGGTACATCAAAAAATTTGTAATTCATGGTATGTTATACGTTTCGGGTTTGAGTTTAAAAATTCATCCCTTCATAATATGAGTATGAGTATGATTGTCTATCAATTACTCTTTCTACTTGATCCAACATGAGTTTTGTGTATTACAAATAACAATCATATTTGCAGGGTAGTATATACACATTCCACCACAAAGATTGTTAAACTGAACTCATAATTCTCATTACACATGAGTAACTTTACCACTGCCTCGTTACCTACATTTATGTTCAGTTTAATACCACTTTGTTCATAGATAACCTAGATATATATATATATATATATATATATATATATATTTATATACA
>CM042188.1:43697183-43707981 GCA_023539305.1 Ilex asprella | reverse complement strand
GCCTTTTTTGACTGAAAAAACACAATTGTAAGCCATGAGAGCTCACCCAATGAGGGGATTATCCAGCAAATTTTGGACTGATGGCATTCAAAGGTGGTCCAACCTCAAAAAACAAAACCCCTTTTTTGGTTTGTTTGAAGCCTCACCAATCAACTCAACTCAGCTTTCATAGCTTCTGTCTCGGGCACCACATTAATCTATTGATTAGACCCTAATGTATCTTAACATTTCACCACGTCATCTCCTCAAATTATACAAATAATATGGTGGAATAACACTTTGTACCTTCAAAGATATGATAATTTATATTTTACGCTCTCAAAAATTAAGAGTCCCACGTTACTCACTTGATTTCTTTAAATGATAATTTTGTGCTCTAGGCATTCAACATCGTCAAATGTTACATCGGCGATTTTGCACGTGCTATGTAGACCTGTCAATTGTATCAAGTGAAGCAGGCTTGTGCCGAATTTTAACGGGTTTGTACCAAGAAGAACTCCACTCTCATTCAATTCGTTTATTAATCTTGTCGTGTCGGGTTTACTCATTTATGAAATATATAGCTTAAAGAAGACATCCTCTAACTTCGTGTCGTGTCATATTTTTTTACACCCCTAGTACTGCGTAGTGATGTCATTAATTTTTCAGAGATAAAATTAAATTACCAAAAATTTGTAATCTGGCATCATTCATTTTTTTAGAGGCAAAATTAAATTACTAAAAATTTCATGAGATAAAATTTTTATCATGATATATTTGAATGCGAAAAATCAAACGTCTTTTGAAAAATTTAGGATGGGAAATGAGATTTTTATTCTTTACGAGGACAAAGGAAACTTTTTAAAATTATTAAGTGGATAAAGTGTCATTAGCCCTATTACCATATACTTTTTGGCGAATAGTCTTCTTTTGTTATTCATAGAATTCAAAGGCTTTGGAGACGACGATTTTGACCGAGTGGTATTGTCCTGAGACTGAGAGGAGACTAGTCCTGGCCAGCCCAAAACCATGGATATCCTCCATTTCATCCACCGAATTTGGAAAAGAGAAGGGTCCACAGTATCTATTGTGAGCTCTAAAACATCCAAAACAGTGGATGCTAATGATTTCTACTTCAATTATTTCACTTTTTTATTTTTAATTATGGAATTGGACATTATACCCATGTCATAATTAAAACTGTGCTCAAAAATAATTTTTTTTCTATTGTCAAAGTTTTGTAAAACTAGTCTTTTTTTTTTTTTGTAAAACTAGTCTCTTTTTTTTTTGTTCTTAAGATATCGTGTCTGCACTTCTATATGCAACCATTAAATAATAAATGCGGGTGATATATCTATGTATATATCTGCACACACATTTGCGGTCTATATTTCATTATGCAAAGAGGTTTTTTTATTGGAAAATTTATAAATAATTATTACTTTTCTCCACAAAAATCCATTAAATCCAATCATTTTTATTTCACATTAATGAAGTCCTACTTTTTATATTTTATATGAATGAATTTCTAATTTCATTATATTTCAATTTTATTCTTTATTTTTAGCTACCAAAATTCTTCTATTCTTTACTGATATCATAACACCGACAACACATTGAAGACTTTTCAATTGTCATCTCTTTTCTTGCTCAACTATGCTGACGGCTCAATGAAAGCTTTTTAATTGCCATTTGTTCCATTGCTCAATGAAAGCTTTTTAATTGCCATTTGTTCCATTGCTCAATTATGGTGACAGGTTTGTTTCTAACCACAACTCTTAGTTTTTATTTCGACTAATGTATTATTTATGTATTACAGATTCTATTGAGACATTGTCTTTGCGGTTTGGGGTTATTGTATAAATTGAGATTGAATTTAATATAATTTGTTCATTTAGTAGAGTTTTTTAGTCCTTTCGTTCTCACTATTTCCTCGTTGGAAAATTGTTAGAGCTAAGAATAAACTAAAACATAAGAAGTTGGGGTATTTATGAATAAAAAGATAATACTATTGTTATAGTCCCAAGACTTTAAGTGTCTATATTTTTCCAAGAGAATGATAAAATTAGAACAAAATATAGTATTTATGAAGTTTATGACTTCATTGACATATATTATCAAAAATAGGACTTTATTGATAATATAAAACAAAAATAATAGGACTTGATGAATTTTTGTAGAGAAAAATTTATACTTATTGATAATTTTTCCTTTTTTTTTTCTTTTTTTTTTGGGTAAGTTTTTCCTTTTCCTTTTTTAATGTAAATTATTGATCTAATAATGTGACATCTAACACAGTTTAATAACATTAACTTGACTGCAACTGTTAAAGTGGTATATTAGATCAGAACTTTATCAATTGACACATCGGTCAGCAAATTATGCTGAAGTTTTAATTCAAGAATGTATTATTATGATACTAATTTCTTAGTTCAGATGAAGCAAGTTCGAAACACCCAAAAAATAATAAAAATATTTGAAAGAGACTTTGGATTGATGACAAAGAAAGAGGAAGAAATTGTCTAAACAATTTGTAGTGAAAATGACAACAATAGAAGAACAAATATTTAAACAGTGGTAACTTACGGCATGGACCAAAGACCAAGACAAACATAGAGGAGATATGTTCACACGTAGCTTTGAGGTCAATGTGATACAATCAACATGTAGCAAGCGAGACCAAGACCCGAGTTGCTGGAAAGAGACTTGATATCAAGCCCATCCAACAACACTTTAAGATCGATCCCAATGTTTTTAAATCAATTCTGCTTTTTTTTTAAGATAATAATAGATCCCAAAATTTTGACCTTAATGATTAGTCTATTTTTGTTAAGTCGAACAACAATTTTTGGGTACAATAGGTTTTTCCTAAAAAGAGACTTGGGATAACCTTTCAAATACTAAATATAGTCCTAGACTTTAAAGGGGTGGAGTGTTTTTTTGTTTTCTTTAGTATACAGAGAAATTATTTACCTAATAAAATAAATACTTGTAAGAAATACGTTCACACCTAGGCTGTTCAAGGTCAATATGACCTAATCAGCATGGAACAGGTAAAACGAATACAGTTGAAGATCAACCAAACATGCCCAACAGTTTTGCTGTTAAGTGACATCACGAAGAACGCCTCTTGATTTCTTTTCAGAGAATAAATATTAGCAGGAGTTGAAACCAAATACAACAAAGCCACGCAGTATCACTTCAAATCCGACCTTTTCAAGTTTGCCTTTGGAAAATTTATGCAGTGTTACTTACCACATTTCATATTGAATAGTTCCAAACAACGACACTCCTCTAAAGTATGAACATAATAAGAGAGCAGCACAAATGAATGGAATGGAATGGAATTGAATGAGAGCTGCACAATTGAAAGGAAATCGCCCACTAACCAGAATTGAACCATCCTGCAATCACCCATTAACCAAAATCGAACCCAAGAAGGAGCCGGTAGGTTCAAAAGAAAAGCCATTTGGTACGAATTTCATGCATATCCCAAAAAGATAAGGAAACTACGAAAGAGTCATTGCATCAAAAACTTGTAACTTACACTGAAAGATCGTAAGGTGTCTTCTCTTTCCCCATACATGTAAGGCAATAATAACATCATGGACACAAAAAGAATGCTCTGTCCAAAGCAACATTCAGATCTCAGAAGCTGAAGTTGGAGAACGTTTCAAGATGTTGCATTTTCTTCATCATTGGCTTCATCACCTTCAGGTTCCACTGGTTGCTTACAATTGATTAACTTTTCTGGGGTTAAAATCCGTCCTGTCATAGGATCAATTGGACGGGTGTCCCGTGGCCCGCCTTTGTGTCCCATTGCCAGCATTGGAGGTGGAGGTAGCAAACCTGATCTGAAAAGAAGACGCTGGACAGGCTCCGAAGGCTGCGCACCAACTGAGAGCCAGTATCTACAGAATGAGAGAAAACTCAGGTCAAAATTGATTATATTACACCTTTACTTAGAAGTTCAGAACCTCTTCTGAACCACTAATCAGAATATCTATACAAAAACTAATAGCATGACATTTTTCCCAACTGAAATAAATATGTTATCATTCTCGTGACCTCAGCAATATGTGAACTACAGACAAACAAACCCACCCACACAAAGATTTACTCGCACACACTCAAATAATCAATATAAGATCATAAAAATCAGTGGAATTATGTTTAAACAGTAAACACCTGATTCCGTAGCAAAAAGTGGATGCTCAAAAACATTTCACAAAGGTAAAAACACATGAGCCCTATTATTTCTGCTTGTTTAAGAGTTTACCAACAACAAATTCAGAGGCAATCGAAGTTAACTAACACCAAGCTATAAGGCAATCGCCGAAAACTAATTCCTTGTAACCACTTCACTGTAGTTCAGCTCGAGGCCAATAAATTATAACACAAAGTTATACGACCTTGCAGAAACTAATTCCTCCTTGAATGCATACCGAATATTGAGCAAGAAGTCTAAAATTCACCACAAATTTCCAACAGACACGAGTCAAAACAAACATTCGGCAAGAATTGCATTGGTCATATATGGAATATCTGTCTAAACATAAAAATTGACAAACAATGTGAAATATTGAAGCACTTGAAGTTGACTTCCTGTAAGATAGTTTAAATTTTACTGGTCACAGTGTGTCATCTCACGATTAAAACAACTTCTCCGAATGCAATTCTTCCCTGAAAATTGGAGACACAAAGAAACTGGAGTTCAGAGGAGAGAAACCTTTTAACCACTTACTTCACTCTTTCAAAGTTGAGACCCATTCGTTTACCGCCATCTTGACCTATATAAACAAATCAAACATACTGGAAAGGGTTAACAATTCAATAAAAATAGACCCCCTCCTCTCACCTATTTGACTTTAACTTGTAAGGAAAGTGATGCAAAGAAAACAATCAACATATTTACACACTGTTATTTAAGTGCTTTTGTACAAGTATAGTGGACTAGATTTTGTTATACAAAAAATAAATCAAATTAAAAAAATCAAATTTCTTTCCGTTCCGCTAAATTTTCCTCAATTCTCATCAACCAAAGGGTCGTAAAAGGAATAGCCGAGAAAATAGCATATTTTTACAGCAAGACATACGCTCATCTGGTCATCAAGAAAACAGACAGAAGGAAACCAAAATTGATTCATTATTTGAAGCTTGAAAATCAACCACAAATGTCCAATTTTTGCTAGCAGAGAACACTGCAGCTTCCTAATAGCAAGTTTTTCATGTATTCTTAAATCTAAAACAAATATAAACCTAATACTCCTTTATTGTTCACATGCATATGTATGTAGGAATGGAAGAGGGGGACCTGGTAAAGGGTTGTAGTAACCCAAGACTTCCAAATGCTTGCCATCTCTTGGAGATCTGCTATCAGCTGCCATTACTCTGTAAAACGGCTTGTTTTTGCATCCAAACCTTGATAGTCTAATTCTCACCACCATTTTCACTGCCTTTATTAATATTTACTGAGAAAATTCAGGACACTAGTGAGAACAAAAGAAACTGGAATACAAATAAGAGTTTTGGTTATTAAACCCCGCTCCGACATTAATCTTGCAAAGGGATCGAGTCAATGAGACAATGCCGGTCATACAATAGAATGATTATGCTGTGACATCTAATATCACTATAAAATTAAACAACACCCCACTTGTAGGATTAAAAAAAAGGAACAATAAAGACTTTCTCCAAATTCAAATGCTATTCTGCAACACAACCACTCCGCCAACTCTACTCCATGGGAGTTGTGAAAGAAGAGAATAGAAAATGAATATCAATTGTATATTACTTTTGTGCAATCTATAATGTACATGAGGAGGTGTATTTATAGTATAAAAGAGTAGTGAAGCGTTCCAGTTTAACCAATGTAGGACAAACATACTATCATTATATACATTAACATCCCCCTCAAACTCAAGGAGGTAAAGTAGAAATCAACTTGAGTTTGGAAACGAAATCGGCCTCAAGTCCAATTAGCATCAAAATAGGCGTGTAGCTCAAGAGATGAGTAAGTAGAGTACTGAAGACCATGAAACATCGTACCCTTAAGATATCGTAGGATATGAAAAACAACAGCATAATGAATAGGGCGAGAGACAATCAAAAATTGACTGACGAGATGAACATAGGCTATATTCGAGAGAGTAAAGAGGGTTGAATCATAAGAGCTAGAAGAGAAACCAAAATCTCCAATGGTAGCACTAAACTTTGAAAATAAGGCTCTACAGGCTTGCTTGAGGCCATATAATGCACAACGAAATTGACAAACCTGATGTGGTGAATGAGGATAGCCAGGAGGAGGCTGCATGTAAACTTTCTCAGTATGGTCACTATTGAGAAAGACATTTTTGACATCCATCTGATATAATTTCCACTAGTAGGTCACAACAACCATAGTTGTTAAATCGCATATCGAAAGGTATATCATTTTTCAAAAACAATGTATCATATCGTATTTGTATCGTAAGATACGTGCAATTTTAAATAATTATTAATAAAATATATATATACCCTTATAAAAAAGTTATAAATTCATAATAACATAGTATTTTATTAATATTTCACCATCTGTTCAAGTTCTCAACATAATTCAGTAATATCAAAATGCAAAGACTTCTAATTCAAACTTCTAATATCAACTACTTGAACAACCTTAGTATTAATTAAGAATTTTGAAATCAATTGAATAATATTAACCGAAGACTTTATTTTTTTTTAAATCATAACTACTGAAATGACGTTATTTCACTGGCTAGTGATTTAAAAATAAGTCTTGTGCTGAAATGATGTCATTTCAGCCACAAAAAAATCAAAAAATAAAATCTTCATGTATCGTGAATCGTACGATATGGTACAAAAATGATAAAAAAATACAATACGTATTATTTTTCAGCTGTATCGTGATGTATAGTACGATACGTGATACGTATGGTACGATACTAATAACTATAACAACAACAACAACAACAACTAGTAGGCTTCGAACTAAAGTGAGACAAGCAACAAGAGCAAAAATCTTCCCATAATCAATACCATACTCTTGTGTAAAGCCTTTGGCCACTAGACAAGCCTTGTAACGTTCAATAGAACTATTTGAGCGAGTCTTGATCATATAAATCCATTTAAAACCAATAGCCTTTTGGTTAGGAGGAAGATTAACCAAATCTCAAGTATGTATGTCAACTAGTGCCTGCAACTCCTCTATCATTGCTTGTTGCCAATGAGGGTCAAAACTAGCCTCACGATAAGAGTGGGGCTCATACAAAAATAGAATAGTGGAGAAACAATGATAATAATGCAAATGAACAGGAATATTCCTTACCTGAGCAGAATAATGTTGATAAGTAGGAGAATGAGTATCACCAGGAAATAGTGTAGAGGGTTCAGGAGCTGAGGCAAGATCACTATCAGTATGAAGTGGGACAGGAGTAAGATCAGGATCAGGATCAGAAGGCATGACAAAAGCCTCTAGATGGTCTATAAATAAGAGCTCAGATGAGTCTAGATGTGCTAAATGGCCTGTAGATGGGAGCTCAAATTAGTCTAGATGTTGGTCATCAGGATATAGATCCATAGATGGATCAGTAAAGAGAGGAGAAATAGGGGCAGACGAAAGTTGAAACTAAGACAAGAAGGAGAACATCTTGTGTTCCCAAAAGACATGTCGAGAAATACAAGGACGCTTGGAATATGGATTCCAACAACGATAACCCTTATGTTCAATGCTATAACCCAAGAAATAATAAAGTCTTGCCCGAGGTTCCAACTTGGTACGCTCATGAGGTTACAGTAAGACAAAATATGCACAACAAAAGACTCGAAGAGAGTGGTAATTAGGAAAAGCGTCTTACAATCGCTCATATGTAGATTGATTTTCAATAATTAGAGAGGCCATATGATTGATGGTATAGACAACAATAAGAGTAGTTTCACCCTAAAAACGCTCAGAACACGAAGAAGAAATAATAAGAGCATGGACAGTATCAAGAAAATGACGATATTTACGCTCGGCAAGTCCATTTTGTTGAGATGTGCTATGACAAGAACGAGAAGAAATAGTGCCATGTTGATTGAGAAAGTTAAGGAACGTGGTGTCTCTATATTCCATGACATTATCAGATCTAAAGGCTTTAATGGATCGTGAGAATTGAGTTTGGACCATTTTGACAACATTATAATAAATTTGTGGCAACTGAAATCGAGTTTGTAAAACATAAATCTAAGTGAAGCGATAATAGTCATCAATAAAAATGACAAAGTACTTTGACTTTCCCATAGTGATAGTTGGAACAGGTCTCCAAATATCATAATGAACCAAATCAAAAGGGACAAAAGACAAAGAGTTACTGTTACTGACAGGTAAAGTTGACTATTTTGCAAGTTTACAAGACAAACAATCAAGTGGTTCACTGTGAACATGCCCTAACTAACCACTAGAAATTAAATATTGTAGATGACTTGAACAACCATGATCTAGACGAAAATGTCAAAGATTGAAAGGAGAGTTGGTCGGAGTGGAAGTAGCAACAATAGAAAGGACGGAAGAAAATAGTCGTTGCAGAATAAAAAGATGAATAAACTCAAACAAACGTCTATGCTTACAACCTATCCCAAAGGTCTGTCTTGTCTATCGATCTTGGACAATACAACCAATAGAAGAGAATAAAACAGTGAGTCCAAGGTCACAAAGTTGACCCACCGATATGAAATTGAGAGTAAGATTAAGTATGTGATAAATATGGGGAAGTGACACGTGGGATGTAATGATATGGCCAACGTGATTAACATGCAAATGTGAGCCATCAACAATGCGAATGGGTGGAACAAAACCAACAAATTGTGTAGAAGAAAACAATGATTTATCAGGGATCATGTGGTTACAACATGCAGAATCAAAGAATCAAGATGATTTACTTGAAGTAATAGACAAAGCAGCAGAAGATGGATTAACTGATACAAATAGGATGTGTTTGAGGATAGGCGCAAGATCATTGGCACTAAAGGTCGAAGAAAGAGACTTTGAGGACAAAAGTCATTGACAATAGAAACAATAGTATGAGAAATAGGCATAGCCTTGTCGTTAGACTGATTGTCAAATATGTACTATTGGTTAGTGTTAGGTCTGCATTCTTGGGTGCATTATGATACCAATGTTGTAGACAATTACTCAAATAGTGGCTTGGGCTTTTTTTGTGACAGAACTTGCAAATTCGGGTAGGACAATTGAGTAGAGCATGACCAGACTGGTGACAATATGAGCAGTGAGACTGGGTCATATCAGATAGTGTCATAGTGGATCCGGACGATCAATGAATGATTGGAAGGTCGTCAGAGGGCGTCGAAGGATGGCTAAAAAGTGAATGTCGCGGGAGGATGATCAGAGGTGATCAAAATATCGCCGGAAGGTCGCCGAGAGATGGTCGGGGTGACAAATCGGAATGTAACCGGTGGATGCCCGAAAGGTGGCCGACGGATGGTCAAAGAGTTACCGGAGGATGCCATAAGGTCGCCGGAGAATGACTGGGAGAGATTGTTGAAAGACAACCGAAAAGACAAAGAGTCTCAAGAGTTCTGATATGGAGGATCCCACGTATGGCAACCACAGGGTATACTATCCTTGACTAGAAGGATTTACGAGCCTAGACTCTAATAACATGTGAAAGAAGAGAATAAAAAGCGAATTTTAATTGTATATTGCTTTGGTATAATCTATAATGTACATGAGGAGATATATTTATAACACGGGAGAATAGTGAGACTTTCTAGTTTAACCAATGCGGGACAAATATATTATCACTATATACATTAACAAGAGCGATTAGAGTCACTAATTTCTCGATCAGTAGGGACGGTAAAAAAAATATTTAGAGAGAAATTGGAAGAAAAATCGTTTTGGCATTTTCACAAACAGTTGGAGTTCGAGTTTTAACAGTTTCTCTTCTTCAATTTGCAATCTTAATTCTTACTCTCATCCATAGTTTTAAAACTCAGCCCAGACATCAATCGGGGAAAGGGACCAGGTTAATGGGTTATTGGTTCAACCATTGGGTCACTGGTCGGACTGGCAATATAATTTAAAAACTAAAAAATAATTATTAATGATAATAAATAGGCTAAAAATTCACAATAATTATAAAATAACATGCTTAATGTATATTACATGAAACAAAAGCCCCAAAATCATCAAACATTTATCCACTTTCTTCTCAGTTTTTAAGTATTTAATTTATTTGTGGTGGAGTTACAAATCATTCTTAATTATGGGAAAATATGAGAAACACACATAAACATGCATTGAACCCACATCAACACATGGCATACATTTCAAAGCAAAAAAATTGCAGCAAACTAAAAATGAAAATCCATCACACAGCATAATTGAGGATCTAGCAATCTAGAGCATGCAGCCATTATCTGTGAACTATTAAATCCTTCAACTAAAGCATCCCCATAAACCCACAACACAGAATACTTCAGACTAGAGAGACCGAGAGAGAGAGAGAGGAGAGGATGTGCCTGCTATGCTATGCTGTGTGCTATTTCACACTTGAAGGATGCCTAGGAAATGAAAATCAGCGATAGAGCTCTGGCCAGTGAGTCCATCCTACCTCGACTTCAAAGGTTTGTCGTTCGTACTTTACATTCGACTTCGACACAGCGCAAAGAAGAGAGAGATAGAGACCATAGTTTTAAAACCCAGCCCGGACACTAACCCAGAAAAGGGACCGGATTAGTGGGTCACTAGTCCAACCGATAAGATAATAAATAAATAAATAAAAATTACTAATAATAAGAAATATGCTAAAAATCACAA
>CM042188.1:43676265-43686819 GCA_023539305.1 Ilex asprella | reverse complement strand
TTCGAATCATTGTAAGTGGACCCAAGTTGAAAAAAAATGTAAATATGGACTTTACTTAAGTTGAAGCCTCCAGTTAATTTGGAGTTTCAAAACAGGGGAGTTTTATTGTAGTACCGCTATCGAAAGTTATACTTTTTTAAAGTCAAAGTCATAATTTTTTTGAGATATAAATTATAACTTTAAAGAGCATGATTGATTATAGAAAGTTATGATCAATACTGAGTTTTTCATGACCGGGTGTGTGATCATGACCTACTTGAGTAGTTGTAATTTTTTTTTTCAAAGTTATAATTTTACCATACATAGTAATAACCGATGGTACTAATACCAATTTTTTTTTTCCCGTACCATAGAGTTTCCTTTCACAACAATATTTAGGTCGACTCTTTCAGTGACCACCGAACCGAATAGGCCGGACCCTCGACAATAATAAAAAAAAAATGGAGTTAATCTCTGGTCCGTCATGAATAACAAGGTAGCTGGTAACATGGAAGCGGCATCGCAATCGTCGAGTTCACCGCATGGAGAGAAACATTTCCCTACGCTACACGCCCACACTTCCATTTTGAATTTTTTTCAACTGATTGGAATTTGTGTTGTTTCGGTGGTTGATGGCCTACATTGGAATTATTATTATTTATATATTTCACTTTTATTATGTTAGTGATTATATGCGGTTATTAACCGTGCCAAAAAAAAAAAAAACCTTTTTTTGAACAATCACAGATTCACAATCGTCGGGTCGGGTAACGAATTCTCATACTTTATCCAAAAATAGAAGTTTGACCTTGCCAACAGTAAGTAGGAAAAATTCACGCTAAAATGTTGAAAACAAGGTTAGAAAGACAAGACAGAGAGTCCCATAGATATTTTCTACTCAGACAGAGAGAGGGTTATGAACAAGCCAGCCAGCCAGCACAGCATCTTTGTTTCGGTGGGCCATGGGTTTGCCTGCCAAGCGTCCCCTCCAATTCCCATATACAAATACAATGGCGTTCTGTGACCCCTCAGGCCTCTGCTTTAGTCCCACGCAATCAATAGATAGGTCTTCTTCACAGTCAATTAAATCGTATCATTCTTGTTATTTCCAATTTAAATTATATTATTTTAATTATAAAATAATTCATATTGTACTACATCAAAAAAATAATACATTTTCTCTTTACAATAACAATTAAATAATTTAATTTATTTGTTAATTCACTTTAATTGATTGTGTAATTTTTAAAATCATAATCATATTAATAGTAAATTTATTTTCTTATGACATGTGCATCAAAAAATTGAGTTAAATATATATCGAACTCTCTCATGCATGCATTAAAAAAAATTATCAAATTTGTATGGTTTTGGTGTTAAAATTGACACATCTTGTCAACGGGGTCCTAGACAGCGTTTTAAAACAAGTGTCTCACCCACCAACACCAACATCAACACCAACACTAACACCATGCATGGTGTTCACCTTGAGAGCGCCCGCCTGGCCTTCTCATGGTGGTGCCAACGTGCTTAGGTGTGTTTGGGTTGTAGAGGCAGGCAGACATTTTGCTGCAACATATGTTGACACGTGGCATGCATGCAGACGATCAACCGCCAAGGAAACCATGCCTTCTTGACCGTAAAACATTGGATCATTTTTTTGTGTACAACACATTGGACGGCTGGATATAATCGCCACTCTCCAGGAGGTCGAGATAATAGTAAATAGAGTTGCAACATATTGCATTTTGTTTGTGGTCCGATTCTGAATACTGACAAAAGTAAGTGGTGTCCTAGACAAGTTTCTATAAAGTTGAGGGGCCAGATTATAATAAGAACACAAGACTTTGGGTGCCGCTAAGTACTACAAATAGCATGCTATTCTCATGACATTCGGTCCATATTTGGAAGTTTTCAATCTACACACAGCCCCTCTCTCTCTCTCTCTCTCTCTCTCTCTCTCTCTCTCACACACACACACACAACATATATACAATCTATACACATATGAACCCTCCTGTTGGAAAACTTTACCTCCCATGGTCACTGTGGTGAATTCATAATCACTTGGAAATCTCTGAACACACACAATCTATGTTCTAGCACTCATGGCAGGAGTGACAGTTAAAGAGGAAAGCATGACGGTGATTGAGGATGACAGTGGTGGTGGTGGGGGAGGTGGTTTCCTAGAAGGGAGGAAAACAGTTGAAGTTGTTACAGTCAAGGAAGAGCCCATGATAGTTCTTGATGAAGATGACACTATTGAAGGTGTTAGTGGTGGTGGTACTGGTGGAGCTGCTGATGGTAAAGAAGGATGTGGTGGTGGTGGTGGTGATGGTGCATTTGCTTCATTACCGAGACCAATGGAAGGAATACATGAGGTTGGTCCACCACCCTTCTTGAAGAAGACCTTTGAAATGGTGGATGACCCAAAAACAGACTCCGTAATATCATGGAGTTCCACTCGTACCAGCTTCGTTGTTTGGGACCCTCACAAGTTTTCTACAGATCTTCTCCCCAAACACTTCAAACACAACAACTTCTCCAGCTTCATTCGCCAACTCAACACCTATGTCAGTATCAATCTACAATTCTTTAATTTCTCTACTCTATATGTACGTATGTGTGCGTGTTTGTCTATTTTTTTTCTTTAATGCCACATTGAACCTTCTGTAATCTTATATTTTGCATTGGAGTGTTATTGTATCCGGATTTCCCAAATTCCTTTGTATTTAAATAGTCTTTTCCTGGTGGGGTTGTTAAAGCGTTTCAGAAAGATCGATTTGGATAGATGGGAATTTTCCAATGAAGGGTTTCAAAAAGGGAAGAAACATTTGCTGAAGAACATCAAGAGGAGAAAGCAACAGTCCCAAACCATGCAGCTTCAAGGACCAGCACAACAATGGCAGCTTGATTCCACAAAGTTTGGAGTTGAGACAGAGCTTCAGAAACTGAGGAATGATCAGAACACACTGAAAATGGAAATTCTGAAGCTTAAACAGCAACAAGAGAGCACAGATAGCTGTTTGGCCACTGTGAAAGAGCATGTACAAAGTACTGAATGTAAGCAGCAAAAGATGATACTCTTTATGGCCAGAGCTTTCAGGAATCCAACTTTTATTCACCAACTTTCCCACCGGTTGAGGCACAGGATTGAACTGCGTGGCGCTGAAATTGCAAAGAAACAAAGATTGATGGCGCCACAGGGCAACGAAAGCTTGGTGAAGGCCATGGATACCATTGCCAAGAATCAAGTTCAGGAAGAGTTAACAACATTCCAGTCAGAAATACAGACACTGTTTTCCTCAGATGACTCAGGCAGCCCTGTTCAGGACCACAATGCCAACGAATTCTCGAGGATTAGTAGTCCAGATTCAATTTCTGAAAATTTTGTGCTGTGGGAGGAACTCATGGAGGATGATTTGATTTATGAAGACGACACAGTAAAAGAACTAGCCAATCACCAGTCCAAGATTGTTTGTGATTTGGAAGATTTGATTGCGAGGCCACCCGATTGGGGTGTGTATGTGAATCTTGGGGAGCAAGTGGATTGTCCTGAGTCAAAACCATAATGTCATCGGTATAATCTTGCCCATTTCTCCATAGCATTAAAAATGAATTTTGGCATAGCAGGAAAGTTGTTTCACAGTGATATTAAGTTTCGAGTCACAAAAACAGTCTTTCCACATGGTTAAGGCTATGGTGATGGGAATCAATCTCAAATAACCTACTATCCTACAACAATTCTATATACATACCAAACTATGGTAACTGTGAATTATGTTATCTGTAATGATAATTCATGTTACTTGATTTTCAATAACAGGAAAGAGAGGACTAACAGGTGCAGATTGATCATAAGATAGACACTGAAGTTCATCCATGCGTAGGTGCAGCCAACAACTTGCCGACCCGATGAAAATAGGATTTTGCTCTTTTGACTCCTATGTTTATTCTCAGTACCACTTTCCTCTTTTTGTCTATCCTTGTAGAGGCTTACCCTTCTCACAATGTACAAATTTACAGTTGGCCTACAAGTTTATATGTAGGATGGTTGTATATACGTCGGTACTTCATGCAATGTATATGTTTAAAGTTTGATAGATCAGTGTTTCAAGTAGTAGAAGTTTCGTTGAGAGTTTCATCGGTAGGTTGGTACACAATGCAGTCAACTAAGCACAATTTCATAAGAATTTCATCATGAAGTAATATACAATAATTGAAAGGGAAAACTAGAATTTTTAACCGATATACTCGCAGAAAAAAAAGAAGCAGGCAAGCTGGCAATGGAATGACGACGACTGAAAAGTAGATATGGACCTTTCAACTATGTGGATCCTTGTTATGACCCCGAGGAGAGCATATTCTTTGCAATCCTCTTCCAATGGACATAGGGAATTTACCACCTTCCTTCTTAGCTGAGAAAACACCATTGTCGGACTCTTTCTTTGGATGAATTGTTTGAATAAGGGCCTCGATTTCTTCCTTTGCTCTTTCAAACACATTTGGGGCTTTAATTTCCTCAATAGGGGTGTTCTCATCGATGTCATCACTCCTTCCATGAGTTTCTTTGTGATTATGGTGTGGTACTTTCTCTTTGTGCATAATTGCTTCTATTTGGTCCTTTGTTCTTTCGATTAGATTGTGTGCCTTTGCATCCTTCCCTGCCAATTTAAAAACAGAACATGAACTAGGTTATATATTCGAACCATCAAGGCTCAAGCATGAAAATAAGGGTGTAGAACTTTTATGAAGGATCATTCACAGGTGGAGCAATGCTTTAATAATCTGGCAGTTAGGGTAGGCAGTTCAGTTGCCAACCCAACACGATATTAAGACGACGTTGACCTGATATTTGGACAAAGTTAACGGGCATGGTTAAACTTAATGGCGTCGATTCATAAACGGCTTGACCCATCAAACCTGTTTAACAAAAGGGTCGAAAGAAAATCGATTAAACAAGACTTATACATGATACAAAACTAACTACACACAACTATAAAAGGGTAGGGTATGGATTGAGCAAATTGAGATCACACGACTTACAGATTTAGAAACCCAAGACAACACGACCCATTGTCAGACCTACTGGTAGTGCAGAGAATTGTTGAGATCGGTCCTTATGATTCATCTGGTGGTTTAGCTCCATATGGATTAAGCCCTTGAAGGGTTGATCTTGGAACTAACCTTTAAAGCATTCGAGGGAACAAATGACATGATCTTTCTATCATCAAGTAAAGCATGCATTTCAAGTTTTTGTTTTTTTTTTGGGTCATCATTTCAAGTTTTTGTTTAAGCTCGAAAAACAGGAGAGAGAGAATAACAGTTGGCCCCAGATTTATTGGCTTTCTGGAAGCAAACATAGGGCTAACTCTTCCTTCTTCTCCATTTCTTTTATTTATGAAATGGTCAGTAATGCATTATTAACACAATGGCCACCAGCAAAAATTTGGATGACATTCTTAAAACATTTTGGAGCCTGAAACAAGAATGGAAGTGCCTCCATAAGAGAGATAACCTTAGAGTGCAACTAATCTCTATTCATTTTCTTATGCAAGTTTAACATTTGGCTTGCAAAAGCCTCCTGCACAATCCTCCTAGGGAGGAATGTTCAAATATTTCATGCCCCAAGGAATTCCCCCTCCCTAGCATAGTTTTCCGCTATATAGTGCAAAGTTGCTCAAACGCAACAATAAAATTGCAATGTTTGCCCGAATGCAACGATAAAACCAGGGGTAAAGGTGGAGGGGAAGGATTGAAAAATATCTAAGTAGGATACGGTATTCACCAAGTAATCCTCATAATTAGAGTTGCTCACCCTTCCCCAAATTTCTTTCCATTTCCTTATATTTGTCATCCCCACCTCCTCCACCCCCACCCCCAACCAAAAACAAAACCAATCTCCTGGATGTATAGACTATAATTGCTTGTATCTATAGTGTGTCCATCCATAAAGTCTAAATGAAAGAACAAACAACATAAATATCGAATTACACAAAAAGGGTTGGTTTTCTTATATGAGGAAATAAGCTTGATGATAAAACAATCACAATATCAAATAATTACGGTTATAGGTCAGAAGAAATTAGCTTAGAAAAAGAAAATGAAAATTTTAACCTGAATGAGAATCTGACTTCTCTGGTCTTGGCCTTGCTTTTGTAGAAGCATCCCTGCAATTACATATGCAAAAACAATAAAAACTCATCTGAAATCCCACAAAAGTTTGTGGGTCAATTCTCAATCCTATTTTTGCCAAGTGTTTCCAAACCTTGTTTCATCATGTGAAGGTTTAGATTCTTTCTTGGAATGAATTGTCTGAACAAGAGCCTCAATCTCCTCCTTTGCTCTTTCAAACACATTTGGAGCTTTCAGATCTGTAATGGGGGTGTTCTCATCAATATCATTTCGAAGTCCATGAGTTTCCTTGTGGTGGTGATGTGAGTGCCTCTCAAAATGCAACATTGCATCAATCTCTTCCTTTGCCCTCTCAAATAAATTGGGTGCTTTTACACCTTTATCTGCCACCAATACCATCAAAGTATCACACACCCACATTACATATATAACCCATATCAGAAAATTTGCCTGCACAGACACAACACATTTGATTGGATTGCACAAAAGGGTTGGTTTTTGAAAAAAAAATAGCTGATTTGGGGAATGCAAATTATGGACAATCAAGGGTACCTGCCACCAACAAATTCTCTCTCTCTCTCTCTCTCTCTCACACACACACACACATACACACGCTTAGCCCACTTCCTTTCTTCAAGTTTTAGTATTCATGCACACTACACATATACAATAAAAGGTTGGTTTTGAAAGAAAGAGTTGATCTGGGGAGATCAAAATTATGGGCAATCTAATCAAGAGTTCTTGGAGGGAGAGATTGTATTGTACCTGGTAAAGAGTTTGTTGATGGGTCTGGTTTTGATTCAGCCATTGGGGATGATTGAGTTAGTGGGGGAGAAATGAATTGATCGATTGGGGTTTAGATATGAAGTTTGGTTGAGATTAGATGAAAAGGCATACGCGGACATTTGTTTGTGGAGAAGATTTTTTTTTTTTTTTAACTGGTGGAGGAGAATATTGGAATCAAACATTTAACATATGCCAAACTGCCAGGTTTGAGAAATCAACTTCGGAATCACGTAAAGTAAACGGGAACAGCATCTCCAATCTTTATTCCTTTTTAATCTAAATCTAAATTTAAATAAAAAAACCCTTAAAAATCTTCTAACTTATATAAATATATCAAAACGAAAAATACTCATTTTTTTATTCAAATTAAGAGAGATTTAAATTTAAGAATGACAATAAACAGTAGAAAAACAAGGAATTTGTTCAAATCTATCACATTTAGTAAAACACATATTTGTTATACATATCATTTTTGTGAGTTTTTAGGTTTGATCCATTTATTATATAATGAGTTTTCATTCTTTTTACAAATGCATTTGTGAAATTTTATAGTTTTTTAATTTTTTTCTTAAAATCATATAAATTAATTATTATGAATGGGAACGAAAATAGGGACCAAAATTTACTTACACAGTGGGACGGGAATTAACATTTTTCCTATTAACGAGGTTAGATTGGAAATGAATATTTAAGCAGATACAGAGGTGGAGACTACTCCCCCGCCCCCACCCCAATCCACTGTCATTTCTAGGGGTGTCAAACTTGTTGGATTAAACGATTATGTGTTAAGTTAAACGGATGACGGGTGAAAAACATGTAAACTCATACAAGACACATTTAATAAACGGGTGAAAAATCTCAACACGAACATAAACTATTTAATAAACATATAGCACGACACTACTCATTTAACTCGTTTAGTTTTAAACGAATCGCATTAGGTAGTATCGGATTAACATGGTAAACCACCCGTTAGATTCATTTACCTGTATTGTTCAAAAATGCTACGCAATTTTATAAAACTAACACAAAAAAAATGTTATATTTAGAGATATCACATCATATTATAAAGTACAAATCACAATCCAAAATAATTTATAATTAATCTATTATTATATTTTATGTGGTTGTCAGTAAAAATAATTTTTATATATTTTCTATGGCTCACTAAAAAAAATTCTAACTAATTTTTTTGAAATAATTAATAATTTATTATTATATCGGTTTTCTTTAAACGAGTGATAAACGGATTGACAGAACTCATCCGAACACGATCCATTTATTGAACGTGTCTGATGGGAACCTTTTTACCACCCAAACTCATTAATGTCTCATCTAAACCTGCTTAATTCGTGTTGATTTATGTCGGTTAATCTTGTCATATTGGACTTTGACGGGCGTAGTCATTCCTACTCAAATATTTAATAGTGAGATTTGATTCTCTTTTAAAGATTTAATAGTTATATTTTACTCTCATTTAAATTTGAATTTATCCTCATTTAAATTTGAGTTTTTCTTCCTTTAAATTTGAGTTTCTCCATTGGAGCCGTTTATACTAAATCAAGTTTTTTACATTTTTTTACTCAAATTTAGGTAAATGTTTGAGTTTCCATTGGAGATTGTCTAATTGTGTCCAATTGTTTTTTTATTTTTCAAAGAATATTTTTATTAATTCTACACAAGTCAAATAAAATCACCCAGATTTTTTAATTCAAATACATATCATCTCTTAGATGAGTAGATCCTATCAATTTTTTCAATAAGACCCACTCATATAGGTCTCATAATCAAGCCGAGCTTTGTGAGCTCGAGACAAATCTGTGAAGTTCGTTTTTCTAAACGAGCCTAAAAAATTATTCAAATTCGGCTTGTTTAAAAAATGAATCAAGCTCGAGCAGAGTCCTTTAGGCTCGTTTTCTAAACAAGTTTAAAAAATTGTTCAAGATTAGCTCGTTTAGAACACAAGTCCAACCCGAGTTGAGCCCAAGCAGCTCAACTCAATTATCAATCCTACACTCATTCAATATTCATCTAAGGAATAATATGCATTTGAGTTGTATTTTTTGGGTTTTATTTGATTTGTGTAAGATTTTTCTTTTATTAAAATAGAGAGCATCTTATATAAAAATTTTAAAATAAAAATATTTTTTAGACAACTTTAATTGAATCTCTATTCTAGTAAAAAAAAAGTAATGCTATTTAGACTTAAAATTTTGATCCAATTTTTTTGACCTAATCAATTATTATTATTAATTTAATTGCGTGTCTAAACATTTGTTAACACCCACTACTAATTTAAATGTGGATACCAAATCTCTTCTCGCCTTTTAGTAGTGTGCATTACAATAGAAAAATATTCATTATCACTATCCATTATTTTAGGGGGAAAAAAATAAACAAGAATCCCCTAAATTTTGAGTGTCATGGTGAAAACACTCCTCTTCAATTAACAAATTTTTTAAAGATATTACACATGAATGGACTTGTGCTATGGGTTTTTCATCTATATTAAACTAGACCATTGAAGAGGACATTTCACGTCACAAATTTTATAAAAGTGTGATTAAAATAAATACTTTATTTATTTAAAAAAAACACATCTCGGCATGTGGTAAAAATATCTAGAAAAGTATCTATTTAGTTGAAATAATTTTTTTTAAAATTTTTGGCAAAATTTTCTTTAAAAATTAGGCTTCCAACTAGTTAATAAGAGCATTCATGTGAGAGCATAACACAATTTAAACTAATTAAACATCCACAACATGTCTCCATAAAAAATATAATCCAACTAAATCTGGGTTGGTAATTAAAGACTCACGAAGTCCTCCCAAACCCGGATACATCCAACACTAATATACCACAACTTAGTACCCAAAGTCTTAACTATACATTGCAATACCCAAAATAATAATCTCTCATTGAGATGATCAAGTATACACCATAAAATGCCTCAAGACAACCTTTCCAAACATAATACTTGAGTGCTAACATTTCTACATAAGTTCTAAAGGTAAATACAAAAAAAACTCTAAAAGAGATTCTTTCTAGTCCAATCTCCTACAAGCATTCCATCACCTATGCCCCAGGATGTATGCTAGTCTATGAAAATATTAGTAAGGGATGAGCAACCACAACTCAGTAGGATAATCTATTTCACAAGTATTCATAAAGTTTTAAATACCAACATTCCATAAACCATACAAATAAGTAATTAAAGCTTTATATAATTAAATACATGTACAAGATAAAAAGTAAAACATTTATAAAAATCTCCCAATCTCTCAACACCTCAACATCAGAAATATACAATGTATAAATTAAAAGTTTATATATTTAAAGTCAAACCATCATAGCAAATACCATGCATGCCTCGCATATGGACAATATAATCAATCATACCGGTTCACGCATGAACGATCTCCGGGGAACCTTTTGGGTCTTGCACCCTAGGGTCTTATCGCCCTTCTTGCTTTTCAAGAAGAATGTGTAGGGCACAACTTGTAACGCCACATAGGTCATCACCGAAAATTACTACCATAACCAATCACCCTTAGGACTAATAGCCGTCTTAGCAGCCCACTCAATAAGCTCTAACCGTGTACTAACCCTCTATCTGTCAGTATCGAGCATACATTTTCAAAAAATCATTATTTT